>JAGSMZ010000022.1:547500-1147500 GCA_029286645.1 Papilio protenor
AAGAGGTTGATGACCTCCTTAATTCTTAATACCAACCAAAAAACTTGAAACTTTTAATTTAATTCTGTAACTACATTTGCATTTTATTTTGAACACATTTGCAATATATATATGTGTACGATATATTCTGGTATATTGGAGACTAAACATTAAGCAGGTTTCACGATGAAGATGATTTAAAAAAAAAACAAAGTTTACCAAAGAGCAGTAATCAAAAAGTGTCAAAAAAGTATCTCAGATACAAAGGAAATATTGTAGAATTAAAAAAAAGTAATTAAAACAATTACAAGTCCGCTTCTGTTTCCGAATTCTCACCCTAGGGGTGAAGTTTGAAGTGGTCTCAAGGCCCGGGGTGGTTTAAATTTGTAATAAAAACAGTTAGCGACAAACAAGTCAACCGAAGTTGTAATTCTTCAAATTTATTAAATAACCCATAACAATTTTCACAACCGGTCTTATTATTTTGCATTTCATGAAATCTTGTTTTAGAGAAAATTTCGTATGTAGTGTACCCATTTATCCCTGACAAGTATTTATTTACAACATTTGTATATCGTTAAAAATACAGCTTTTCTTATAACATATTTACTTGAATTAAGTATTATATTATAACTTCCAATGTTAGGAGCCAGGTACTTAAAATTAATTACTGAACACTGAATAATCATATAATATATTAGTTAGTATTTTTCTTTAAAAATGTTGTTGAAATTAATTAAAAACACAAGAAGAGAACAATAACCGCTCCTATCTCAATGCAACCGGTGTTGCGGAGTGGGCAAGTGGGCGCTTGGGCGCGTGGGCACGTGGGCGCGTGGGCGCGGTTTGAGAATGGGCTCAATTAACGAAGTGGCACATTCGTCATGCGAACACCACTCCAATTTGTATTTCGAATATAAAACGTTGCAACTTGCACCACACTAGAGTTGATTAATGTGGCCATATCAACTGTTGGATTTTTAAGGTTTATTGCAATTTAAAGTGTTATTTAGTTGCAATTTTCATACGGAAAATTACACTTAAACTATTCAATTTAATTAGTGAGAAATCCGAAAAGCACACTAAATTAATTATCATGCTAAAGATTTTTAGGCGATGAATTTGAAAAAATACATTTTTTATGATGTCCTATGACAGAAAACATAAAGCCGAATTTCTAAGCACTAACTCTAGTAGTATTTCTATATCTAAGAATGATTAAATACTTATAGAGAAATGAAATATCACGAAGTTAAAATAAAATTGCTTCAAGATATTGCTGAACATATTAAAATCGTTCGATGGAAGCGATATCTAACTTCATCTAATATAAGGTTCTTACAATGGAGAGATTTCCAGGTCACTTACTGGAAGATCAAATTAAATTAAGCGATCGATATTAAGCGAAAATGTGATCGTATAAAAATAAAAATTAATTAAATATCTTACTAAGAAAACTCTCCTTACTAACAAAATAATTTAAAGATATTTAAGTCACTTTCAAAGAGAAAAAAGTCAGTAATTCAATCTTCAAACCCTTTGACAAGTGAACCTTTGAACAAATTGATCTTTTTAGTTTACTGTCTGTTGCCTAAGGAATATTATTTAAAATTTATTAGCTTGAAAACTTACCTATTTAATTTTCTCGAAACTAAAACTATGATTTTTATACCTAGCATACAGATCTTAGAACTAATATACAAGTTAGTATCTATACTATTATAATAAAGCGTAAACACACACTACTTCGTGACGTAGGATGTCAGCAATCACAGCATATTTTGAATAATCCTTTCTTTTATAAAAAGCCCTACACATACGACACGCTTTAGGCTTTCATTTTCACACTATTCAACTTAGGAGGTAAATAAATTGAAAAAAAACCCTCATGTGGGAAAGAGACCATAAACTACAAGCTGCCAACATTAAGTAAGCAAGGTTATTATGGTAGCGGTAATTTTGACATTTGCAATTGAGAATTTGACAACTGTAAATAATAAAAGAAGTTTTTATATTTTCATGCGGATGAAGCCGCACGAGAACAGCTAGTAGCTAATAAAAAGGCATCGCTGTTGTGCTATATTGTAACTAAGAGAGATTTTAGAATATAACAAGCATCTGTAATATACACATAAATACTAATAAAATCGTCTAGTTAAGGTCTTTTGCTAACGCACAATGACTACAATAATGGTGTTCCAACGAGGCTCTACATAAATGATGGATGCGACAAGTGTACGCAGCGAGCCCCCAATACTTGTTAACATGCGGCCAAGAATCCGCGACACAGCAATTCAATTACTGTAACAATCAATCAAGATTGCTAACAATTCAATCAATAAGCTCAAACGTTTTTACCTGATCTTAACCCAGCAGTGAAAGGGTTGGATTGTGTGTGACGATATATTCGTATAGAATTAGGTCTAGGTTCTAAAAAAAAAGTTCTAGAACAGTGTTTGTGTATATATTTTTTTCTCTAATTTTTTTAATTCATTTAATATTTTAAATTGGGTTTCTTGGAGACCAGATCATCAAAATCAGGACATATGCGTCATCAGTATCATTTTACGTTATTTTTGACCGATAGAGGTCAGTTTGATTGCAGCATAAGGATGGACGCACACCTTTGACTAAATTATCGCACAAATGCTGTGCGATTGTCGATTGTTTCCCAGCCCATCCAATGGACGTGTGTACACCTCCATATAATCTCATAGGAATCAAAGCGAGACTAAACAGTTGTGTGATAGTTTAGTTTCAGGTGTGCGCACACTCTAAATATAAATAAAGATAATGTATGATGTCGAAAACAAATTAGGGGATGAAATTCAAGAATTTCTTGTAACGAAATCAAGGTCGAGCAGGTGAAATGTTAGGCATTCGATCACAAGGGATTTGTTTTCAAATAGTTGTGTCCAAGACGAGTTTAATCCGTCAGAGCCTCGGAAATTTCAAATCCCACCCCAATCGGTACCGTTACGCGACTTAGACTTGAGGCTGTCCATCAGCTTAATTTTAGTTGAATGAACAAAAAGGGGTGTTTATAGTTCTGTTAAAGGGTATGATCTTACATTTCTATTTATAAAATATAAATCATGTTATGGAAGCGTTTACAAAAAGATTTAATTTATGCTCTAGTAAATACGGTCTCAAATTCGCATCCCGGACTATTGTGAACCATTTTGTTTTGCACCTTCAGAATGTGTTTGAATAAATGATTCGAAATTTTCTTGACATCTATTTAAATAAATATAACTATAATATACGTTGTTTTTTTCATTTTTGCACTATTTTTTTTACTCTATGTTTTTGTTTTTACCCGACTGAAAAAGAGAGTATTTTTTATATTTGTAAAGTTCCTTACATACGTTGTCATCATCACCAGTATTTTCAAACACCAAATCAAATTACAGTTAATTTCATCCTAAATAAATTAAAATTACCTTTTAAAGAACCTAAACTATGTAATAGTAATTTTAATCCAATTATCCTTTGTAAAATGAAAATTATCAATTTCACCACCTTAGCTTTAAATTATAGCTAGGACTTAAATTTCAATGGCAACGTGTAACTCGGTTTTAATTAAAATCCATAATTTGGTAGTCGCTGAGACAAATGAAGCGACCGATCTAACATCAAAGGGCCGCCGTCCTGTGTCAGACGATGCCTTTGATGTGTTAGCGGCCTCGAAACATAATAACGAACTGCTTACAAAATGAGCTCCTCTTTATTACAGCCTCGCCTCGCCTCGCCTCGCCTCGCTGGCGCTGGAGCGTGAGTTCGCGCGTGTTTTGTTACGCGCCCATTATTTATTATTTTTGCCAAAAACCAGTTTATCTTGATTCGCTTTATTTTCGATTCGATTTCTTGTTCAAAGTAGAAGCCGGATGGACAATGTATGGTTGTCTATTAAAAGATAAAATCCAGATTATATCACAAATGTCAGGAATCTCAGTTGTTTAGGCTATAAGCGGTCGCAATGGCATTAAACTCGTGCACAAAATATACTTAAACTAGCTGTTGTTCGCGACTTCGCCCGCATGAAAATAAAAAAATAGTAAAAAGTGTAGCCTATGTTACTCTCAGATAAATTACCTTTCTAATGGTGAAAGAATTTTTGAAATCGGCCCAGTGGTTTCTATGAGTCGAATACATAAAAAATCAAAAAAATACAAATCTTTACTCTTTATAATATTAGTATAGATATATGTAGATAAACTCTACCCTCTTGATTCATTCGAGAAAAATTTAGATGACTAGCTTTCGCCCGCGACTCCGTCCGCGTGGAATAAAAAAGAACAAAAGTGAGTAGCCTATGTGTTCTTCTAGACTATCCTCTACATCTATGCCAAATTTCAGCGATATCCGTTCAGCCGTTTAGGCTACAAACTCTAACAAACATCCATCCATCCATCCATCCATCTAAACTTTCGCATTTATAATATTATTATAGTAAGATTAGTAAGATTGTGAAGGTGCTGACAATCATAGTAATTCAAATAACAGATAATAAAACACAGCTGATGTTCGTAGAGCGGGCATTCTCCGCGGAGTTCCAACTCTAGACCATCAATAAACGTCAGCTAGCGCATTAATTAGAAGGTTCAGGTGCCGGACCTCGACACACGGAACTCCTAAATAAATAATTCCCCTATCAATCGTAAGCCGCAGTTCCTCCGGTTTTCCCATTTCGAGTTGAATCGCTCAGAAAATAATACTATGTAATACAAAAGTTTATCCCTTAACTGTTTGTGTGCAAACTTTAAGCCAAGTTTTAAAGCTAAATATTTGTTTGGAAATGTTTCGGTTGTTTAATAATTGTTCGAGTCGTTAGGAAATATGTGTGTGAATGTTTAGAGTAAAACACACTACTATATCATCGTAATGCGGAATCTTTCACACATGATTGCCAAATTGTAGTTATGTAGAAATGTAAAGTGAAATTATTGGGCTTTTGACACATCTGGTCTATACTAATATAATAAAGAGGAAAGATTGGTACTTTTGTATGTATTGCAATAACACAAAAACTACTAGACCAATTTCAAAAATTCTGTCACCATTAAAAAACTAAGTTATCACTAAGTAACATAGGCTATATTCATTAGTTTTTAATTTCACGCAGACGAAGTCGCGAGCAAGATTAACATAAGTTGTCGTGATAGAAATCCTTTGTAATTTTCTACTACTAATATTTAAATTAAATTGTGTTTAAAAGATTCGTGTTAAAGTTTCACAACCGTCCAGTTAAATGTAGTTGAAAATTCCTTTAAATAACAGTCGAACACACCGATGTTTCCACAGTACGAAATAAATGAAAGTTAGGTAAAACCGCATTCGAATTTCAAAATGTTTGCTTTGTGTTCAAAATGTAAGTATGTTTTAGTTGAGCTAGAGGGCGCGGCATGCGGCGTGCGCGGTGGGGTGTGCCTGCCCGCTAATGTTCCTCTTTAAATAGTTTTATTACGAGTATATACTAGCTGATGCTCGCGATATCGCCCGCGTGAATTAAAAAAAATAATAAAAAATGGCATATGTTACTCACAGATAAATTACCTTTCCAACGGTTAAAGAATTTTTAAAATCGGCAGAGTATTTTTTGAGTTATATCAATGTATACAAAAAATACAAATCTTTCCTCTTTATAATATTAGTATTAGTACGAGTATAGACTACTAAACTCCTTTGCTTTACTCCGATAAACGAGTCAAAGAAGTCACTAGAAAAACTATTCTTTGGTTTAACAGTTTTCAGGCTACAAACCAAGGAAAAACAAACAAATCTGGATATATTATAGGAAACAGTAGATTTCATGAATAAATGAGATTCGGTTGTAAGTTACCGGAGATGGGAAAAAGCGCATTTTAATTGAGATAAAAACGTGACGTCATCAAGTTACAGCCGGACTTGGAGCGAAGTTTCGCCAATTACTCTTTGTTATTAGCGAAACTTCGCTTTCTCAGTCTACAGCAAGACGATCACACTTAGCGATTAAAACGAAATTACTACGCTCAGATGATTTCATTGCTGATGAGAATGTCCAATGAATTTAATTTGCTCTAACTTTTTATTTCATTCACTAAGATATTTATCACTGTTCCATTGACATTATTAGGTGAACATCGTGTTTTTTGTAGAGAATTTAAGATTGAGTCCTGGTGGATTTCAGTCTCCACTGGACAAGTGTGGTTTACTACGACCCAGTCCCTAAGGTTAGGTCTTTCTTGTCACGTGTCTTCTGTGTGGTTGTGGTATTGCGGAAGGCTAGCCGGACCTACTGTAAGAGGTTAAATCAGGCTCTACTACTATTAAATTTAAAGTTTTTTATATATTAAAAACAACCCTTCCATGATTGATTCAAATATATTTAAAATGATTCATTTCAATCTCGTTCCGTGGAATATTTTCCATTCGTTTTCAATTAAAATGTGAAATGCGTTGATTTATTTTTAGTTCGATTAAAACAAGCTTTGAGCGCTTTCGTTTTAATTTTAATTTGGCTTTAAAGGATTAGTGCGATGTTCGCGATAATATTAACGTTTAAATGAATTATCTAGAGTATTTAAGTTTTATTATAGATTTTTGTTATTCAGATTACAATCTGCATGCTATAAATTAATATGTCTTATATTTTATCGTGCTTCTAGCCAAATTATCTTGTTACAAACTGTTCAAGAATAAGTACAAATTTGAGAGTTATATTTAGTTCTATATTTTCACCTTCACAATGTTTTTCAAAGAATTATATAAATTCAAGAAATGTCTGTACATTATCCGATATTCATGTATTTACTAATATAACCATCTTAGTTACCTTTGTACAAAAATTACTGGGAAAAAATCCTTGAAGAGCATTGTACGCGTTTACAATAACACGCAGATTGTTTACAAAAGAGCCCAGAGCTCGCTGTTCGTTCGCTTTCATATTTAAATAAAATCACTAAGCTGATATTGTGAAGACCAATAAGAAAACTGTGAATAAAATATTGTTATTGTAAGAGAATTGGGGAAGCTCGTAATGAAAGTAGACTTGAAAAGTTCGAGTAGATATTGAGACTGTTTTACATAGTAACGTTTTGTATTTACAAATGGTTTTTATTTGTAAAATATCGAGTACAATTTTGCAATTAAATTTTCTTAAGAAATAAAGCGGATCGCCTAATGTCAATTGATTCGACAGTCATACACAAAACTATAGGAACTGAAAATGCGCTGCCGGTATTTATAGATGTTGTACCAATTCTTCTTACGTGAAGAAGACCGATAAGGACAAAGTATTCCACAACATAAGGAACTAGCTGTTCCCGTACAGCTTCATTCGCATGAAATTATAAAAACTTTATTCTATTGTTTACATTTTTCAAATTCTCAATTGCAAATGTCAAAATGACATGACATGGCATGACAAACCTTAGCAATCTTTCTTTCTTGATGTTGGCAGCAACTTATGGTCTCTTTCCCACATTAGAGTTTTCATCCAAAATATTTACCCCTAAGTTTAATGGCGTGAAAATATATAGCCTAAAGCGTAAGGTAAGTGTAGGGCTTTTTATTAAAAAAAGAGTTATTCAAAAATATGCTGTAATTGCTGACATCTTAGGCAACAAAAAAGTGTGTGTTTACGCTTTATTATATTAGTATAGATAGATAGATATAGATATAGATAATGCATTATCAGCGTATATTCTTCAATTAGAATAAGACAGCTTCTTCTTGTGTATAAAGGTTGTTTATAATTCTTTCCTTATTCGTTGCTCATTTAACTTTTCCATTTAAACGTAACGGCCGCACATTCGAGTATTTTTACGACCTCTGTTTCGATTCCCTTCCAGAAACTTGTATAATTATCCCGCCGAACGAGGAGTCAACGAACAAACGATAAAAAGGCCAGATAATCAGCATTATTAGGAAACTTCCGACTTCTGTAATAGCAGATATCCTCTCACGTTTACAACGAATCCAATTAAATTAGTAAAAAAAGTAAAGAAAAGCGAACATTCATACTTTTTAATTACCGCGAAATATAATGATGTATAGTTTCCTGAGATACTAACTTTCCATTTTGATATCGATTTAAAAACGGTCGTTGTAATACGAGAATTTATCTACGTTATTTTGTGCATTTGTAAGAGTTATGAAGTCAGTTGGGAATGGTAATATCTGGGGCAACGGTAATTTCGCTGTTTTGGCGAATTGGGATAGCCACTTGCACGTTAGTATATAAAAGTGGTTGAACTATCAGCTGTAGAGAATATAAGATGGGAAGAAAAATCAGTGAAATAGAGATATTAAAATACAAATTGTATATAACATTATTTTATATTGATTTTCTAAATATTCTCATATAGACAAGTGCGACGAACGAATTCCTTACACCTGGATGCACAGGGTGTAGGGGGATGTTTAATCGAGTGGGCGCTTCGAATTTCATCTTTTACGGTAGACAATTGTATCAAGTTTTACTGAAGAGCGGAGCGAGTTGGCAAACGAAAAAAAGGACATGCTGTTTGAAGAAGTGATTTTATCTAGATCTACGAGTATTTCTGAATACATTATGCTACATTTTCTTCTGTATTCTTTATTTGAATTACTCTTTTCATTGTAATTTATGCGTTTTCTGATTTGTATCATACAATTTCTTTTTCAAAATAATATTAAAAAAAAATAATTATGATTGTTAAAATCATTAAAATATTACTATCAAATATATTTTTACATATATTAAGACTATAGAGTAAAGAAAATTAACTAAAGCTGACGTTTCTCGGCGTCTGGATTCAATTTCATTTGCATCGCCGCTCCGCGCCGTCTTGGCCAACACTGCTCGGTGGACCAACTCCCGGCACCCACCTCGTGTTTGTGTTGGCGATGTGATTTGCGCCGCTGACTGTACAAACTCAGCGCTGTTTACATCTACACGGAGCGTAAAACAAATATTGAGGTAGAATTATTACAGCGAGCTAAGAACTTGATCCACTCTATCAGGAAGTTAATCATACTGGATCTGTCACTTTAGGAGTTATCAACGTTTTCAGTAGAGTAGAAGTTTTAATTGTAAATTTACCTATTGATGATCTTAATGTGTGTTGTTGTTGACAGGTGAGGGCGAGCGCGGGGGCGAGCGCGGGGGCGGTCGCGGGGGCGGGCGGCGCGGCGCGGGCGGGGTCGGGGGCGCGGGGGGCGTGGCGGCGGGGGCGGGGGCGCGTGCGGCGGGGGTGCGCGGCATGCGGCGGCGCCCGCTGCTGCCGCTGCTGCTGCTGGCGCTGCTTCGCGCGCACGGCCTGCTCGCCGCGTCCGGAGGTATGTAACTTCGCCAACCCTGTTACCTTTAAGGACACTAAGGACAAACTCATGGGCCACACTAACGTGGTGCCCAGTACGAGTGTCATTTGTTACGCCCTAGGCCTATATTAAGCGTCACAGTTTAACACTGTCCAATGATGGATTTCAGATTTATTTTTAGCAGGTTTAACGATTATATCTGATGAAGATATCAAGCGTGGTATCTGGTTCAAACTAGTATAATTTATTTTATGTTATGCATTACAAATTTGCATACGTATTTGGGGAATAATCAGGTTATCGCCCAGTCCCTACGCGTCGGTTTTAGTAATACTGTATTGTGTTAGCATTTCACTAAATTCTACATTATTTCGACGCCTATTTCTCCAGCAGACCGTAATTAAGAAAATTACCGCGTTTATGGTTCAACTCGACGTCCTTTTAGCGCCATCTATCATTTTGTAATTAACATATATCATCATCATCATCTCCCCTGCCTTATCCTACTCCCGTAGGGTCGGCGCGCCAGGTTTTCGTCCTCCAAAGCGATTTTGTAATTAACATATAAAAATCTTAAATTAAATGGTAAGAAAGTATTATTTGAATGGACTAATAATGGACATTAGTCGTTTCAGTTCAACGAAAATTGTCCCATCAATCAATCAAAATCTAACACCATTTTCTTTCCCAATGTCACAGTCTAAAATATAACAAATGCGTCCATTCGTAAATTGCTGTCGTACCGGACAATAATCCATTATGTTATCATTGATCTGTGGGCG
Organism: Papilio protenor; assembly: GCA_029286645.1. Lineage (NCBI taxonomy): Eukaryota > Metazoa > Arthropoda > Insecta > Lepidoptera > Papilionidae > Papilio > Papilio protenor. Next base: position 557,544 of record JAGSMZ010000022.1, read on the forward strand.
TCAGACTGCGACGTTAACATTGACTTGGATCAGTTGAGTCATGCCTTGACATGGCACCCGTCATACTGACATGGACAATGGACGGAGATCAATTATAGATTAAACGTAGACTACAGTGTAGTAACGAATTACTTTACTTATCACAATTATTATGACTAGGTTTCGCCCTTGACTCCGTCAGTGTGGTATTAAAAAAAAGTTAGTAGCCTATGTGTTCCTCCAGACTATGCTCTACAGCTATGCCAAATTCCATCTAGATCCGTTCAGCCGTTTAGACTTCAAACTCCAACAAACATCTATCCGTTTAAACCTTCGCATTTATAATATTAGTAAGACTCAGCTAATTTTAATGAACAAAACTGAGGAACGATAAGATTTGGCGATTTAAAACTGTCATATCCACATAAAGTTGGATAAGGCAGATGATCGTTACGATGACGTCCTAATTATTCTTAATCTACCCTTGTTGGTTATGGGCGTAAGTTTATTGTCTGATTTGAAACATACAGCGCTGTATTAATCTGAAGCGCTTACATCGCTGGAATGTTTCAATCAAACAAATGGGTGGTTCTGGTGGAGTATGGTGAATTGTAGCGCTTCAGCGCTCGCCATGTACAAATGCGCTGCGGACGCGTCTGGCCGTGATAAATGAATAGAGCGGCTCTGTCGGCGCTAAGCCGGGCCGCGGGACTGCTATTGATGAATGCTTTCATCGCGGACTGTTTTACGAACGATATTATTATTGATAATGACAAATCATTAAACAACCTAGAAATTAACTGATAATCAATAAACTCCATTAAATTAGTGATTAAGCTACGAGAACGAAATAAAACGGATGGAAGAGAAATCATTGTTAAATTATAAAGATGTTACATTTCTTTTGGCATTGCCCGCGTTATGAAATTATCTCGTCAAGTTAATGTGTATTTCATTGTGAAGTATATTGTCACAGCGATATTGTATGTAAATCTGATAAGTACATGAATGAATAATAAATGTTTTAGAATAAATTTGAATATAATTTAGCAGCTTTAGCTATTTTCTTTATGTTAAATCTCCAGGTCGAAGCACGAATGTTTCAGGATCCTAATTAAAAGATAATGAGAAAATTTTACGGTAATTCTATGTAAATTGGCGACGAAAAAAATGGTCCTTGACAGGACGGAGAGGTACTTGCATGAAAAATCCTCTTTTAAATTGAAGTAAAAAGTTGATTTTGTTGGACTCGAGCACCCTCTGTTTTGATGGTTGAGCGTTTCCAAATTAAAGATTCACTTTGAGTCCACATTAGGAATTTATATTAGCATTCACATTTATTATTCTATTTCTCTTTAAGGGAAAGGGGACAACCAATTAGGACACTTATCAGACGAAACGCGGAAGTCCTTCTATTTCACGCGTGTCTTCTGTGCGATGGTATTGCGTGGGAGGGGCAGCACATTCTTGCAACAGATGTTGTTGGCGTCTATCACGGTTAAATCTGTCTGCCATTGTTATCAACAGCCCACCACCACCCATCGCCCCACCGACCCTCTGGTCATACGGGCCGAATCGCGAGAAGGGCGCGCGGTTTGGTCGGTTTCGGTTCCGCACGCCACTTTGTTAAAATGTTGCATGACAATATTTTTAACACTTACAAATAGAGGTGCTTTTGTTATTTTCTAAATAAACAAGTTATGATCGTCTAGTCACTTAGTGGAATTAGGTTCTTTGTTGATGGCCTTGGACTTAAGGACAATTCCTTAATTTTATTGTAAACAACTTTGAGGTTTTAAACCAGTTTTTGAGTATTTAAAAAAGACAATTTGAGAATAAATTTGAATATAAATAGAATTATTCAATGAGATCAAAAAGGCAAAATTCAAAATAATATTAAACTCTCCTAATTGGATTTCGATTTCATTACAGAAATTAGCTGAAACTCGCAAGTACACCTGGGTACATCGTTAATTGGGTAATTTTTAATAACATACGATTATTCGACATTACACAAATGTCGGAAGGTTAATCCAAGGAAAGGATCTCATTAAAATTTCACCCTGGAAAAGTTAAATGGCCTTTTAATTCAAATATCGTTCATTTTAATTTTTCCTTCATAATAACCTTTCAACTTCATTATTCATAGTGAGTTAATTAATAAAGGATTCAATTTTATATTTTTAAAGCAATATTGTACTTTTTACACTAGGATGGTAACGAAGGCGCTCTCAGTACGTTTTTAACATTTTTTTTATATCGTCAGGCGATTCGCTACTCTTATATTAGAATATCAGAAAATGTTTTGAACTCCTGTACGGATGAACAGTACAGTAGTGACGGTGATGTCAGAGATTGTCAAACTTTTTCATCTAGGTGCAATTACCTGATTGGAGCCATCTACCATCAAAGAGTCCATCAGATAATTGCCTGTGTACTGATGCTTTACAAAGCGGATTGCGCTTTTCAATGAATGCTATTGTAATGGTTAACAGCAGCCTTTACGTAGTGTAATGAAACATTGATAACTAGCTTTCGACCGTGACTCCGACCACGTATAAAGAAACAAGTAGCCTATGTGTTCCAGACTATGCAATCTATGCCAAATATGGAGATCCGTTTAGCCGTTCAGGCAGACTAACAAACACCCATCCGTCTAACTAAACTTTCGCATTAAACATAATAATAAGATACATTAATATATTCATTAGAAGCTGCTGCTGCAGTGATATAAAGTACCTTAGCGACATATTTGCGATAAAATGTGTTCTGCTCCACACTCCGGTCCATGTGGAAGGGTTGTTGAAGGGGTGTTCCCTGAATGGAAACGAAGTGAAGTTAGTGAAAGTTAAAATGGTACAATACTTTAATTTGAGCCACCATTTATAAAATACAAATAATACTATCTATTAATACAAAATAAATATTTACGAAGAAATACCTGTTAGGATCTGAATAAAATAAATACTCACCATTTCACCTTTAAATTCCAAATAGTTTTTTCCTGAACGATAAAGGAAGCCGGGACCATTAGCATGCCTAATTTTGTAGTCGTATCTACAAGGTTTACAGAGCACAAGCCTTATCCGAACATTATCGCACCTCCCTCGATATTCTATCGCCGATTTACATAATTTTTCTCCTCACAACTTCTCTTATTTCGCTAAACCTGAATCGAATGATTGTTTGCTCTTATATATTGAATGGTTGTATTAGCACTCGATTTAAATATCTGAAGATCTTTTAAATGTACTGAGATTTTTTAGACTTAAAACGTGATATCGAATTAATATTGTGTTGTGTTTAAGGCTTGAGATCTTCTAGAATGTTTCTTTAGAGAATTCAATCTGTATATCAATTTAAAGAAGAATTTGTAATTAGAGTTTTGGTTTTGTACAAATCATTATTATAAATAAAGCATTAATTCATTAACCTGTCCTTGCCCCTACGGAGGATCGACACAGTATATGCTGCTCTTCCATACATCTCTATCAGCCGTCATATCAGAGCTCACTCCCACTTTAAGCATATCCTCTTTCACAGAGTCCATCCATACTTTCTATGGTCTTCTTCCCCTTTTGTAGGCATCCATAAGTATTAAAGTATGGTTTAAAACCTATATCTGTTCCGAATGAAACCTAAAATTTATTTGGCGTTTAAATTTTAAAGCCATTGTTTCGACCTTCATTGTTCTCTTAGGGTTGACAATTTCGCTCATTATCCCTCTTAAATGATATAATTCACCCCAACAATTGTAATGACCGAATACACCCCTATTGTCCGAACTCGAGTTGTCAAAGTTTTAAATAACTGGTTCTGGACTTTCCAAGTTTGATATGTACAACATTTGACTAATCAAGTGAACCTTGAACTGATTTTCATTTTGATTAGGGGTCTTTTTTTGTACCCCGGAGGAGGGGGCCCTTCGGGTACCTGCTGCTGTCGGTAATGCAGCAACCTTGTTACCTTGTTACCACCTTTAATTACCTTGTCTAATTAGGGTTTGTCACTAAGTCCAAGGTACTTTTTAAAGTATCAGTGTAGCGAGGATTTAGGGTACTGACTGGATCATAAGGTTTTAGGCTTGCATCCACTATTCTCGAAAAAAATCTCATAGCGCTAGGCGCTAATTTATTGGTATGGTTTAAATAATTATTTAGTAATTATTTACTACTATGCTCACTCTTTACATCCTTTCCTTATACGTGCGTGGAAAAAAGATGTCTCAAGGAGATGGTAAAATATTAGGACTCCAGCACACATACTCATCAGAAGAAACGTGGAATTGCTTCCAGTTCACGCCTGTTTTCGATGAAGTTGTAGTATGGAATCTGGCGAGCTGGCCTATTCGTGAATTGTTAAGGTGGGTTCTACAGCTCTATATTGCTATGATGAGGAATTACAAAATTCGTATGAAATATTATTTGGGCTGTTTTTATGTGATTTATTACATTTATTTCCTTATTACTGATACTTTCTGATCAAATGAGTCGTATTATTGAATACGAATAAAATTTCAGTGGAACAGTTATGTGGTTTATTATCGGAATTTAATTATAATGATCATAAATATTTCGATGAATACATCATCATGCTTCACTGATGAGGGTCGACTTCATGCTATTTCGGATTTATTATAACCGCATTTTAATAATTCGATTTGTAATATTTCTCGAATTTATCATAAGCGTAGTCAGTCAGGGTATAAGGTTTTTCTATTGAGTAATTCTTCAAATTTAGAGATTCATTTTAGTTTTGTTACCAATGTACAAAACACTTTGACATGTAGGTTTGTTGCCAAAATGTTTTTGTCCTTTTTATGCATGTTTCCTGTTCGCGTCAATTCCTTTGATAACGACGTGTTCGGTGCTCGCAGCTCGCAGCGTGACATATCTTTGTGGCTGATGAATGTTTGTATTTATTTTTATTTGAGATTTTCATACTGCGTTCCTTTATATAAAATGTACCAGTATAGCTTTGAGCACTGTGACTTCTAAAATGATAAGCAATACGTTAGACTAATTCAGAAAATGTCCCTTATTGATGAAGCTCCTTTTCTCCGGCAGTATAGTAAGGTGGGAATTAATATAAAAATAAACATCCAAACAAATTATTTAAGCTTTCCATAGCTGTAAGTCCTCCGCAATTAACAATCAATAAAATGTGTTTATCGGTCTCTGGAGCGTGGAGCGACGTCCGTTCTTAACGGCGACCGCATTACGTCTGCTCGTTATTCTGAATCGTGTATTACCCTTTATAGCCACCGCTTCACAATAATGTTGTGGAAATAAACTGCTCCAAGCAACTAGTGTCGTTAAAGGCCATTTTTTAAACCCACTCCTATCGCCAGCTTGCACAGATGTTTATGTCGTTTACCGAAATTATTCAAGCAATTTTCGTCATTATGGTCTCTATTGCATTTAGGAGTTTATGGGTTTAGATTATGTGGTGTTATAAATCATATTTATATTTTCTCTATGTTATTTAATGTACTCTGTTTTTTTTTCATAATAAATCTTTTATTATTGTAATAGTGTCTTCTATTTTACATCTAGAAAGCTTTTTAAAATCTACTTCGACACTTTCCCAATCTCAGAACAATGATTGCCGTACTGTCGCCGTATCAATCAGGGAAATTTTACCATTAAAAATAATGCACTGAAGAAAAAAACTGGGACAAACAATAACGAGTAGAATATCCTCTCAAGATTGACAATAGCAACTGTATTTTAGCAGACGTACCGACCGATTAGTTAGAGCCGTCGTTCTCTTTGATTTTCGCTAACGTCGCTAAGACGGGCGGTGCCAAGATACATTGGCGGTGTTTCTTACCGTAGACAATGGACACAAACGTTAATAACTTTCTTTGTTTCCACTGCCTCGTTGAGCGGGGCGAGGAGGGGGAGGTAGTCGAACGGACATTAAAAAGAATTCGCTTGATTGACTGAGCCTTTTCGGCTTTCTTTTAGTTCGTAAATTGAACAATGTCTGTAAATGATACTGTTTGTATGTTCTTCCGTCTAACCCTTAAGATATTGTTTGTTATATTATTACCAAAGGTAATTAAATATATGTCGAATTTATTTTTGCCTGCTTTACTTGATCGGCTGCCCTAAAAGCGTGGCTTTGTATGGACAGTTCTGTGTATGGTAGTACTTGATGTGGTGCAATGCTGTCCCTTCATGTTTGTACACACACAAACAAATCTAATTCCAAATTCAAATATTTGGATTCTTAGAAAATATATTCCAAACAAACTTTTAGAGAAAACCTTACCTCAGGTAGCTTGTAATATTTACAGACAGAATTATAAAACACTTTCTACTCGACAAACTCAAATTACCATTAAAATTATACAAAAGCCTGAGGTTTTCCGAAAACAGGCCACTTAGCACAATTTATGTTACAACTTTTACAAGGACTACTCAAAAAGGTTGAAGCGTGTAAAAATTTATGAGCAATCTTAAGAGTTTGAGCGGTGAACTAAAACAAGCTGGAGTTATGGAGCTCGCGGCGGAAGGTTAAGATAGAGTGTTATTTCACTACAGAGTATAAATCACATACCGTCGGCGTTAGCTGACGAAACTAAATATTGCTATCTCCTTCATTCTTCTAGAAAAAGATTGAGATAACGATATAAGAATCTTAACAGATTCAGATGTAAAGGTTTTGTGTTCTAAAAAAGCTACAATGGTACCTGTAGTTTTTTCTAAGAAATGTTTTCTTCTTGTCAAATGTCTTAATAACAATCTATACTATTATAATAAAGCGTAAACACACACTTCTTTGTTGCCTAAGATGTCAGCAATTACAGAATATTTTTGAATAATCCTTTTTTCAATAAAAAGCCCTACACTTACGTCATGCTTTAGGCTATATATTTTCACGCCATTAAACTTAGGGTGTAAATATTTTGGATAAAAACCCTAATGTGGGAAAGGGGCCATAAACTACAAGCTGCCAACATTAAGGAAGCAAGGTTATTATTGTAACGGTAAATTTTGGACATTTGCAAAGGAGAATTTGACAACTGTAAACACTGAAATAAAGTTTTTATAATTTCATGCGGATGAAGCCGCATGGAACAGCTAGTTAAATATAATTACGGCCGAATATTGGATCGATATTAAAATTCTTATAGCGCCAAATAATTATACTTAAAGCATTTAGCTTACACTCCAAATTTCATTAAAAACTGTTGTAAGGGGGGCTTATGAAGCGAGGCGTTTAAGATTAGTTAGTTGCAAAATTAGACGTAATAACAATGATTGGAGATGGAGTATTGTATCTCAATGTAATATTGAGTGATTTGATTATCCCGTCCGTTTGCGCAGCGCCGGCACCGCTCCGTACCGCGCTACAGCCGTTCGAGTTACGGAGAATTCATTTCGCACTAAGCTTCATATTGAAGTCGAGGTTTTGTGTTGATTCGTTGTGAAGGTGGAGGATTTTTTTTTCATCTGTTTGCATATGCCGCTTTATTATTTGCCCTTTCTGAGCTTTTGTGCTGGCTCTGTACAAATCTCTGCGAAATGCAACAAGGAATTCATTCTAAAAATTTTTTGAAATTCCAACTCGACGAAATATTGTTATTCTGTTGAAATGAAAGTTGAAACATAAATGTTGAAGTGTTTCTTTGTTTGGATGTGTTCAATTGAAGTGTAAAATAGATTTTAAAATAAAATACTCTCTTTGCTTCATCATCTTCACCCCCACTGAAGGGCACGGAGCCTAAGTTAGACATGACCTACACTTGTTCAACACAGGAAGATGTAGATTGCAAATTATAAATCTTCAATAACTACATTTAAATAAAGGAAGCTATCTAAAGATATTTAACAACGGTCTGAGAAGTAAAGAACAGATAAAGTTCTTTGTAATTGGTGTTTAAAAATACTTCTTTTCTAACAAAGTAAATGAAAATAGAATTCGCAATTCACGACTCTAATCCACTCCATTGGGTGACTAAAAACGGCTTGCCATCGGAAAGTCATTTATGTTTTAATTAAGAGGGCGTAAGAAGAATGGGGCTGTTAGGAATATTAGAAAACAGAATTACTCGCGGCCGAGATCTTATTTCATGTTTACAATGGCGACGAAAACAAGAGAACTCGATTTTGGAAACTTTTTGGTGTAAGAATAAAGTTTGTTAACAACAATGCAAATTAGATACCTTAAGTTGACTGGACCGAGCAAGTGGTAGATAATGACCAATATTTTCTGTTAAGACAAAAATACATGCAAAGTGTGTAATTAAATTTACTGGAATAAGAAAATAACTGGAGTTACAACTTCATCTTGAGGACAACAAAGTTTTCTGTGTCCTGTATAGTTGGATAGTTTGAGGAATTATATCTTAGCTGAGCTTTCATTGTGTTTAATGTGCAATAAAGACCAGCGTTCCATAATCCTCGTCTACCAACATTCATAAAATGTATAACGTACAAAAATCTCATCCAAGAAATGAGAACTTAAAACGTAAACGTCGAGTGATAACGGTCTTTAGAAAACTCTTATTTTTACGAGCGTATCTTTTAAGCCGTATATCAAACATAAACACGGAAATATAATAACAATAAAACTAAAAGGCAACTGCGGATCTTCAATGCGTATAAAAGCTTTCAGCTATATTTCGAGCATTCAAGGTTTAAGCTAGCGACTGCCGTAAAGAATAAAAATTTCAAGCGAACCTAGGTCTTAAGATAAATCCTATGACGCCGGCCGTGTGGGTTTCCTCTAAGTTTTCAGCATAGCAAATGAGTTGCCGGCTTGAGTGGCTTGCGTCTTGCACAAGTGTTTTGCTTCGTTTTTTGAACGTCGCGGTTATGTATGCTAGAAATGAGATCTTACCTAAACTTGCTGTCTGCTTCTTAAGGGTTTACTACTCTTTGATATACTACCACATTTGAGTTTAAAATGTTTTCTGTAAATTTAGATGGAAGAAAAAAGAGTTATGTAAACTCGGAAAGTTTTTGCATTTTTTAAGGTTTCAAATTATTATTTCAAACTCTATGACTATTCTAAATATAGCTTTTCATTTTATGAATGCAGAGCAATATTCAGTTGTGTAAATGTTCATTGGATCTTAAAAATGTTTTTATAACATTTTTCAAAGCCTTCCTTCTATTGTCCCTTAACTGAAGGCTTTTAAAAGACGCAGGCCGCGGAGGCATTTACCTGAGAAATCAAGAGGGCCTCTTCTCAGTCTACATCGAGCTCTTATAAAGATAACCCCTTTCTATCAAGTGTACTACACATTGTAGGGCCACTTTTGATATCCTCCTACATTATATTGATTATATACGTGTTATAGAATAAGTCATGTTAAGTGATTTTTACTACATTAAGATAGTCAATAATTGATGATAAATCTGAGATTTTTAAAGAATTTCTTTTCTCTACTGAGACGTTTTTGATTGATTTTAAATACCGTTTTTATCGGCGTCGCCAGCCGATTATTTCTAGGTTAAGACTAAGGTGGGTTTACCTTTGAACAGACTGCTGTATTTCTAAAATACGACGGCTAGAGAGTATTTCATACTAATTTTCATCATGGGAATGTTTCCATTATGCTCAGTGAAATTATCCGTCAACGCGTTCTGACGTGGAATTGAGCTATTTTTCCACCGACACGTAATTAGGGTCGGCAGAATTCAATTACGTATATTGCACCGTGAATTATGCACCACGGTCACCACTCGCAATTACACAAACAATTACTGTACCGGCTCGCGATATTACCGTATTGGCATTATCCGGTTCGCCCGGGTAATAAACGGATAACTCGGTAATAACCGGATAACTTGACAATATTCGGAACGTTGCGGCAAAGCGATTTGCGAAATCACCGATAATTACCGGTCGGTTTCAATTATATTCGGACCCCCGGTTTACTTCCGTATTTTATAAGACTACTGCAAGTTCGTAATGTTTAGGGATCTAGATAATTTGGTTAACCCGATCGCTAGGACTGGTTTAAGTGACATTATCTTATCGGTGAGAATTTCATCTGAACCGAGCAGAGTTTGCGAAATATTGTATAGCTGATTCTGATTTTCGTTATAGCAGTAAGAATATAAGTAAACCGATGTTAATTGGCTATTGCTATCCTTTCATTTAAGGTGCTATGAATATCGATTGTAATGATTGTACTGCTTCCTGATATGCTGTGGATAGATAGGGATAGAGTATAGAATCAAAACGATTCAACCCATTCGTAAGCTTTAGCTCGCACACCTTTGACTAAACTATCCCACAACTATTATGCGATTGTCGATTGTTTCACAGCCCATTCAACTGATTAGTTGCACAACTAAAAATCGTGTAGTGTGCACACCTCCATATGAATTAAAGCGGGACTAAACAGTTGTGTGATAGTTTAGTTTCAGGTGTGCGCACGTTCACATCGGTATTTAATTTTACAGCAACGTCGGCGAGTACCGAAATCTCTAATTGATATTTAATGACAGCCGCATTGACGCTGCGATTACTGGAGATATTTTTATGTTGGAAATTACACAAGTTTATGATATAACTCATGAACTTTGACGGCATTCATCCGTCCAACTTGTGTGTGGGAACTGCGCGGCCGAGTGGATGACTCAGCTGAACAAGTTTCTGAATTAATACCGATAATGTTCAAAGCGAGGCTAGTTTTAGCTTAATCGCTAATGAATGTGCACTCTCGAAAATTGTTTTAATTGCTACGGATTTTTATCCAATCATACAGATTTGTTTGCACATTTTTATATTATTACTACGAGAGTTTAATGGTTTTTTAAATAACCTCTTAATCTAGATTGCAAACACTAAATTAGTGCTAAGGAATGCTCTCTTAGCAACGTATTATTGTGAATGTATCATATAAAAATATAGGTAAAGCCACAAGATATAGTAAGTTGGAACATAACAATGACAGTATTCGTGAAAACTCAAGTCAGAACTCTTATTATGGAACGCCGGGAGACAGAATCAAATTGTATTCATTTAATTTCTCTGGAACTCCGCCAGAGGGCGTCGTTACTTTTAATGCAGTATGTTTTCATGTTTCTTCAAATTGGATGCCGTGTTGATTCTACGAAAGAGTTTGTAATTGTAACAAGAGAATGATTAAAGGTATAGGAACGATTATTTGACTAATGAATTATCTAATCGTTAAAGTGAACTATTATCGATTCTAGTTTAAATTTTCATCTAGAAACTAGTTTTTTTATTCACATTTTTTTAAATTATAATCTGATTCGGGATCAAGCAAAATGCAGAGCAGTACCACTTTTTGTGCACACACATTCCACACTGAACAATTTCCTACCGTAGATTTCTCGTCGTATGAGAAAGCATTAAATTCAAAATGGCAAATGTATCGAAACTTAGGTAAACTATTTATAAAATGTCTATTTTACAACTAAAAGCAGACACTTGAACTTTATTTACGAGTACAATAGGGGAAGAGGAGCATTCTAGTCCAGCAGTCATTGTGAGGGAAGATAAGCCGGGCAGTGTCGCCACCGCATTCAATTCAGGACGTGCCAATGCCGCCGGGCGGACTGTATTCGGACGATAGAAATGCCAGGGATGTGAGGCATTCTTATAAATACGAAGTCTGCATATCGCTTGTAATGTAAATAGAATCCAGGAATTAAAATTAAATTTTCATGAAAATTTAATTATAAATACATTTTAATGGAAATTGATTATAATTTTATTTTAATGGGCATTTAATTAATACTATACAAGCTGGACGATGTAAAGTGAACAGAAAGACCCCCTGACTTACATAGAACCCTATCAAAGTTTCATTAAAAGGCAATTGTTGTTACTATTGTGTAATAGTATGAACGTATTGTTGAATAAAATCATCGTAACGTTTGAATCAAGCACAGCTATGCATAAATTTAATCCGCAGCTATATTTTTTATTCACGTGCAATTTTGTAAAGTGCAAATTGAATCACGCCATTGGATAACAAAATACTTTATTCAGTTAAAATTGTAGTTGAAAATTTATTACATATTGTGACTGGGTGATCAACGAAATTGTCAATTTACAAAACGGACGCACATTTTTTTGTCGTGTTTTATAGTTTTATACGATTCAATTTTGTGTTTATTAAAAAATACATTTATTTATAAGGAATAGTGATACGTTTTGTAATTTAATTTTATTTAATAATATGATATATTTAAATAATTTGCATCTTTAATGTTGAACCATCCCATTAGTGTTATAAAACTTACCCAAAATTATGAAAAATGCAAATAAAGCTTTTACAGTTTCGTAGGATTGTTTTTTATTTTTTTAAAGGTAACAATCTTTTTCATCAAGGTTTTTGAAGAATTAAAAGCGCTCAAAAAGTCTATTCAGAAACAAAACTTTTGTGTTTTATTTTCAAAGAAATGTAGTGTTTCATTTATTTTTTTTACTATTGTACTATAAATGTAAAGAATTCGTTGGTGCAGAATAACTCCTACGAACAAGGTAATTCTAGAGTTATACTTCACACTTGAAAAACATGAATTCTTAACTTCACTAAAGTCTGTAGATTTCAATTTTAATAACAACTGCAACTTAATTTTTTGAGACATAACATAAACATTATATTCGTAACTAGATTTATTATAGACCCTTATAAAAATATTTCCATTTTCATACACTACGGAACTGTAGCTTCCTCACAATAAACTGGAGAAAGGCAATCTAAACGAGATGCGTTACTCTACAAGACAAGCAATCTAAGTTGCAAGCGGTTGGACAATAGTCGGCGAGACTTCGCCCTCTCGAATCCCTCAAAGGCGTCGCTCTCCGACGGTACAGCTCCCTGCAGTCTCATGTTTGTAATGAAGCATTACATAATGCAAACTCGCCTTACCAAACAATCTCAAGTATTTTGAATGTTACTGCTGTAGGGCACAGAAAGCGTGAAATCAAAATGTAACTTTGAAAACAGTGGAATAAATATATTTTAATGAATTTTTATATTTTAATGAAAAATTAAATTATATAATAAATAAATTAACTTTAATACAGTTTGTGTTTATCTCTGTCTTCTGTCAATTTTCTTACCTTTATATTATATATTCAACTAACTTCTCTATTACTAATGTTACGTTTTACTATTCTTAATTGACACATAATCATAATGTGCTGAATATTAATATAAATGTTCATCATAAAATCTACACGTTTCACGTTTAGATTTTCCACGCCGCTAGCTTCACTATTTCACTACCACTCGAAACGTAAATTCCCAACGAAACGGGAAATATTCAGATTGCAGATCGTCGTTTGACACGGAACTTTCAACTTTATGCTACAGTTAGTGAAATGCATTAATACAAAATTCCCGTGAACGCTACACGTCGCATTAATAACAGTTTGTGCAATCAAAGTGGTCTCATGACTTGCTTAGTATAGTTTAATTACACACTAATAAAATACATCGCTTATCTGCTACTGCCGCATTCAAATAGACAATCTTAAGTGAATATCGCTCTTTACTGTTACAGCAACTTGTATCCTTTCAGGTAATACTTGACTGGTTTTGACTTTGATTGCTTTACAGATTTTATTAACGTTTTGTCTTTTTTGAACTGTTGTTAGTCATTTAAAGCTTTCATTTTATCATCATTTAGCACTTTGTTCTTAACAAGATGACGGTTTACTAAGAATCTCGTGATCTCAATCACCATTGAGTGTTATTTAGCTAATGTATATATTTTTGTTACATGAAGTATGATACACAATAACAATGATATTTTGTGAAACGAGTCTATTTAACTTTTTTACATTCAATTTACAGTATTCATTAACAAAAATCTATAAAACATAGCGAGGGTTCGTAACAATTGGCCGATATAAAACAATTCTGTGCCCGTCTGTATTGTTTTACTAACGAAAAAAAATCATTATGATTGATATCTTGCTTGCTTTAAAAGGAAAATAAATACTGAATGTAACGCAAATGAAGCAGATCTTTTTGTTTTTATGTATTACAGTGGATTTATGTATTCATTCTGTTATACAAATTGTTTATACTGATGGTGTTATAAGTGCCTATCTTAATTCAATTGTCATCAACTCTTAACTGACCCATAAGTTTTACTCTATGCCTAAAACAGTATTCATCGTAGACATCTACGAAGGATCAACTTATAACGGTTAACTATCGTAGCCTGTTCTTCGTGACTCGAACAGGATATCTAAAACTCCACTATTTTGAACTTTATTGATATCACAATACATTCAAAACAAACATGTATACGTGCAAACTGAAACGTGTATAGAAAGCAGTGAAAAGAGGTCAGGTAAACCAGAACAATCGCCGCGGGCTGACGGCGGGTAAAAAAATATCCGAATGAAAGAGAACAAGAGACAGAAGAGGTGAGCTAAATTGTTTTGCGTAAGTGGAAGTAGGCCAAACATAGAACGGTTAGCTCCGACTAGTGGCAAGTTTGGATTCTAGGAGTAGTCTACTAATTTGGTTCACACAAACTGATGTGTTGAGGATTAACAAACAAGTCTATTTAACGATGACTTTCCTGGTAATTTTTAGAGATAGTGACAAACAGTTAGTGGAATGGTATTTTAATTTTAGTTTATTGATCCAATAATGAATTCGAGTTTAATAGTCTTGTCTATGTCTTCAGTCTGTATTTTGTTACAAAAATTCGCAGACGCATTTAACATGAGAGCCACTTGTATTATTGAAGGACAATTTTTATCACTCTTTTACGAGCTGAGAATTGTTATTGTTCGCACTAATATTTTATTCTCTGCCAATGTACACTGTATTTGGTAACTGTATGATAATGTTTATGTTTCTACTTATTGATTTTATTGTAATGTTCAAGTCCCGTCGTCAGTTCAGTACTCACTGAGGGTTATCTAACTGGGGTGATGCTGCTACTCGAATAAGCCTTGGTCTTCTATAACTCAACTCTCCATTTTCCAATAATAACCCGCATATCGAACCAGTACCGGACCTGTACCTCACTAAGATCTTTCTACACCGCTGTCTAGGAATACCTGGGACGGCAAACACAGTGGGTGACGACCGCTCAGCCATCAACTGACCCCACTGAGGATTAACTTGTTTATGAGAGTAGACTTGTTTATTCTAATGATATTCTGAGAGGTCTTATTGAAGTGGTTCTAAGAAAAGTGTCGTATTGTGAGAGAAGTTTATTTGAAAAATGATCCACTCAGCGCGACAAACTGTATCGCTCCAGTGTGTATTATGCTTTGTAAAATATTGTACGACACAATTTCCTTCCCTTACTGCTCCTTTCACTTTGGCTAAAGTTCGTACATAAATTTTTAGCAACGATATTGTTATTTTATGACTCTCAATGGCGCTGCTTACAAGCGGATTTTGTAAATACCTCCGTCTTTTCTATACTCCAATGCTACAATAACATGCATAAAATCCAATATATACTGTATTTCTTTTAATAAATATAGCATGTTTTACTCATAGGGACTATACCCTTAATTTTCACCAATATTTTCACATTGATCGTTTTCGTTGACATTTTTCCATTAGTAAGTTACTGAGCTAACAGAGTTTATAATACGGTGACTAAGATAATGGAGGATCAGTTGACAAATAGTTTCTGTTATCTGTATAGATAGGAAATCACAGCTAGTGCACAGTTTAAGAAGATTGATACGGAATTTATTGGCAACTGCTGGCAGACGGAAATATAGAGGCTTTGATCTAAGATGGACGATTTATCTTGCATCGCTTGGAACGAATGGTAAATGGATACGTACACTTCGCTGCTTTCAGATATTTATTTGTATTACGTCACAGCCTCCGTCGATTTAAAATTTCCTTCCCACTGCTTTCTTTATTGCGAACGGTAATACCTTGACGTTTGAATGTAAACCGTAAATCGGGAGTGAAGATTTTTTTTTTTTTTTTTTATAGTAGAAGGGGGCAAACGAGCAGCGGATCGCTTAATGGTAGTTGATCCGACGCCCATTAACATCCGCAACGCCAAGGGAACTGCAGATGCGCTGCCGGCCTTTGAAGGAGGAGTACGCTCTTTTCTTGAAGGCCCCTAAGTCGTAACTGTTTGGAAATACCGCTGAGGACAGAGTATTCCACAACGCGGCTGTACGAGGCAGGAAGTTACGTGAAACCTCGTCGTTGTGGAATGCCAACCATCGAGGTAGTATTGGTGAAATTTGGCACTCTGTCGACTCGTGCGGTGACGGAACTCAGCGGCAGGTATAGTTCCAAACAATTCTTCGGAACACTCCCCGTGGTAGAGGCGATAGAAAATGCAAAGGGAACTAACGTCCCTTCGCAGAGCCAATGAGTCAAGCCGATCGGTAAGACCCCGGTCGTTGACGATTCGAGTGGCACGTCGCTGCACGCGGTCAAAAGGAAGGAGCTGGTATTTAGGAGCTCCGGCCCAGAGATGCGAGCAGTATTCCATATGTGGCCGAACCTGCGCCTTGTATAACTGTAGGCGATGGGCTGGCGTGAAATACTGCTTCGCTCTCCCGAGCACTCCAAGCTTCTTGGAGGCCAACTTGGCCTTCCCTTCCAGATGACCGCGGAATTGGACGTCACTTGATATGTCAACGCCGAGAATACCGATGCTGGCTGTGGCAGCCAGGGGAGTGTTCTCAAAGTTGAGGTTAACGACAAAGGGTTGTTTTTTTGGCGGAAAACGCGCAAACTTGTGTCTTTTTGGGGTTGAATTCGACAAGGTTTTGTCGCCCCCAATCAGAGACTTTACCCAAAAGGGTCTCTAGTTCGGACACAAGTTGGTTCCGGTTCTCGTTGACGTTATCCCGAGAAACATAAGCGCGGGCCGTGTACAACGCGTCAACTGTACTGTCGTTTGCATAACAATGGACGTTACTGAAATGCAACAAGTCATTGCTATGCAGAAGAAAGAGAGTGGGCGACAGTACACAGCCCTGTGGGACACCAGCATTAATTGGTTTGGGGTCAGAGCATGCACCGTCGACAACGACCTTGATGCTCCGACCCTCCAAAAAGCTGGCAATCCAGGCGCATAGTTTCTCGGGAAGCCCGTAGGAAGAGAGCTTCGAAAGAAGCCCTTTATGCCACACCCGATCGAAGGCCTTCGCTACATCCAAACTTACCGCTAGAGCCTCCTTTTGTTCTCAATTGCCTCCGCCCATCTGTGAGTGAGGTACGCAAGAAGATCACCAGCTGAGCGGCGCTGACGAAAACCGTACTGGCGATCGCTTAACAGCTGGTGCTCCTCCAGGTACCTCATCAGCAGGCAATTAATAATGGACTCCATTATTTTGGAGAACAAAGGGGTTATGGCAATAGGTCGGTAGTTTGCCGGATCAGAGCTATCGCCTTTCTTCGGGATCGGGTGAATTAGGGCAGTCTTCCAGGAATTCGGGACTACGCCAAAGGAGTAGGAGTACCGGAAGAGACGCGTTAAGACCGGTGCCAACTCAGGAGCGCATGTCCTTAGCACAATGGGAGGAATACCGTCGGGCCCACTCGACTTATTGACATCCAGAGATCGCAGCGCCTTACGCACTGATCTCTGGATGAACTGGATATCCGACATGGAGGTTCCGCCGCCAGGGATTTTGGGCGGCGAGTTACCTCTGTCATCCAGTGTCGAGTTTGCTGCAAAGAGTGATACCAGTAGATCGGCCTTCTCTTTAGCAGTGTGGGCCAATGAGTCGTCTCCCCTGCGCAAAGTTGGTAGTGATGGGCGACAGAAGTTTCCTTGGACAGCTTTGGCGAGAGACCAAAACGCGCGGGTTCCAGATGGAAGGCGCACTAGCTTCTCACCAATGCTGGCCACGTGTTCGGACTTTGCCCTTGCAATTACTCTTTGATGATATAAAAGTACAGTTTTTAATAAATCTACAGTCGCGCATCTTTGACTAAGCTATCGCACAACTGTTTAGTCGCGATTTGATTCCTATTATAATATGGAGATGCGCACACTACTCGATTTTAGTTGTGCAAGTAAACAGTTGAATGGGCTGCGAAACAATCGACAATCGCACAACATTTGTGAGATAGTTTAGTCAAAGGCGGTAGGTTATTTAAAACTGAATCATTAACCGAATTCTGAGTTTATTCCTAGTAACTAGGTTTTATTATTTTATGGAATTGCTAAGAAATGAGGCTCTGAAAGATGATTTTTATACTTTAATGTAAGGTACAGTTCTTTAAACGTATTTTTACTGCAATTCACCTTTTTTGATGAAAAATTACATAGCTGAATTGATTCATGGATCTGTCGTTCAGCAATCGGTCTGGACACAATACAAGCACTGTGATGTAGTGTTTGTGTCGTCCGTCAAAACTACAAATTGAGTTTTATGACTCATGAACAAAGCACGATGTTGCAATAAAACTGGATTTGCTGTTAAAATATGTGTTACTATATTATAATAAAGCGTAAACACACACTTCTTTGTTGCCTAAGATGTCACCAATTACAGCATATTTTTGAATAATTCTTTTTTTAATAAAAAGCCCCACACTTACGTCATGCTTTAGGCTATATATTTTACGCCATTTAACTTAGGGGGTAAATATTTTGGATAAAAACCCTAATGAGGGAAAGAGACCATAAGTTGCTACCAACATCAAGGAAGCAATTGTGATTTGTGCATTTGAATTTTGACATTTCATGCGGATGAAGCCGCACTGGAACAGCTAGTGTGTACAAAAGATTAATGTAAGCATAAATTGAACTGGAAAGGTTACCATATAACTAATATATCTGAAGACATGTTTAACATCTACACATCGTTTTAGTCAACTGTTTTTTTATTATATTATAACGTGGTAAACGAGGTAACTAACACATGAATTCGCCGAGAAACCGAAGCGATCGTTTCCCATATACATCCGCAATCGCAGACGCGTTGCCTACCCTTAATCAACGGAGAAGGAGACGCACACTAAGAGGATATCTCCCATTCCTATGCGTCCCTTCCACCGTCAAATGCACTTTCCATTCCCATCCTTGCCGTATAAGAAAATAGTGGAAAGGGAAAGGGACTAAAATTAGGCCATCACACTCACCAGATGACGCGGAATTGCTTCAACTTCACGTCTGTCATCTGTGTGGTCGTGGTATAACAATGGGGAGCCGACCCTACAGTGCGAAGATGTAAAAGCGTGCTCTACCACTGTTATGATGCTTCTCTTTATCGTATTTTAATTAGACAGTGTCAGCTTTGAACAATCAAAATCTAATTTATCAAAACGGTTTACTCAAACAATGTCGAACTGTGATAAAAATACATTCATCTAGACCCTGTCAAAAAATATCGTCAGAGAACAATACGTCTCGTAACGTTCCCTTGTTCCTTGACGCTATTGTTTTTGAGACACAAAAAAATAATAACCCAGCGAACGTTTTAGGGTGGAATGACGTAACGCGATCCGTGACGAAACCGCACGTCATCTCGTGGCGGTAAAGAAAGCGCCGGTAATGTTCGGCTTACACGTTCGCTTTGTAGGGAAACTCTTGTACTGTGAACGTGTTAACGTGCGAAATAAATCAATGTTCTTTCATTGCTTGGCGACGAATGGTGTTTCGATTACTCATTTTGGCAGCTGACTCGTTTCATAGAAAAAAATGCTGGCTGCGTTTGTTTTCCTTTTCTTCCCTGTAAGAGTGGTTTATTTTTACGCGAATATTAGAAAAAAAAATCACACACTCCAATCGGTTATTGGCTTACCAAGTAATTATGGCAACAATGCGTAAGATATAACTTTAATTGATGTTTAGATAACTTGTTTAAAGTCGAAGCGATGAGAAATTAAATCAGGATCCACTTCAACACAACTGACACCTAATTTCCGCGATTTTGTCGAGAATGTCAATCAACTTCCCAACATCCGTTCCCGCTTTTAACGGCTAATCTGTCAATATTACGGCTAAAATTTGTTAATGACTAAAGAAAAGCGCCGACAAAAAGTAAAGGGCTTTACGCCCCCTTTCTCCATCCCCCGTTTCCCCTCCCTTGTTGCAATTACTCCGTCGGTCGACAGCACTCCATTTTTTGTCGCCGATGAAAACATAATGACCGCGCATTTCTTGCCGTAAGCACTCGCTAAGCGACTTTCTGACGCGCTGCCAACACAGAGCGATACGCCATCTATATATTGTGCGAGATTCTAAGCCAACGCGTTTTAACAAATGAAAACGTGCAAAAGGTACCATGATGTCCAGATATTTCATAGATAACATCCATATAATGTTATTTGTAAAGCTTTGCGGAAGAATCTTAATTCTCTAGTTAATCCTTACTCCAAACGACTTAGAGACAGATATCGTATTTCTCTTTGAAGATCTTTTAAAGTCTACAATACCATCTACTACTTTGCATGTATGAAGTCACGTGACGTAAAGGGATTTACTGTCCGATTACTAAAAATATATTTTACTAATGGTTGGATGTTTATTCCTAGGTATCACACCTTCAACGAATCTCTGAAAGTTTGCAGATGAGTAGTACATATTCTGAAAGAATATATAGGCTATTATTTAAGTTTTTTATGTTAAATACCACGTAAACGGAGTCGTGGGCGATAGCCGTATCAGAAATGCATATGAAATTCGATATCAGTTATTAACCATGCTCAGTGGACAAAATACCGCGTCCTAATTACGTCACAGGTACGCGTTGAAAACCTCAATCATGTCTAATATCACGTAATCACAATCGATGCCCCCATTTCTGAAGATTTCTTTCCTTGACAACGAATTGGAAATAATTTGCCTTCGACAAACAGTCTTGTAAAGAATGTAATTGAGTGAAGTAATATGGATACGCCCTAAATTTACCAAAACAATTTTCCTTAAATCGTTAAACAGAAAGAAGAATTCATATTACCCAAATCTAGTTTGGAATATGACTTTAACACGTCCAATAGTGCTAAGCTTTCACAATAAAAATGAAAGTTTAGCTTTGGTCTTGTATAAAATAGATAGTCTAACGTCTAACTTAGATTTGTTAAACTAATTATTTTTACATTAATTAATAATAATTAACCTAAAAGAGTCAATTGCAAATTACTATGGTGTAATATATTGGTTGCCTAACAATATAGTTCTAGATGTAAGGGCACGGTAGAGGGCAGCAAGTGTTCGACCTTAAGCGGTTTAGATGACCCATTAATGGGGTAAGTTATCGTAAGTGATACTGTTTACTGCGTCTCTTAAGGCTTCGTTATGTTCCCATATGTTCGATGTCTCAACGCCTTTAACTTTATGATAATTACTATTAGTTAAACTACATGAACACTTGTAATTACTGAGTGCAATTAGTAACTAAGTTTTCAGAATCTAAACTAACATTATAAAGAGGAGATTTGTGTTTTTAATGATTTAAATTCAAGAAAATAGAGTATTTCACCCTTATAGGCTGGCAACGCATCGATTCCCCCGGTGTTGCAAGGTCGTTAGGCATCGTATCAAATACTATTAGATCAACCGCTGCTTGTTTAGCCCCTTCTAATAAAAAAAAACACAAAAATTACTAGATTTAGTTTATAAACTTTTTTAATTATTAGAAAGCTACATTATTATTAGGTAATATAGACTATGTTTAATACTATTTTTTTATTATGCGTGGATGAAGTCACGAGCAACAGCTAGTATACTAGCGGTCCGTCCCAACTTTCCATAGATGAGCAGTTTATTCGATAACATACAAAATTTTTTTTTTTAAGTATTATTTAATAATTTTATCGGCAATTTAACAAGTAAATTATTAAGCTCCTAAAATAGAGTGTCAAATGGTTGGAAAATGGGCTAGGACATAATTTATAACCTCAATTATTTGATATAGACAAATACAATTCAACCAATCCGGCGTTGAATAGAGGCCGCATTTATAATTCAAGAACTAAATAATCGAGTTGTAGCGCGCTTTAATAACAGTAATTTATAGACCACTGCTACTGATAGAGGTAGTCTATAATTTAACAAATTCGTTCGGTCATTCTAATTCACACTTTACACAAATCTTAAATTTCTACAATAGTAAAAGCAGATGCAATGATTTCAATTTCAAACGCATTTACTAGACCTCCATGCAGAAAACAAATGAATGGTCAAAACTTTCCTCATTAACGCTTAGGTATACGCTAATGAAATCGGTTACTCATATTGTGCGTGTCTTATATTATCGTATCAGTTTTATGTTAATGTTCAATTCGATTCACGTTCGTAGCTATATGCAATTATAGTCCTTATTAATACATTGTCAAGGTTAATTATTAATGAATTAATGACCTGAATGTCTTTTATTGTAAGTATACGTACCAGTAATAACCAGTAAAAACCGGTTTACGCCGGCGCGCAGCTGTCGCCATGCCAACTGCCATTCGATTACGATATATCGAGAATTATTTTACTTTTTCATGTCCTTGTCCCGTTTCCCTTCCTTATTTGATTTATATTATGAATAAAATATAAAGACAATATTGAAGCATGACTGGTATATTTCCTCGCTTCAATGTCGTATCAAATGGAAACAATAATGATATTATTTGATGTGGTTGTACGTTGCTCAGTTGTTTGTATGTATCACAGTTGTTCTGTTGTTCTAAAAAGTTTCAATATTTTTTTTCTCTTTTTCATAAATGTATTTCCAGTCAATATCATTTTCTTTACGCCATATTCATTCAATTAAAATTATTGCAATTTATACGTGAAAATAAAATCCAACAAAATGCCTTAGATATAAATATCATTCAAGTGAATGAACGAGAAAAATATCTTGAAAAAGAAATGTAGCTTAGAAAATAATTTAAGCGTTTAACCTAAATAGTGGTCGACTGTAAAAATCTTTAGTTCGCGGAGGAATGACGTCATAAAACCTCTGTTTAACAAACTAAGCGCAGGAATTGAGTTGCAGTGGAAATCTCCGAGTAGTTACCTGTTCCAGTTTAGTGCTTTGTGCTCCGCTGAACTTGGGTCATAATGCGAGCTTAAACAACTCGGTATTCACTTAGCTTTCTTTTTACAAAGCACCGAGAGGTGAAAGTGGAGAGAACCATCGATTTTCTTACATTATATAGTTGTGTTAAAAGTTGAGAGAAGCAGTTTTTATAAGCGAGTGCTTTTTATAGCAGTGCTTTTATGTTTTCTTCTAATTGAATATTTCTTTGTTTTCTATTATTGATAGTTCTGTTACTAAAATCAAGTATAAATAATTATACTATTCCTTTAGTCTAGGTGATTTTTTTTGTAATATTTTGTTACCCTGTGGTACCTAAAGATATTTTTTCTTGTTAAACGTCTCAATGACGAAAAACAGTCTTATTATTTTTAATCAAAGAGATTATGTTAAGTTTTCATTTCTCAAACGTTCCCAGTTATCGACGGTGTCTCGATGTAAATTTTCAATTGTTTATTCAGCTCAGGTCTTGACAAACAATTAAGTCAAGTGATCTGTCGCCGGTTCGGAAATTTAACTCATCTCCGAGTTATCGTCTGTGAGATAGAGCGAGCGTACAACTGTATTCAGTCTCTGTGCTCTGTGTATCGACAAATCCTTTTCAAACTCGAAAAGATTTCTCTGTACAAATTCAATTAGTGCTTAGCTCTAAGATTTAGCGTAAATTTCATCTTCTATTTTCATTCTTGGAATTTCAATTTTAATTTTCATCAAATCTCCTCTGAGACTTTGTTAAGTCTGTATTATATTACAGTGAGATGAGATTTCTTGAGAGTTCATCTTATTTGGCTTTTTGTTTAGTTTTCAATACGACAAAGGCGAGGTTTTTTAATGAATCCGATTATGAGATGTTTAATTTCTTTTTAATATAAGAATAAATAGAACATTGGTGGCTTCAAGTTCACGTTATTTCATTTTTTAATTCGTACTAGCTTTCGCCCGCTTCTCCGTTCGCGTGGAATTAAAAAAATCAAAAGTACCATATGTGTATTCCAGAATATCCACTACATTTATACCAAATTTTAAAGAAATCCGTTCAGCCGTTTAGGCTACAAACTCTAACAAACATCCATCCATCCATCCATCTAAACTTTCGCATTTATAATATTAGTATGAAGTATGATTGTTTTCTTTCGTCAAGTGGTAAAACGTGCCTGACCTTAATTTTGACTTTGTACTAAAACATTACAAAATAGAGAATGCTATTAGTATAAAAGCTTGTCAGAATTCAATTACCCGACCAATAATGTCAAATATCAACACGGCGCGGCGCTGCTCTGGACTCGAGTGTGATCGACGAAAGGTTTTTACTGATACTGCGCAATTCCAGATCGACATTTTTAGAGTGCGGTAACATTTTAGCATTTTTTTTACTTTGATTTTTATTTTATACTAGCTGTTCGCGTGCGGATTCATCCGCGTGGAATTATAAAAACTTTATTTTATTGTTTACATTTGTCAAATTATCAATTGCAAATGTCAAAATGACATGACATGACATGACAAACCTTAGCAATCTTTCTTTTTTGATGTTGGCAGCAACTTATGGTCTCTTTCCCACATTAGGGTTTTTTCAAAAATATTCACCCCCTAAGTTTAATGGCGTGAAAGCCTAAAGCAAGACGTAAGTGTAGGGCTTTTTATTAAAAAAAGAATTATTCAAAAATATGCTATAATTGCTGACATCTTAGGCAACAAAGAAGTGTGTGTTTACGCTTTATTATAATAGTATAGAAGTATAGATAAATAAGATTTCATCATTTTCTTTCTCTTACGAAATAATTATCATTATATTAATTCTTCTTTTTATTCCAGTTTTTTATTGTATATTCTTTTTGTGTTGTTTAACTTGTTTTTTCATTCATGCATTAATATTTTTGTAAAAAATTTTCCATTAATAAGGACCTAATAAGTATGATTATTACTTACCATTATACCTATTTCGTATTAAATAGTTTTTGCTCTTCCTTAAAGATAAATATTAGAATTTCAATCGCTATAATAAACAGTGAAAGTTGCCGTCAACTTTAGAAATGATACACAATAAAATTTCTTCATGAAAAATCATTTTATTTCCTTTCTATTACACTTTTCGTTAGATATTTGAACCGGTCCGGCCCTTATCAATCTTTCGACGTTGCAGGCTTGTCAGCATTCCTGAATCTTCCGACATATTAACGGTTCGATGCAATATCAAAATAAACGATAGACTTTTTGCATTTATAGTAGCTTTAGACTAGTAAATATAATTATATAAGTAGTACTAGCTTTTGTCAACGACTCCGTCCACGTGGAATTAAAAAAAAGTTAGTAGCCTATATGTTATTCCAGACTATCCTCTATATCTATGCCAAATTTCATCGAGATCCGTTCAGCCGATTAGGCTGCAAGCTCTAACCAACATCCATCCAACTATACTTTCGCATTTTTAATATTAGTAAGAAAGATAGACGAAGAAAGAATCAAGTAATCTAGTTAACTCTTACCTTGAAAGTTATTACCTTTTATTTTTTAAACAAAGTAGTATACAAGTTAAACAGCACTCAGATTCTTCAAGAGTCCATTTACGTTCACAAAGAGAATAAAAATTACTTCCTAATAAGAATAATCAATGGCTTTCACTTTGCTATTAGAAAGAAAGGTCGTCAAATGTAATAAAGAATTCAAAGCCCTGAAAACCCTTTCAGCGAAGAGCGAGTAAAGATTTTATAAAAAAATACTTCCGCAGCCTTGGGTTTGTTTAATTAAACAAACTTACATTTTGCTGTAAGCGAAAGTCACCGGATATCCTGTGAAGGGACGTTGAAAAGTAAAAAGTAACCTTTATAACTTCAATTATTTTATCAATACGTATTTAAAAACAAAATAGGGTGTGTTTCTAACCATAAAAAGTAAAATTCGGATTCAAATTTTCGATATTACTACGACAAAATAAAATCTTTTGGTAAATCCTTGTTGCTTACAGCATTTTAGTCACGGGCAACTCGTGTACGTGATTGTATGACCGCATCTTGTTACGACGGGTCCGTACGTGGTACGGATTCTGTCGATTCCGATGCATTGGTACATTCCTTGCCACGTAACATGACAGACACGTGGTACAGACCGCAGCGATGTTGCGTCCGTACCAAACGTACCAGAACAACATTCTGAAATATGGAAAGATCATTGCATGAATACTGGCATAAATCGCATCAGTTACATAAAAAACGATTGTTATTTAAAAGAAAATTGTTTTAATATAATGATGAATGTGACACATAAATTAAATAACACAGAAAAATCTGTACGCTTGATAAAAAATTTGACGTCATCGCACAACAATTTTAAAAATAAATACAAATTTTGATTTTACCTTATCGATCCCTGTTCAAATATAACCAAAAATAGCAATTAGTACCGGACTCCGTAAAACAAAGATCCCGTTACGGTTCGACAGTGAGTAGGGCAACTTAAATCTACTGCAATTACGTCCCGAAGCCTCGCGATCTACAATCAAAGTGAATAATTTTGACCGACGATTATCTGGAGTGGGTCAGGAAGAGGCCGGTCTTTAGCTCTCTCAAGAGTCGCGTTTAATTAATGCTGCTCCAAGGATCCTCTACACGGATTTAATTGGAGTAAATTTGTTGTCCTCGCTTTTAGCTTCTAATAGTTAACTCACTGACTTCATACATTTGAATTCCCTTTATTTTAAACCTCAATGAATTATGAAAGATATATTTTATAAAATAGTCTACGATAAATTGTAAACAATACGATTCACGCGAAGCACTTGTGCGCATGTTAGACGAAGAATTTAATAAAATTACCTAGCAGGCTTTATGAACGTCATCCGTTCTACGAAACAACGTTTCGTGCTGTTTTGAAGTGAACGGCGTGATGTAATACAACGCCATCTTGTGTAGATGTTTACAAAATCCTCAAACATAGACTTAATAAAAATGTCTAGACCTGGCTAATCAAATTAAAAAAGTTTTATACTTTCGAGAATTTGTTAAATCAAGGATAGTGTTTTACATTGATATAAATTTTAATGATCTTCAACCGAATACATAAAGTTATACATTTTTCTTTGTGAAATAAATTTAAAATTAAAAAGCAAAGGAAAATATTATTTCGACGTAAATTAAAGCGAGATATTTTCGGTGGAAAATGGACTCACGATTTCTGGGAAAATGAAATATGAATGAAACATATTCCGACAACTTTGTATCGGGCAGGCGTGTTGTAAATTCATTTTAGGTCGCCTGCGGCCGATCCGCAGCTTACCTTGTAATGTATACTATTGGAGAGAATCAAGTTATTTATAAGGAGATTTTCGAAGTCACCAACTTACTGTATGTAATAACGTTATTTGTTATTCATTATTTTTATACTACAAAATTCAAACTGGCAATCACTTTGCCAGTTTGATAACAACCAGAGATGTATAAATACTTGTAGAACCTTCGATGATGAACACTATATTATCTCACAGGGTTTTCTTTGGACCCCAGAGGGACTCCTATACATTAGTCACTGAATTGATATTATAATAATCTTGCAAAGAAGTGTACTTGCAGAATTTCATGTCATTTACACTATAGTTTATTCCACTTTTAAAGAGTACAAGCACGAAGTATAAAAGATGATCTAGATAAGGTAATGAAGGAACAAAACATTCTGTCAATAAAAGTCACTGACACTGGGCTGACGAGAATAGCTTTATATTTAGAAGGCCGTTTATTCGTAATCAATGCCAGCCTTACAAATACCATTTTCTGTTCCTCAATATTAAGAAATTGTGTATCATTTTCATCTTTTATCCGCAACAAAAGGACAGCAATAAAGCTGATTTATTAATAAGCCGAGAATTTTTCGAATGTTTGTCCATTTCCTGTAGATAAATGGATAAACGAAAAACTCTTTGACGTAAAGTCGAATTAACCAAAGCGAATCGCTTTATTTAATCTATAAATAAGAAATTATTTATAAGGTTTATTTGGTGAAACAAATATTGAAAGTAAATATGACGATGTTTTTATTTGTATCTTCTTTTTATCACAATAGCATTTTGGAAGTCTATCTGCCTTTATTTCAGTTGTTAAGTGTCCTACCTTATTATATACTAGCTGTTCGCGTGCGGATTCATCCGCGTGAAATTATAAAAACTTTATTTCATTGTTAAATTATCAATTTCAAATGTCAGAATGATATGAAATGATGACAAACCATGACAATCTTGGTTCCTTTATGTTGGCAGCAACTTATGGTCTCTTTCCCACATTAGGATTTTTATCCAAAATATTTACCCCCTAAGTTTAATGGCGTGAAAATATATAGCCTAAAGCATGACGTATTTGTAGGACTTTTTATTAAGAAAATAATTATTCAAAAATATGCTGTAATTGCTGACATCTTAGGCAACAAAGAAGTGTGTGTTTACGCTTTATTATATTAGTATAGAGTATAGATATAGATTTGGTTTGAGGAATTAATCCAAAAGGAATATTTATAACGCTATCTTCTTTTTTGTTACTAAAACGAACTTATTCCAAGTCCAGCAGTTACATTTACTAAAATGACGTTTATTGCTACATATTATTTAAGCGGCAAAACCACTTGTAATAATGAAATCCAGACGTATTTATAAAACGTCAACTAAGCTATCGGAGACTGAACCCACATCACGTTATATTGCGCTGACTGTGCGTCTGTGAGAACCGATGCCATAACTCTCGCGTACACCCAGCGACACAGATACGTCCGTATATTTTTATGACTGCCCATCACTGAGCCATAGTCTATAAACTTTAGAATTTTATGACAGCGCTTCAAGTGAATCCTAAACTTTAAAACAATATATTTTTACATTGCCTTCTTAAGTTTATTATACTTTCTTTAAGGGTCATAAATATATTTTATTTATTTACAGATTTATCTTAAAGCATCAAACGGACCTAAAACTTAATGACAATTTAAGTTTGCAGAATTCAAAGGCGTGAAAGATTATCCATTTTATATTATAACGATGTTAAATTCGCTCGAGACTTAGTAATCTCATTATTCGGCCCGTCTATTTCTACTTACGTCTATATCGCATGCAGCGGTTCGCATCTCATCTTGTTCCATGCGGATTAACGAGCGGGCACTGACTCGGCATGATGCTACAGAATGTTACATTGCGCCAATATCATAAGGTTTTCTTTTCATTTCCATTTTCGTGGCTTTATTAGGCTTTCGCTTGCATTCTGTTTCTAATGATTTTGCTAACTACAAGTCATCTCTTGTGTTAATAAGTCACGTCTTTGGTAATGTAGATTTATTTTAATGAGGCTTGTCAAAACAATTGCATACATTTTTAACACTAAATTAAAAATGATCAAAATATCTAAACTGGTGTCAAGTATTCTTAATTTTTGAATAATCTATTACAAAACAAACGAGTGACAAAACTCACAGCATTCACGTTTTGCGGCTTCACGTCGTCACGTCATGTCACAGAGCAACACGGCTGCACCTGCGCCTGCTGACGTCGGCCGAAGTCAACCGACGTCACCCGACGTCACCCGACGTCAGGATGTCAGCTTCGCCCCGCGTCAGCTGCCTCGAACCCGCGTCAATCAGTGCGGATTTCTCGACAGGCGAAAGTTTTTGCGAGATGATTTTCTTTTGTTGGTCTCAAGTATTAGTAGATATTTGTTTTGTTACAATACGAAATAATTACCTATTATTCTAGTATTAAGAAATAAATTATTGTAATAATAGTTACTATTTTTTTATAAAAATCTTAGCAATTTGTTGTCTGTGTTTTAGGCTTTAATTAAACTTTGATATTACGATGTAAAATATATTTTCAATCATTATCCGAAAGAGGGCACTGTAACAAACACGCCGCATAATGCGTATTATCGCTGAACTGAAGGTCCCGCCGTACATCTTCATTACCCCCACATTAAATGGTGAAGGGGACTGGGGGAGGGGGAGAAAAACGCGTAGAGAAGAGAGAGCTTAATTCAGCCTGTTATTGCCTGTTCAATGCTTAATGAAGGCGGCTTTAATATATTTGCCGCAGTAAATTAGTTGCTTTGGTTGGAAGGAAGAAAAAGTGCTTGCAGGCCAGGTGGCACGGTTTTGTATTAAGTTAATTATGGCGGTTAAATTGTGAAACACAATTAATATTATAATTGTAACAAACATTTATTTTATCATAAATTACTCGAATAAATAAACGATTTTTAGAATAGAATAGTAAGCATTTTGTGATACATTTTTCTACATATTTTTTGGAATGAAAATATTTTCAGAGTAAAAATAACACTGCGCAGTTATGGGACGTTAAAGCTATTTTATTGATTGTATATCGTACGAAATCCGGCAGGTGGGGCCCAATATCGTTCCGACGCAAATCGCTATAAAGTGTTGCCAATATTTTTAATGGGAATTAGAACGAGTTTCAAATTTCCCTTGACATATATAAAAGTTGACGGCCATTTTGTGAACGAAAAAGTGAATCCGGATTGAATATGAGCGCGGGAATACAGCTAGAGGGCGTTGGCAGGTAAATTTTCATCGTGTCCTAATTTTTCAGTGCTCCACAAAAGTGTACAGGACGTACCGATTCACAGTTGTGTAACTGGGCTTATGCAACGCTGCTGTTTTAAAATATAAACATTTTTTTTTTAAATGTTTTCATGAACCAGTTTCCTTTTAACATGGACTTGTATATTTTCGTGGTTATCGATTTGAAATGACATCTAAAGTAGGTGCTAAGTGCTAACTGTACTCGATGATAATCTTGTCTTTAAATTGGTTACTTTAAATTCACACTAAGGGAGACTATTTAACGAATTTTAGTACAGCAGTTGGTGCATAAAATATACGATAAAAATACCAAGGTAGTTTATCAAATAACAAGCGCTTTGATTTGCTCAGTTTCCGATAGATGCATCGGGCGGGAACATCAATTTATTTATACGAGTTTAAAGACGTAGACGGAATATGAAAACTGTTGGAAGCGGTCAATATAGTACATGTCTGATTTACAGAAGCTCCAATACGCACAAACATACATTTTGAATTCTTCAATATGTATACGAGTATTATCGTTTTTTTAACAATTCTAATATTATAAAGAGGAAAGATTTGTATTTTTGTATGTATTGGAATAACTCAAAAACTAATGAGCCGATTTAAAAAAATCTTTTACCATTAAAAAGCTACGTTATCAGTACCAGTATTTTTTAATTGCACGCAAACGAACTCCAGTGCTCGCGCGATCGTCGTAACGTTAACCCACCGCGCTAAGTGAGTGTCCCGCAAATACCCTCAGTTTTATTTTTATTTTTATTTTTATATTATGGCTAAATGTGCTGGTTGTAATAAAAATTTTGAACAAAAAAAGCCCTATGCTGGAATGTAGTAGATGCCAAAAAGTTGTCCACGCCGTAACACAATGTACGGGACTAAGTGCAAAGCAATTGAATGCCCTTAAAGCCGCCGAAAATCTGGAGTGGGCATACATGCCCATTGCGATTGCAATTTAAATAGCTCACGTAGAAAATCATATGCTATGCTACCAGACGATGACGACGAAGAAGAGGAACACATCCAAATACCGGAAGCCTCAATTAATATAAAAAAACTTGTGGAAGATATTAAAAGAGAAGTTTGTAACACTATCTCCCGCGAATTACAGTCACTGAACAACGCAGTGCAGTACTGCAGTGAGAAGATTGATGAGTTCACTGAGGCGCTTGGCGAAATCTCAACTAAGACGAAAGAAGTGGAGAAGAAACAGAAAAATTTAGAAAACAGAAATATCTACCTAGAAACTAAACTCGAAGCTCTCGAACAAAGATTTACTGAAATCGAGCAACACCACCTAGCGGATTCAGTTGAGATTGTGGGAATTCCGGAAATAAGTGACTTAAAACTCAATGAACTTATTCAAAACATTGCAGACAGATTTCAAGCGCCTAAACATGACATAATATCGATTAAACGATTATCGTCACGTAGGCCAGGAGCCAGACCAGTCGTCGTCAAGCTACGGGAGGGTGCCACTCGCCAACGCTTCCTTACTGCGGCTCGCGAGAAGGTCTTCACTGCGGGTGACATCGTGCCAGGCCTGACGGGACCCCCGGCCGCCGAAAAAATATTTATACGTGAACCACTGACACCGTATTATAAGCACTTATTATGGCAGGCTAAACAAGAACTTAAAGATAGTTATAAATATATCTGGTTTAAGGACGGCAAAGTGTTAGCACGAAAAAATGAAAACTCAAAAATATTTAGATTAAGAACAGTTAAAGATATACAACCCCTTCTGTCTAAAAACGACTAACAACATTTCGTGCTAACCCTTGGCTCTTTATAGTTCGTAATATAATTAACCTATTTTATAATCTATTTCTTTTGTTATGATGGATAGTTTTCTGACGAGAATAATATTATAGAACTTTTGATTGTGTAGATTTCTCTGAGTATAAAAGACGGATACCATTTCGTAAAAATAAAATAACAATATCGCATGTTAATATTCGATCAACTATAAAATATTTTTGGAGGCTAGAACAGATACTAAGTGAAACTGGTACGGATATCGACATTCTTATAATTACAGAAGCAAATATTAGTGATAACATAAAATCTCTTTACAACATAAATGGCTATACAATGTACACGGTACTAAGAAAAAAACAAAAAGGCGGTGGAATTATATTGTATATAAAAAATAATCATTCGTTTTCGCATATCAATGTAACAACTCGCCACTTTGAATGTTTACTAGGTAAAGTAGTTATATCATCAGTACCGTTAACATTGTGTGCAGTGTATAGACCGCCTAATACTAACAAACATCAATTTGTATTCGAATTAGATACGTTACTTGAAAATTATAACAACACAGATCTTGTATTATTGGGTGACATAAATATTGATATAAACTTCAAAATTCTGTTAAAAAAATTGTATATGGATGTTATGAGCGGACACGGCCTCCTATGCGGGATATCAGATTTTACAAGAATAGAAAAATATAAAACTACAATTACAAAAAGTTGTATTGATCATATATTTGTGAGATCCCGCTTAGGAAACGCGTACGCCGCTGCGCTCGGCATAGTATTAGCCGACCACAGATTAACGACGGTCTCACTGTGCGCAAATGCCCATATACAGGATGCTCCGGTTTACATACGTCGGATTGATAACAAAATTTTAAACTCATGCTAAATGAGGTGGACTGGAGTCCCACTCAAAATATGAATTGTCCTAATCAAATATACAATTATATGAGAGATAATTTTACCAATGTTATAACAAAGCTGAATACAAACAAAAATTAAGTAAATCAAAGCGAAATGTTTATGGATGGGTCAATAAAAATATAGTTAAACTTTGTCGAAATCGGGATGAGTTGTTCTCACGTTGCGTTAAAGATCCAACAAATAAAGAATTTAGGGTTAAATATAAAGAAATCAGAAACAAAACGAATAAAATGGTGCAAAAAAACAAGAAATGCGTATTACATAAAACAAATAAACAATCTCAAAAACCAATATACGTAAATTATGGCAAATAATAAAATAATATGGCTGGGAAAATAAGCAATTCAGTTGACGAGGTAATTATTAAAGCATTTAGTAAAGATGGTACGACCAAAAATATCGCTGATAAATTCGCACATGAGTTTAAGAATAATGTAGATGTATTAATTCCCAAATGCAATGTCAAAATATTAAATGAATCCGAGTATGTTAGACCCCTTGACAAAACGGTATTCTTTAAAAAAGCTAAGGACGGCGATATTAGGAAGATATCAAAAACCTTAACCCAAACAAAGCTCCAGGAGTGGACGGAATTCGAGCAATCGATATCATGAATTTGGCGGACAAAATTGTAAACGTAATCACTCGATTAATTAATGTTAGTATTGAATCTGGCGTTATCCCAAAGAATTAAAAACTGGTATAGTACGGCCTATCCATAAAGAAGGTAGTACTGACAATATGACAAATATCGTCCTATTACTATATTACCTGTAGTTGACAAAATTGTCGAAAAACATGTCAGCGGAATAATCCAACATTTTTATCGGTCTCACAAAGTCCTCTCCGAGAAGCAATATGGGTTTTCAACCTGGTAAAAGTACTACTCTCTTGTTATCTAAATTCACCGACGACATTAATGGCTTGCCTTAATTCGAAGAAACATGTTATTTTAGTATTTATTGACTTTAGCAAAGCATTCGATATGCTTCAAGCATAACTTATTAATCGAGAAGTTAGAGAATAACGGTATCAGGGGGAAAACGGCTTCATGGTGTAAAAAAATACCTTAAGACGCAGTTATACAAGTTAAAATTGGGTCCTCGTACAGCGATAGCGTTGAAGTTAGTTAGGAATGAACAAGGTTCTGTCATTGGTCCGCTTCACTATCTGACCTATGTCAACGACATCACCAGGGTCATCAAACATTGCACTGTCTACCAGTTTGCGGATGACACGTGTTTGATGGCTGCTGAAAGTAATGTCAGGTAGGAGTAAGCAGATCCAATACGATTTGAAGCGCTTTGCAAATGGTCCCATGATGCTGGTTTAGTACTGAATGCTGACAAAACTAAATTTATTCATGTACGTTCAAGCCACAATCAATGCACTCCGAATGAACCATACAAATTTTAGCACACAGTCAAAAGTGTCCCTCCATAATGGGAACTGCACATCTAACTGTGTTGCCTCTTGAGCAGGTTCGTGAACATAAACTCTGGAATTGGTTGTCGATGATGGTTCCTGGTCGCAGCATATAATAGATTGTGAATAAACTTAGAGGCAATTATGCTAAATTTTATATATACAGGATAGAATCCTTACAATGTACTTATTACCATGTATAAGGGCGTTTAGTAGAAAGTAATCTTCGTACGGATTAAGTAGCTACGGACGAACTTATAAACATACCTAAATCAAATATATACATACACTGTAAATACTAAAACTAATAACACCTGCCAAAATAAAACAAACTATGCAAAAAATCCTTTAAAATTATTTAAATATTGCAAAGTAATTCCAATACTCAAAAGTAAATATAATTATTAGTAGACAAGATTTCCGAACTGAAATTCAGATTCCAATTAACCACATTCACGTACAACTAGAAGCATAACAAATAAAAATTATCAATTCCCGAGCATAGTAATGTTTATGGTATGCGTACATCAGAATATCTAATACCTACATTATAAATAATTTGCCTTCCGATATTAAAAATAATATTAACTATAAAAACTTGAAAACCGTATTAAAAAATCACTATCTCAACTTCTAATTCTAATAAATTTATAACCCGTATGTGCACCCTGTATATGACGGTATGAGCGAACTCACTTATTTATTGTAAAAATTTAAAAATCTAACCTTACCCACTGTGACTTTTTATAGCGTAGTACCCAAAGTGTCTGGAAAACCCGCATTTTTTTGGGGTTTTTTTAATGGACGCTTTATATTTAATTATGTTATTTTGTACTGTTTGCTTAATAAATAAAATTAAAAAAAAAAAAAAAAAAAAACTCGCGAGAAACCACTAGTAAGTAATATATTGATGTTTAATGTTTTTAGATCTACTGCCTATATTTCTTTGCTTTGTACGCACTAATTTAAACCTAAGAATTGCTAGCTACGTATTTTATAATACGGCTGATACCAGTAGCTATGCCCTCAATGATGACTCAGCAGTACAGCTGCGAGTTAAAGAAAGACGT
Organism: Papilio protenor; assembly: GCA_029286645.1. Lineage (NCBI taxonomy): Eukaryota > Metazoa > Arthropoda > Insecta > Lepidoptera > Papilionidae > Papilio > Papilio protenor. Next base: position 593,215 of record JAGSMZ010000022.1, read on the forward strand.
TAAGCGGTCAAGTAATTTAAAATTTTCATACACAGCGGGCTCGAGGGCCCGGTTATTAACGGCGTTTTATGCAAAGCCAGCCGTCTTATAATAAATTTTCGCGGCAAAACCACGCCGGGGATTACCTCGTCACTCAGAGACGGTTTCTTTTTCCTATTCCAAGTCCCCTCCCCTGCCCCTTGGCTTCGCGGCCAAGGATTTAGACTTTAATTATTCCATTTGACAGACGCTTTAAGTTGTGGTTGTCATAATGTTTTAAAAAAAAACTTTTCAATTCGTTATTGGATATACTTGTTTGGGGAATACTTGAACCAGGGAAAGTGGATATTATAGGAAAGGAACAAGCAAAATACTAGCTGGAAGTCCTTGGAATCACAGAGTCACATTCGAAATGTGGTGTTGGAGGTGAATGTTGCGTATACCATGGACTGCAAAGAGAACGAACAAGTCAAGACCAAAAGGTCACGGGGCCGCTCACCTACCCGATGGACCGATCAGGTTCAGTCCATACTGGGACTCAACATCCCGACTGCCGACGAGCCGAAGACAGAGCGCCGTGGAGGCAACTGTTCGATGACTCGGTAAGACTTAGCAGGGCAAGCACGACCTTCAGCAATGAAGAAACGAAGAAGAAGACTTGTTTGAAGTATTTTCTAACTTGCTTACGATTAGAAAATTACAAATTGAAATAGAGTTTATTGGCCAAAAAGCAATAATAATTTAGTTGTCGGAGTTGTATATAACCAAGTGTAGTTTTGAAGTCTTGTCTATAGCGTCGTTTGAGAACCAACCAAGTTGAAAATATAGGTCGTATAATAAATAATATCGTTAGCTCTCTGTAAGTGATTTCAAAGTTTTCGGCTGAATCGTCTATGTGATGGCGAAAACTTGATTTTGATAAGAAAAGTTGTTATGGATCTCTTGAGATCGAGGGAGAATGTTTTGAGCTGTACGGCTCCTACGCTGCGCGTCGATGGTTGATGACGTCACTTCGTTACGGCCCATAGACGTTGATTTCTGGGCCTTTGTCTAATAGTAGAAAAAGCGTTTGCCGTTTTTTGGTAGTTATTAATGTTATTTGCTATAGGTTATTTTTGTTTGGTGAATTCACGATTGGTTAATTTTAATTATTGTTAAATTGTCAAAAAAAAATTAATAACCAACGCACAATATACTTCACTAAATGTTATAGAATCATACCTTTTCTATATAATACAGTATTTTAAAAATATACTTTAAATTTTTCAAACATAAGTAAGTTAGAATTAATATTTACACTTCTTTGTAAAACCAAACTTGCAACGGCAAGATTTAACTCCGCTATTTGCTCTTTTCGTCACGGGACTAAAATTTGCTTTCACCAGCACTTTGAACATGTGTGGGCATATCAAATATGTGCGCTTTGAAAACCCAGTGGAAACAGAGACTAAAAGTTCATAGGTAAGAATATGATATCAAAGAAAATTTTGAAAATTAATTTAATAATCCTGTAGCACTTCGAAAATTTTAACGATGTTTTTAGCTTTGTAACAACTCAAAATTTACTTGGCTGATTTCAAAAATTCTTTCACCATTAAAAAGCTACATTATTAGTGAGTAAGTCAAATAGGCTATATATTTAATTTCACGCGGGCGAAGTCAACTGCTAGATATTTATCAAATGTTTCTCTACATTTAAAAGCATAGTTCGTTCCTATGTTTCCATTTTGTTTTTTTCTGTTAATTGATACACAAAAATTGATATAAAAATTGCACTACACCTGATATTCTGTGCCCCTTAAAAGATTACGTTGATCCGCTCGCGCTCGGTTAATCCGGAATCAATATACAATCCATTGACATCACAACACGGCACCGTATAATCCTGCTGAAGTGAAAAGCCCCGTTACCTGGTCAGCTTCCAACGAATGGACGTTCCACTCAATTAGTGAAATTATAACTGATACGTGTTTGCGTATTGATTATCAGTGTCACTGCTTTTAAAAAACGCTATCGTTATTGAGATTTGGAAATACGAAACTGATTTTTATAACAGTTAATTACCATTCTAAGATTAACTTTCTATTGATGGCTTCATATTGGATTTGACATTTCCATCTGATATTTCAAAGCTCTGAAAATCTGTCATTTGAGTTGTTTCAGAATGCGGAAATATCAGCGTACGGTGGAAGGCCGTTACTCAATGTGTTTGAATATTTTCCATTTAATAACTTCAAATATCAATGTGTACTGTTTGTAAATATTTGCCTTGTTATGGCAGGTGTTCTTTTTATTTATCCAGAGGTTCCTTTTCGTGATAACAAACATATATTTCTATTATAATAAAAAAAATCACTTTATTCTATACGGCAGTGTTTAGCGTTGGAAGCAATTCTCGGGACGTTTAATAATTGATTTCTCTGCCAAAACAATTCTAGTGTCTTAATAGTGGATTGTTACAGACTCGGCTCGATAGGGATGTCACTTTTTCGTGTGCATATTTAGAATTTATCCATGGATGTTTATTTTTTTCGTTATTCCTCTTGTAGTCAATAGTTCAAAAGTCACTGGTTCTCGTTTTATTACCAAAGTGTACATTTATTGTTACTCTTCTAGGTTGTATTTAAATAATGAAAGCCTTTCTTTTTATAATAATAATAAACAAAAGACATACGCGTCCGCTTTTGCAACGACAAGAATGATATAAGATTCGAGTCGACAAAACCACACAATATTATCCTGACTTCACGAATTACAAGATGGCAGCCCTAAGTTAGTATGTCTGTTGCACCGTGGTCACTAATTGCTGTAGCTGTTGGCGCTTAGCCAGATAATACGCAATCTGATATTAATTTCTTTACACTTATTAGTGTCTAATATAGATTTAAATGTTATTACATGTCAGAGAGCTTTCTAGAAGTGTAACGGTTGTCAAAACATAAGAAACCAGAGAAGGAGAGTATTGAAAACATTCCTTAGCATAGAACATTGCTAAACAAAATTTACTAGATTTTTTAGGCTTTTTTTGTTCTCTTGATGCTGTTCAAAAGCTTTGATGACGCAGAAGCGATATGACTCCTTATGCATTCAGACCTTGGTCTTCAGTTGGACGAGATTGTTGAGGTGAGGTATCAAAGAAGGGGATTGTGTTCTCTCCGGACACGTCCCGATGTAATTGGATTTTCAAATTCGAACTCGAAGAAAGTTTACGCGTGAAAGACAACTTTTGGAAACTCGAATGTCTCAAAATATTGTTTTGAAGTTTGCTGCATGGATTTAAGAACGAGGGAGATGTTGTATGTTACTTTGCATGTTCTTTGTCGATTATAGAGTGAATTAAATTGTTTTATACTTGAAGATGATGTTACACATCATACAGCGTTCTCTTAATTAATATTACGTCTATTGTGAATTCATAAATATTCAGTACTACAGTTAATAATAATATAGCCTTTTATTCTGAAATTGGATTAAATATATAGTCTCTTATAGTATGTCCCTAATTTCAGCGTGCCTCTTGGCATAGGCCTCCTCCAAACTCTTCCATTGTTTTCTGTCTCGCGTTACTCTTCTCCAATGTGGACCGGCAGTCAACCTCAAGTCGTCCTCCCATCTTGTTTGCTGCCGGCCCCGACTCCTTTTTCCATCCCTCGGATACCATTCGGTTACCACCTTGCTCCATTTATCTTTGTATCACGCATCATGTGCCCTGTCCATCGCCATTTCATTTGATCGATTCTGATCAAAATGTCGGTCAATTTAGTTTTTGCTCGTAAATCTGTGTTCCTTATTCTATCTTGTCGTTTCGAATGTGTCATACTCCTTTCCATAGCCCTTTGACACGTAGACAGCTTTTCTCTTAGTGATTTGGTTAGTGCCCACGTTTCGCATCCGTATGTTAGACACGGGAGTATGCATGTATTGAAGGTCTTTCTTTTGATTTTGAGACTGAAGTTCTTTGATTTCATTATTTCTTTAAGAGACCAGTACTTCTTCCATCCTTGCGCAATTCCCATGCTTATCTCAGTACTACAATTGGAGACCACCAATAACATGATAACAAAATTTCTAGGCTGTGTCGAAATCAATTAAATTATAAAATATTGTCTGTCACTGTCAGGTCTGTTAAATTGAATTAAATCAAAAACATCATAAAAAGTTTATTAAGTGATCATTGTTTGTTAGCCGCAGGCGTTCTGCTTCCAAACAGCGCTCAAGGGTACGAGGTTAAATGTCCATCGTAACTATACAATTTTACGGAAACTCGTTGCCACTTGATGGGCATTATAAAGATTACGATGGGGCCGCACCGCAAATGATGGCACCTGCCTTTATTTGCCAGTTCGTTTTGATGGCACTTCGAGTGAAGCCATTTGCTCGCTCTATTCATTCGACGACGGCTCTATTTTGGGGCTAATTGTTCATTTAGTTGAGCAGGTGAAAGAAATATGGTAATTTAATTTATGGCAGTAAATTTTCGTCGTGAAATATTTCTGAGGGAGGTTCGTTAAAGTGTTTGTTTACTGAAATAAAATGCAAAATATTATGTTGCTCATGCTTAGGACTTTTATTTTTTTAACTGCTTTTTTAATAACAGAAGTGACATAAGCTTACTATTGTTTTAAATATGAAAAGAGGCCTCTTTCGTAATAGTATTGGCTGTAAACAACAGTTTTGACCTCGTTTCTAAATTTAGGGGCATAGGGTAAAAGTGGTAGTTGAGTTGTGCAAAGGTTTGACCGCTCTATATGTGGGTAATTTTAATTTCAATCCTGTTAAGCTCATTAGCAACTATTTGTGAACTCCGTAGTTATCGCATAATTTCCGTACAGAACTTCATCGGTGCCGTGTGCGGGATAACGCCGGACGAGTGGAGTCAGGAAAAACAACCCCCGATCCTCCCCCACCTCACGGGCTTAAACAGGAAATGAAATTCTGAACTTTCGATATTTACAAGCGAATCCGAGTTTTAATACGAATCAACTTTGTGCTCGATTCCATTGTCGTTAGGTTTTTTTTTTCGCCGTATACGAATACGGAACGCTTGATATTCTACGTTTGGAAATGTGAGTTACATTCTCTTACAATGGAAACTTTTTAGGATCGTGCCATTGCTGGAATAGTTTTTACACTTTTATACTAGAGATTTTTTCACATTTATACTAATATAATAAACCGTAAACACACAATACTTCGTGGCGTAGGATGTCAGCAATCACAGCATGTTTTTGAATAATTATTTCATTAATAAAAAGCCATACGCATACGACACGCTTTAGGCTACATATTTTTACACTATTAAACTAATGGGTAAATAAATTGGAAAAAACCGACATGTGGGAAAGGGACTATAAACTACAAGCTGCCAACATTAAAAAAGCAAGGTTATTATGGTAACGATAATTTTGACATTTGCAATTGAGAATTTGACAAATGTAAACAATAAAATAGAGGTTTTATAATTTTATTCGGATAAAACCGGTCGGGAACTGTTAGTTTGTAAATAGAATTTAAAAAAATGTAAAGTAATTATTTTACGGCTCTTACTCACGTATACTTTTTTCGGTGACGGCACCGACAGTTTCAGACCCTGCGGGGGTCCTTCTTCAGGGCGAGGGTTAATGGTGTTGTGTCGCGGTCGCGTCGCGTCTCGCACTGCGAGCCATCGCCCGAAGGGCGCGGCTTGAGGGGGCGGGGGGCGCCGGGGGTGCAGTTGCCGTTGCGTGCGCCGGCGGCGACGATGTCGACGGGCTCAATATTGATGAGTCATTGTTGATGTTATTTACATTAAACGGGGCGCAAAACGTACTGACTATGTCAGCTACGTATTCAACACCATCGTCGTCGTTCTTCTGCTTCGGTCTCAGCAACAGGGGTTCCCACGTTGGAGACAGAGACCAACCCTTGTCTCTGTTGAAATTCGGTCGACGGTTGATTTCAATGGCTTCAAGAGCTTACGTGACACAAAGTTCTTGTCGCGAGCCAAGACTTTTACACGGTCGAACCTAATGTAGTGAGGTGTTCCACTGGTAAGGGCGTGCTCTGCAATCGCCGACGTGTTGCTGTCCAGTTTGCGCATGCAGCGAATATGCTCAGAGAGCCTGGTGTTAATATTGCGCCCCGTTTCACCTATGTAGCTTTTGCCGCATTCGCACGGAACTTCGTAGACGCCCGGACAATCTAGGGGAGTGCGGTCTTTCGGCGAACGTAGTATTCTCCTTATCTGCGTAAGGGGGCGGAATATTGTCCTGATACTGTACTTTCGTCGTAACAGGTGTCCAACCTTGTCCGTCACCCCTCGCATATACGGTAAATATGCCGGTACTCGCTCCACAATCTGCGGTCGTGTCTTACAAGTTGTGTTTGCTATCCTATAACTTTGTCTCCATTTGTAGCCATTGCATTCTAACACTTGCCGTACGTGTGTCAATTCGGTCTCTAGAAATTGAGGATCGCATAGGCGAAGTGCACGATTAATGAGAGTGCGTGGCACGGACGATAGGTGCGACGGATGGTGGTGGGAGTCCGCCCTCAGGTAACGATCAGTGTGTGTCGGCTTTCTAAACACTGTATGCACCAGGCTGCCACTCGGTTCACGTTTCACTAATACATCCAGGAAAGGAAGGGTTCCATCTTTTTCCTCCTCCGTCGTAAACCGTATTCTAGGATGCATTTCGTTCAGGTGGTCCAGTAGTTGCCTTACGCCCCGTTTGGAAACTATGGCAAACACATCGTCCACGTATCTCCACCAGTATCTAGGTCTGATTGGCGCACAGTTCAACGCTTTTTCCTCGAAATCCTCCATGAATATATTGGCCACAACCGGCGCTATGGGTGAGCCCATTGCTACTCCATCTATTTGTATATAAAAATCCCCTCTCCAGAGGAAATAGCCACTCCCGAGGCAACACTCTATCAAACCAAGGTACCCATTCGGTAAGTTGTTCTGAATCAGGTGTTGCTTTATTATGTCGAGGGTTTCCGACACAGGCACGTTAGTGAAGAGGGATGCAACATCAAAGCTGACCATTATCTCGTCGTCTTGGATCTTTACGTCTTGTAAGAGATGTATGAAGTGAGTGGAGTCTCGGATGTAACTCACCGTTTTACCAGTCACACTTTGCAATATACTCGCCATGTGTTGTGAACTTTTATATGTCGGTGAGTCAATTTGACTTACAATGGGGCGTAGCGGCCAGTTAGGTTTGTGTATTTTGGGCAGACCATATATTTTGGGAGGCGTTGGGTTCAAGGGACGTAGCCGTTTCTTCTCTTCATCCGGCAGCAGGGACAAGAACTTGTTTAATCTGGACGTTACGCGAGCCGTCGGGTTGTAATTTACTTTCTTGTACGTACAGGTATCACTTAGCAGTTGATCAACTTTTTGTTCATAGTCAACTGTGTTTACTATTACAGTAGCGTTGCCCTTATCTGCCGGTAAAACGAGGATATCCGGATTATTGCGAAGAGACCTAAGTTCCTGGAACTCCTGCCTACTGATATTCGGTTTTGGACTCTTGTGCCTGCGAATTATCGCGGATATGTCCTGTCTAAGGCATTCAGCTTCCGGTCCAGGGACTTTATTGCGCATAAGGCAGTTCTCGACACTAGAAATAATAGACTCCACCGGTACCTTGCTAGGTGTTATTGCAAAGTTTAAGCCCCGTGACAGCACATTCTGTGTTACAGCTGACACTTGATGGGAAGAAAGGTTTACTACATTCCCATTTGGTCTGTCAGAATAATGTTGGTTATTAGTACTTACTAAAATTTTGCTATTATTTTTCATCAGGCGCTGTAATTTGTGATCGTGAGTACTTTTTGTCATCAACTTTATTCTCTCGGCTCTGATGTAAGTCATAGTATCTAAGCGCTGCCATATATCTAGATCTAGAACTCGAGACAATTCCATATGTAACAAATATAAGTCATTGTTTACATACGCGATTTTTCGGCGGTAGTCCTTAATAACTCTTATCAATATTTTGTTACCCGTCGTTTCGAAGAATTCCTCGTAACCTCGAAAGCACTTCACTTGTTTGGGTCGCGCAAACTTCGGTATAACACCATTGTCACGACACTGTATAACAAACTGTAAACCGCACTCGAGTTTATTACGTTTAATTCTTAGGGCCGCGAAACATTTCACTCGCGATTGCCATACCTCGCCGTAACGGTTAGCAATTAAATTATTTAAACTTTCGTGAGACATTTTATAACTAATTATTTTACGGCTCTTACTCACGTATACTTTTTTCGGTGACGGCACCGACAGTTTCAGACCCTGCGGGGGTCCTTCTTCAGGGCGAGGGTTAATGGTGTTGTGTCGCGGTCGCGTCGCGTCTCGCACTGCGAGCCATCGCCCGAAGGGCGCGGCTTTGAGGGGGCGGGGGGCAAAGGCAAAGGGAGACAAAGTTATAGGATAGCAAACACAACTTGTAAGACACGACCGCAGATTGTGGAGCGAGTACCGGCATATTTACCGTATATGCGAGGGGTGACGGACAAGGTTGGACACCTGTTACGACGAAAGTACAGTATCAGGACAATATTCCGCCCCCTTACGCAGATAAGGAGAATACTACGTTCGCCGAAAGACCGCACTCCCCTAGATTGTCCGGGCGTCTACGAAGTTCCGTGCGAATGCGGCAAAAGCTACATTGGTGAAACGGGGCGCAATATTAACACCAGGCTCTCTGAGCATATTCGCTGCATGCGCAAACTGGACAGCAACACGTCGGCGATTGCAGAGCACGCCCTTACCAGTGGAACACCTCACTACATTAGGTTCGACCGTGTAAAAGTCTTGGCTCGCGACAAGAACTTTGTGTCACGTAAGCTTCTTGAAGCCATTGAAATCAACCGTCGACCGAATTTCAACAGAGACAAGGGTTGGTCTCTGTCTCCAACGTGGGAACCCCTGTTGCTGAGACCGAAGCAGAAGAACGAAGACGATGGTGTTGAATACGTAGCTGACATAGTCAGTACGTTTTGCGCCCCGTTTAATGTAAATAACATCAACAATGACTCATCAATATTGAGCCCGTCGACATCGTCGCCGCCGGCGCACGCAACGGCAACTGCACCCCCGGCGCCCCCCGCCCCCTCAAGCCGCGCCCTTCGGGCGATGGCTCGCAGTGCGAGACGCGACGCGACCGCGACACAACACCATTAACCCTCGCCCTGAAGAAGGACCCCCGCAGGGTCTGAAACTGTCGGTGCCGTCACCGAAAAAAGTATACGTGAGTAAGAGCCGTAAAATAATTAGTTATAAAATGTCTCACGAAAGTTTAAATAATTTAATTGCTAACCGTTACGGCGAGGTATGGCAATCGCGAGTGAAATGTTTCGCGGCCCTAAGAATTAAACGTAATAAACTCGAGTGCGGTTTACAGTTTGTTATACAGTGTCGTGACAATGGTGTTATACCGAAGTTTGCGCGACCCAAACAAGTGAAGTGCTTTCGAGGTTACGAGGAATTCTTCGAAACGACGGGTAACAAAATATTGATAAGAGTTATTAAGGACTACCGCCGAAAAATCGCGTATGTAAACAATGACTTATATTTGTTACATATGGAATTGTCTCGAGTTCTAGATCTAGATATATGGCAGCGCTTAGATACTATGACTTACATCAGAGCCGAGAGAATAAAGTTGATGACAAAAAGTACTCACGATCACAAATTACAGCGCCTGATGAAAAATAATAGCAAAATTTTAGTAAGTACTAATAACCAACATTATTCTGACAGACCAAATGGGAATGTAGTAAACCTTTCTTCCCATCAAGTGTCAGCTGTAACACAGAATGTGCTGTCACGGGGCTTAAACTTTGCAATAACACCTAGCAAGGTACCGGTGGAGTCTATTATTTCTAGTGTCGAGAACTGCCTTATGCGCAATAAAGTCCCTGGACCGGAAGCTGAATGCCTTAGACAGGACATATCCGCGATAATTCGCAGGCACAAGAGTCCAAAACCGAATATCAGTAGGCAGGAGTTCCAGGAATTAGGTCTCTTCGCAATAATCCGGATATCCTCGTTTTACCGGCAGATAAGGGCAACGCTACTGTAATAGTAAACACAGTTGACTATGAACAAAAAGTTGATCAACTGCTAAGTGATACCTGTACGTACAAGAAAGTAAATTACAACCCGACGGCTCGCGTAACGTCCAGATTAAACAAGTTCTTGTCCCTGCTGCCGGATGAAGAGAAGAAAACGGCTACGTCCCTTGAACCCAACGCCTCCCAAAATATATGGTCTGCCCAAAATACACAAACCTAACTGGCCGCTACGCCCCATTGTAAGTCAAATTGACTCACCGACATATAAAAGTTCACAACACATGGCGAGTATATTGCAAAGTGTGACTGGTAAAACGGTGAGTTACATCCGAGACTCCACTCACTTCATACATCTCTTACAAGACGTAAAGATCCAAGACGACGAGATAATGGTCAGCTTTGATGTTGCATCCCTCTTCACTAACGTGCCTGTGTCGGAAACCCTCGACATAATAAAGCAACACCTGATTCAGAACAACTTACCGAATGGGTACCTTGGTTTGATAGAGTGTTGCCTCGGGAGTGGCTATTTCCTCTGGAGAGGGGATTTTTATATACAAATAGATGGAGTAGCAATGGGCTCACCCATAGCGCCGGTTGTGGCCAATATATTCATGGAGGATTTCGAGGAAAAAGCGTTGAACTGTGCGCCAATCAGACCTAGATACTGGTGGAGATACGTGGACGATGTGTTTGCCATAGTTTCCAAACGGGGCGTAAGGCAACTACTGGACCACCTGAACGAAATGCATCCTAGAATACGGTTTACGACGGAGGAGGAAAAAGATGGAACCCTTCCTTTCCTGGATGTATTAGTGAAACGTGAACCGAGTGGCAGCCTGGTGCATACAGTGTTTAGAAAGCCGACACACACTGATCGTTACCTGAGGGCGGACTCCCACCACCATCCGTCGCACCTATCGTCCGTGCCACGCACTCTCATTAATCGTGCACTTCGCCTATGCGATCCTCAATTTCTAGAGACCGAATTGACACACGTACGGCAAGTGTTAGAATGCAATGGCTACAAATGGAGACAAAGTTATAGGATAGCAAACACAACTTGTAAGACACGACCGCAGATTGTGGAGCGAGTACCGGGCATATTTACCGTATATGCGAGGGGTGACGGACAAGGTTGGACACCTGTTACGACGAAAGTACAGTATCAGGACAATATTCCGCCCCCTTACGCAGATAAGGAGAATACTACGTTCGCCGAAAGACCGCACTCCCCTAGATTGTCCGGGCGTCTACGAAGTTCCGTGCGAATGCGGCAAAAGCTACATAGGTGAAACGGGGCGCAATATTAACACCAGGCTCTCTGAGCATATTCGCTGCATGCGCAAACTGGACAGCAACACGTCGGCGATTGCAGAGCACGCCCTTACCAGTGGAACACCTCACTACATTAGGTTCGACCGTGTAAAAGTCTTGGCTCGCGACAAGAACTTTGTGTCACGTAAGCTTCTTGAAGCCATTGAAATCAACCGTCGACCGAATTTCAACAGAGACAAGGGTTGGTCTCTGTCTCCAACGTGGGAACCCCTGTTGCTGAGACCGAAGCAGAAGAACGACGACGATGGTGTTGAATACGTAGCTGACATAGTCAGTACGTTTTGCGCCCCGTTTAATGTAAATAACATCAACAATGACTCATCAATATTGAGCCCGTCGACATCGTCGCCGCCGGCGCACGCAACGGCAACTGCACCCCCGGCGCCCCCCGCCCCCTCAAGCCGCGCCCTTCGGGCGATGGCTCGCAGTGCGAGACGCGACGCGACCGCGACACAACACCATTAACCCTCGCCCTGAAGAAGGACCCCCGCAGGGTCTGAAACTGTCGGTGCCGTCACCGAAAAAAGTATACGTGAGTAAGAGCCGTAAATAATTAGTTATAAAATGTCTCACGAAAGTTTAAATAATTTAAAAATGTAAAGGCTTACAAGAAACAAATGCATAATTACAATAGCGTACCTGAAATTATACAACCTTAAAATATTAAAGCGAAATTTTTGTAAAAACTTACACTTACAGCGTTATTTTACAGGGAACATTTAGAGTATGAGAAATGTTGAAAAGTATATATAAAATCCTCGTTCCATTTTTACTGAAAAAAGCTACACGATACAACAAATGCGGAGCGAGCATTACTTGCAAGTGAAAGAAAGCCGTGAGGCCTGGTGCGGTAAAGAATTATATTTCGTAATGAGGTACAAATTAATTTCAAGTCGCTATTCATTTCGCGTAAGTATTTAAATCTGTTGCTATTGTCGCGACTCGGAAACAAGCAGAGAAATTGTTACAAGAATTTTCCAGAGAGTTTTCGACGAATTTGTTTTAAATTTCATTTTTGAAATCACACTTTCTAAGATGAGTTAGAGAAAGGAACGAGTTTAAATTAAGTTTAGTAGAGAACAAATGAACGACGACGATTAGTGTCGAACACATGTGTTAATCTTACTTATTACTGTTGTTATAAATGCGAATGTGGATGGACGAATGTTTATGAGAGTTTGTAGCTTACACGGCAGATCGGATCGACGTTTGTCATAGATAAAGAACAGGCTGGAAGAACACATAGGTTACTAATTTTTTTTTTAATATTGCGCGGTCGGAGGGAATAAGGTAGTATGTTCTATATTTCGGAGTTATAAGTTTGTAAGCATATTACGTCCTTGCGATGGCAGTAAATATTTTGGCACATATTATTGCTGTTCAAATAATCCCTAACAAAAATTTGAGCTACCGCCAAAGTTATCAGCTGAGTCAATATATTCGGTTATTGTTGACATAAACAATCGAATTTCATCCAATAAAGTATAGGTTTACCATTACTTAATTCAATACAATTTTATGAAAAAATTGAGTCTTCAACATCGACTTTAAAACCTTCAAATACTCACAAAAATTGTATTTAATTGTACCATTACAGAAGTTCCGATTAACTTGTTTCAAACTCATTAGGTTATCCTACGTCGACCCTAAATGCTTTTTAATTAATAATTAATGAACCGTGTCCGAGTTTTAATTATTTAATTACGAATCCGTTAACACCGGACAGTTGCGGACGTTTTTACACGCGCGGAGTAACCGTAACTCACTGGAGAACACTTTACAAACCCTAATTGGCTAAGTTTGTAACCGGCGTCGCTCGCGGAAGCAACTGCCAACAACTTGCCGTTACAATGTTTAAACCCAACTTGGAAATTAATTGCAAGTTCACACCTGGATAGTTTAGAAACGTATCTGGTTGTTAGGATTAGAATCTTAGAATATTAGGTATAGACTCTTGTTTATAGTAGAATTCCACAGCTGTGAAACTTGTTGATACAGTGTTCTATCTCTTTGACAAATCAGAGACTACAATAAAAATATAAATGTCACGGCAGTGAAGTCCTACATTTAGGCTAGAATTATAAAACTGATCAAATTGGTGGCATAAGGAAATTGGTGCCAAAAAATCTGTAATAACAATCAACCCCGAGTTACGAATGAACTCTATAGGGATTATAAAAAAAACAATAGAACTGTACACAACTTCAAAACTAGGATTTTAATGTAATCTAGCAATAGCTGAGATGGATTATCCAAGAGGCGATAACTCGAAAAATACGATTAGATTTGGTATAAGACTAGCCTTTATCATGAGACAAAAATCTTGCTGAATATGCTATTTGATAACTCAAAGTATTTCCCAACATATCTAGTGCTCAGTGTCTGTAATTCGAGAATTTATGACATGAATACATGGTGTTTTCGTTATCATTACCTTAGGCAAATGAACAATGCACTGGTTTGCTTTGTTCCTATGGACTGTGTGTTACTCTGGGAAACTGTGAGAGTTATAAATTATGCCATAGTTTATGCGCTTTTCGTTTTATCTTCATTAATGTTTGAATATCGAGTGGTTTATGTAAGGATAGATAAAGATAGAGTAGTAAGGTAAACAAGGAAAAAGGTAAAGAATTTAGTCTCTGAATTGATTACCAGAAACAGGTCGTGTAACCTTAATACATTTTCTCTCATTACGTCTACATGTATTTGCTTGATCATGCAAATTGACCAGGAAGTTACGAGCATAAATAAATCGAGACAATTGTTTCTTATCTTATTAGATGTTCAAAGATTGTAAGAAAAGTGACCTACAAAATTCTGTCTCGCCCCGGTCGTGAACATATCTTAAGAATTTTATCTCCTCACCGTCACAAAGGAAACAGGTGTTTATAGATGTGTTGCGTAGAGCTGATAGTTGTTTGCCAGAGATGTGAGGGCAAGTTTCAAAGGAACGCGAACACCGCCCGCGGCGAACAATCTGCCGTGTTGGCTTGCCCTCTTTGCGACAAAAATGACCAAGCGTAGGACACCCTCCTTTATCAGGGAAATGTTTTCCAAATATGGTATCGTATGTTCGCTTTCGTTTTTTTTTCTCCCTTATTATGTGTCATTTGCACAAAGTTACATTTTATATTACAGAAAAAAAAGGTTTGTACAAGCCTTTATAGTTCGACATTCGTTTTAAAAATTATATATTTTATTATTACCCATACATTTTTGGACCCAGATCATACTGTTGGATTCTTTTACTAAAAATCCATTGATCTGATATTTATCTTTCTATTTACTTGTAGATTAATTAAGTAATATATCTGGTATCGGTTCTTTGTTATATTTAAAATTTTCTGCATCAACACTGAAACGAAAGTGAATAACCAAAATTTTCTTTTCTCCTTTCTAGACTTTATAAGATTGACCAGACATTGGATAGTAAGGAGTCTGCAGTGGACACTTCAGTGTGATATCTGGCCAGACGCCAAAGTCTTCAGACCGATTTACTTCGATCTGACCTGTCTACACTGAGACTTCTATTGCTTTTGCCTTGGACAGAATTGCAATTATAGTTTATTGAAATTTGGACATTGTACATATAGGTAGTGATTGGATAGATATATTTGTTACTTGATCTACATAATGCATATCTGAACTTAAAATATTATACCTAGTCTTATCTTTAAAAACATTTTACGCAGTTGTAATAATGCAAACTATGCCGTATGTAAATTTCTTTCAATTTTTTTCAAGATAAGACGGATAAGATAATTTAAGAAAAAGCCAAAAAAATTTACATATACGTGTAAGTGGTTGATAAAAATTGGTTGCGATACACTGATGAGTCGAATGTGAGCTCGAGGGAAATCAGTAAGTGCAGCCGCGATGTATTACGCCCATCAGGATTCAGACGGGCTTGATAGCTATGAAAGGATTGTTAGAAAAACTTTATTTACGGAGTAACCTAATTCCTCATAAATAACATATAATTTCCCGATTGAAAGAAGTTTATTTTTGTTCCACGAGTGTTGTTGGGCGAGATCAGTCTGTTTTTTTTTTCAAATTAACTAGTATTGTTTTTTGAGTATTTATATTTTTTGTTAATTTCATAACACTTATTACGAATGTTATTGTTAAGAACTTGAAAATCTATTATATATGGCATTTTAATGAAAGTTCTTGAATTAATTTAACATTTACAATTAAATTGTGAATATTATTTTCAAAGCCAATTGCTATTACAAATACAACTTGCCTTTAACTGAACTTTATCTAGACAATTGAAGTAAACTGCTCCCATTCCGAGAGCTGACCGATACATTAGCGACTGTCCAGTTTAAATTAAACTTTATCTAACCGCAATTAGGCTATTCCATTAAGTTTCTCCGACGTCTTGAACTAACTTGTCGGAAGATTTGAATTTAAATTGTTTTCAATCTTTGTTTTTAAATTTGCTTCTATTTCTGTTTTTAATTTAAAAAGACGAGTAAAATAAATTTAGCGGTTGTTTTTATTTATGGTTTTTAATCAAGGTCTTAATATATTAATTTAAAATCGCTTATGTAAATTATAAGCTGAATAAAACAATTTACTTACATATATTTTCATATTTTTGATTATCTAATTTTATTGCAATAGATAAATCAATGATTCAAACTTTCAAATACGTCTGCCTGCGCGTTATTTTCGTCGGGAAAAGTGTTAGCGCGATTCGTTAGATTATTTCGTTTTCCCGGAGGACCGGAGAGGGCAAATTGCGAAATCCCTCCTCCAATGTATCGGCCGTGATTATCCCGGGGATTGTCGACAATCCCCTTAATATTGATGAAGCTGTATCTCTATTATCCGGACTCGTATCTTGCGCCGTCGCTTGCACGAATTGTTTCTGAAGGTGTCTGGCCATCGCATCTTAGTTCATTGTCACCGATTACAATTCTTCTGGGACTTAGTAATTGTTTATTTTACTTTTCTATATAGTTTACGTTATGATCTATGTTCAAATATTTGTTTATCTTAATGTGTGCGCACCTCCATATAAGTTCATAGGAATCAAAGCGAGATTAAACAGTTGTGCGATCGTTTAGTCAAAGGCGTGCGCACGCTCTAAACGCTCATCACGAACATGGAATAATATTAAATTAATGAATAAGAAATGTTCTTATGAAATACGAGAATTTTGTTATACGTCGGCCAGAAGAAAGATATAGGAATTTGGAAATTTCACTGAATCTACAAATATTTATATAGTTATTTTAATTTGTACTGCATATCTGACATATGCAAATCAACAATAACGTAGTATTATTTTTCATTTTTTTCTTATTACTTCTGAATTATCCTACTCAACAATTTCATGACATCCTTTATATCCCAGTGCAGGAGTGAATAAGGTAAGGCGTTATGTACTCCATCGTTAAGCTGACGTCTGACAAATTCCGAGCATGAGATACGATTGGCTCCCAATTAAGATGGCGTACCGTAGTTTCACAAGCCTGCATCTGACAATCTTGTTCTGAGTTACCGCCCACGACGACTGTGATCCATATTATAATTGCTATCTAACAATTATTTATTGTTGAATCTTTACTTTGTCAATAATCGATCCTAGTGTCACAATAAAATAAATTACTTCATCTAAAATTTTTGCGTAAGGACCAAATTGTTTTCGTTATTTTTTGACTTTTATTGAAATTAAAATTAGTTCATATATAGCAAATGTAAGGTGCATAAGTGAGAAGAAATCTTGAGTTTTCACAAAGAAACCCGATAAATTACATTCAAAAATTTAGCATATATAAAGGAAAATCCTTTAATCTCGTTATACCGCTTTAATTATTAGTGTGAGTACAACATATGATGTTATTTATTTATATTTATTCGGAGTTCATTATTTTTAATTAGTTTAAATCCCCTTTTATCCGCGCCAGTTAATTCCAACAAGCTCGAAACGGTTGATTGATTCCAGGCAGTCGCGTACAGTTCAAGTGCAATCAATTGGTCGTCATCCAGCGTGACATGGAGCTCTCTTGTGACCCGGTTGCCTTAATTCGAACATTTCACGGCCCAGATGCATTTGTTTTGTGTACATTTTTAAATTGGCAGCGTTAGCTTTATCGAAAATTGATATATCTATAATATATCCTATGGTCCTCTATAAAACTGACTTGAATTAAACTCTGTGTGTGTGCTAATGTCCTAGTCACATATTAATAAAGGAAGAAAATCTTTATTAGTGACACAAGATTGTTTTCATTATGCTGACCCCAGCATCAACCGCTGCAATTTACTAATTTTACAAAGACCGGGAAATAACTCAAATCCATACAACAAAGCCCCTTGGAAGCAATTGCAATTCCGTTGAACGGGTACACTGCTGTAATACACATTGTGACTGGAACAAGTCCATTACATTTAGCTATTGAATAATAAACGCCGCGCCAGCCCTGAAGACGTGATCTGCCCGGCGCGCGACGTGCGAAGAATTCCAAGGGACCCGAGACCCCGACGCATTGCATCTACATAACATTAAACTAACATTCCAAATTGCACTTTATTTTCAAGCATTTGAATTTAATTTTATTTAAACTCACACTATATTATACGGAGGCAGCTTTTTAAAACCAAGGTTTTCCTAATTTGGGGGATAATTTCTACGTTGAGGACACATCTATTGTCAGTTAGAAATGTGCTCTGATAATAGTAAAGCGGGAATGTCTGTAATTTATGACAATTTGCCAGAGGCTTTCTAAAGTTTCAAGTAAAGGAAACGTGCGTTTGACAGATTTAGTGGAAGGGAAAGCTTGCTATTGAAATTAGTCTCGGACGAATGATTTATTTATTAAATTATATCCTACAAATTGTAACTTGGCTTTTAATAGCGATATCGACTGTGTAAATTTTAATCAGTTAAAGATGTTAAATTAAAAAATATTTTAGTTCATCATTCAATATAGGGAAGACTCCGTTTTAAACTAAAGTAAAGAAATGTGGCCCCATACTGTGCCTTGAGGCATTCCTGAGCAATTTACCACATCTCATGTCTCGTGTTGTGTTCCCGCGAACACAAAGTTATGCTAACACCCGGCTCTGCACGATTTACATTATAGTAAGCAGCTTAGCCCGCCTTCTCCCGCCCGGCGACTGGGGCGATGCAAATGACGCTATCTGCATTATCAAACGCTGCACAGCGCCCCACGCATTCTTAAATACATGCTTACTAAAAGTATTCCTCAATTACTTAATGTACTAATTAGAATGGTGTTAGAAATTCATTATATTTACGATTGGATTCTTTAAACTTTTAGACTGTTCCCTCGTTTCGAAGGACCAGAAGCAACATTTAGACAAAATCGTTATAGTATTAAACATTATTTATTCACTTTCGCCCGTGACTCCGTCCGCGTAAAATAAAATAAAAATCAAATGTAGCCTAAGTGTTCTTTTAGATTATCCTCTACATCTATGCCAAATGTCATCAAGATACGTTCAGAGGTTTATGCTACAAAATCTAACAAACATCCATCCAGCCATCTATACATAAGAATATATAAAATTAGTAAGATTGTTCAAACCTGCATTTAGACAAAGATCAAATTCTATTATGAAAAGTATAAAAAAGAATTATAAGATGCTAAAAATATATGTTTAAACTTAATTGAGTCATTATTCTTGCTAGAATCTTTAAAACTTAATATAAACTTACAAAATTCGAAGCTTTTAATAACTATATCAGTTGAAAACTTAAATAAACTGTGGTTAAGGCAAGACATTATGAACAAACTTGTTTACAGCATTAAACTTCTAAACTCGGCTTAAGCGTTCGGAAGGATTTTAAGTTTTGTAAACCTTAAACTAAGCATGTCAGTTTACACGTGTTGCCTATATACTTACATAGCAGGAGGCTTATTTTCTTTACGAGTGTAAGAAAAGTAGAAAATCATTTCCATCATCAAGAAAGGTAAACTGAAATATTTAATAATAAAAAATAAATAAACCAAGAAAAGATACATGCAATAACTCTGATATCATTCTAGGCCCAAACTATTACAAAAAGGTTAACCAGCGCACTCGAGCTAGTTGAACCCACGTACTATTAAGAAGTGAGCACGTTCGTAACGCAGAAGAAAATCCACCGATAGGTACAAAGTAAGATAATATGCTGGAATTGAGTCTTCATATAACGTAACCGCAAGGTGGTGCGAACGTGACTGTAATAACAACTACAAGGGAACTGGCTCAAACTGTTCAAAAGAACTATTCGGTTTACTGATAGAACTCAGTACAGTTTAAGTTAATTATGAGGCTGTAGGGTGAACCTTCATCTAAAATTTACTTGTGCAAAAAGCGTATCCAATCAACTTTCGCTTTATGGAACATGTTTCCATGTGAATAGGTAGTTTAAAGATGTTTCTTATAAATGTAATATGCTTCTTCGTAATTCTTCGGGAAACAAAATTGAATAAACCATCACGCCACAACAAACAATATAAAACTAAATTTAATATTACAAAGGTGCTTGTAATTTACGTTAATACCTTTCTAACTTGTTATAAATTGTGGATAAGGGGAAAAAATTGCCGACAGGATTTCCAAATCGTAATTCCTTTCACCTCGCTGCCGACGAATATTTAAAAATGTAAGTGGGAAATCCGGAGACGGTTTGAGACACAGATCGCCGGGGGCACTCTCCGCTTCGCCGGGCGGAAGATTTAATCTCGCCTAAATTGCCTCGCCTGGCCCTCGGTGGGTCTCCAACATTCGGGACTGTACCGCTCTGAATGTGACGATACACAATTTAAAACTATTTATTACCCTTTTTGGAAAGATAACAGCTGTTAGCGTTTCTTGGTGCGTCTACATTTCGGATTTATATTCCGGAACGTTGAGCGGTAATTTGTAAAATTAATTATGTTTAATAGTAAAATTCTTCATAGTCAGTAGCAATTAACTGTTTAGTCCTATGGTAAGAACTTGTGAATCATTTAACCTTTTAGCTAGCTTAGATTAGCTACTTCAAATAGAC
Source organism: Papilio protenor (assembly GCA_029286645.1). Taxonomy (NCBI): domain Eukaryota; kingdom Metazoa; phylum Arthropoda; class Insecta; order Lepidoptera; family Papilionidae; genus Papilio; species Papilio protenor. The sequence continues at coordinate 613,613 of JAGSMZ010000022.1, forward strand.
ACAATTATGGAAGATTGTTTTCTATTGATGATTCCTAGATTTTTTTACTATAGCATCTAATTTATGAAAAATGAGCTGTGAAATTCATGATTTAGGAGTCTTCTGTCATCAGATATGGTACTGTAATTATTCACAGTCGTTAAAATTATCAACAGCGACGACCGCTTGGTGACTCGTAAAGCAGCACAATACCGCAGTTCCGATGTAAAACGAAACGGCAGAAATACAAAGTTATTTTGTTCCGAGCTTCCCGCGATGCTATCAGAGTAAATACAGATTGTATAAAATTATTATATTTGAATGTAGACTTTAAAGGCGTGGTAGCTCATACTCTTCTATTTTGTTTATGCTAAATGAATTACATGTCTATTTTTGACCGACTTCCCAAAAGAAGCAGGTACTCAATTCGTCTGTATGTTTTTTTTTATTTAATTTTTTCATAGGTGTAACATTTTAGAAGTAGCTTTTTGTCACTATATGTTCATAAAGTTAATTAATATAACAAAGAAGTTTACTTAAATATGCTGTCGAAGACACTTAAGAAGATAAAAGAAGAAAGAAGAGTAAGCAGTCTTTTTGCTTTAGAATTCCTACGCTTTACCGTTGCCAAGTTTTTGGGCAAAGCGTTTGGATTCTAAAACGAAATTACTGAATCATCGCAGCGCGGCGAGGGACGCATCGAGCAACATACACCAAGATACCACGGTCTGCAGACTTACGTTATCTAAGCAACGGTTATAGTTAGCGATAGCAACATTCCACCTTTGCTATAACGAACTAATTATTACAAATAGGAACTATAAATAATAATAATAATGTGGTTACAGTGGCTTAGGATCTTGTAGAGTACTAACGAGTAGCTGTGTTTTTATTAATATCAACTGGAAGTAAACTTCCTGTAAAAAAGATTCGTATAATAATTAAAAAAGTATGTATTTCCTACTTAGGTAATTTATACCAGAATTTGGGTTGTTGAATGGTACTTTAAACAATATTTTGCCTCTAGCAAAAGGTCAAGTTTTCCTTAAGTTTCGGCGACGCCAATTAAATTTTATTGCTTTGAGAGTTAACCAAAAGGTATTCGTTACAGCTGGTAATTAAAAATATATTTTTTGGCGTTTAATTTTGATTTACTTGTAATTGGTAATGTTGATTTTTGAAACGCTTTAATATTTTAAATTGTTGTTTATTATGTTATCAACCAACTTGAAGTTACTCAAAAATGTATATATGTGTTAATGTAAACTAAAATGTACCCGGTCAAGTTTTTATAAATTAATGTTGGTCATGCATTATAATATTGTATTTTAATCCTAATGTAATATGTACTTGTAGAATTCATTTTGTAATTATTATAGTTTGAACAACAGTGAATAGAGAAATGTCTAGATATTTTTAATTGACAATTATTCTTGCAAAACAACGACGTTGGATCTCACTACTAAGCGTTACTAATTAACAAGCTCTATATTGTGAATATTAAATATAAACACATTTATTAAAAATCTAACTTCTTACTAATATTATAATTGCGAAAGTTTCGATGGATGGATAGATAGACGTTGTGAGAGTTTATAGCCAAAACTGCTTAACGGATCTCAATGACATTTGGCATAGTTTTAGATCATAATCTGGAAGAACACATGGGCTACTTAATATTGTTTTCTTTTTGATTCCACGCGGACAGAGTCGCGGGCGAAAACTAGTTTAAACTAAATGAAACTTATCGTTGGTTTATACTGATTGTACATATGATACACGTCTATAGTCCTCACTCTCACCCTGTTTGGACAGAAAGGGATTTCGAAAGAGTTATAATGTAGAGATAAATACAGTTAGAAAATTATATTGACTAAAATATATATTACCACGCAAATTAAATCAACATTTACTGACTTTATCTAAAATGCGAAAATCATTGCCGTGAGTTTCAATATCAATACGACAGGCGTGGAGTGACATGCAATAGAAGCGTTTACGTGACGCTAATTGTAACTATACCTCTATAAAATATTATCGCTGCAAATATTTGTATCATTTCAACTGCAAATGAAATGATCAGTAACAGTTCATACGCTACCGACATGTTTAATAGATTTCTATGAAATTGTAGTACCAAAGAGATTCAAAAATATATAGAGGAAATATATAGTGAAGGAAAACTACGTGATGCAAACTGCACATATCGGCGAAGAAATTCAAAGATGTGTGTGAAGTCAACCAACCCGCACTTGGCCAGCGTGGTTGGACTATGGCCTAGTCACTCTATCTTAGGGTAGGCTCCGAGCCCCTCGGTGGGGACGTATAGTGAGCTGGTGATGATGATGATGATGATGATGATGATTTCATAGTGAAGATTTTCAATTTAGTTTAATGATTTAAATAAGTTCATTAAAGTGTATTAAAATAGGATTTATCATACCGTTATCAAATTGTGTTTTACGATTTAATTCATTTTTCACTATTTTGTTACACGTTTCAATAACATTCCAGTAGCATTGTTACGATCAGACGAGACATTAAGGCCATCCTTACGATTCTCTTTACCGTCGTTCTTAGTTCGTTCATAGCAGCCACTTACTTGGAGTTTATATGTGATCTTTTCCTTGGATGCTTTTATAGCCTCTTAAATGAATCGTTCATTTAATGTCGGACAAAGGTTTTCCTTCGCAGATAAATTTAAACTCGTCATTGAAATACATTTTATAGATACTGAATACTTTTACTTGGATTTTGTTTGTAATAGAATAGATTTATTTACCACTACTTTATACATCATTTTGTTTATTTCATGTCTAAGAGCGCAATGCCTTTTAAAAATCATACAATGTTTGGTTTCATCAAAAAATGCCTTAAAGGAATCGCTTTACTTGAAGCCTTGTGCTTACAGTCTTAGACGATGAATTGCTAATGTTTATTAAAAAAAATCCACATGCAAAATTATAGTACGAACTTCCTTCAAATCAAGAGTACACGTACAAAGAATAAGATAAAACGACGTTTGCGCCAGTACAAGCAATCTCCGGACCAGACGCTTTATATTTGCTTTTATTAGACTGAATTGCTTTGACTGCAAACTGTTAGCTTCTCGGAGGCATTTGGCATCGCTTGTTTTGGGCCACCGGCGCTCATTCGGCGGCGATCTAACTGCTGTTTACGAGTTTATTCGTCGTTAGTTAGCTGCAGCGGGCCGTTCTGTTCGTTCGTGTGAAACGTCTTTACGATCGCCAACTGCTCTAAATAGAGACGTTTTGTTTTCGGTATCAATTGATATGCTGTACTAAGATTTGGTTTAGTATTTTCATGTTCACACTTCGTTGCTGTTGGTGTTTTTTTTACATTCATTTGTCTTTTAATTTTTTTGATTAGTCAAAGTGTTGCGTTTAGTTTGTTGGTTAATTCAAAGCTATGTCTTTGATGTAAATCAAATTATATTTCGTTCTTCACAACTGCTTTTGAATGTGAAGTGATATTTCTCTTTTATTTTACTCTAATATTCTTATTTTATCCGAAATGCGGGACTAAAGCGGCACTTAATTAAACTTTTTACGCTGTTTGATGTCGCTATTTAACTTCCTCTTGGATTTTAATTCTGCCCTAAAACGAATAGGAGCACTCGTTTTATTTTTTAATTATTCCATCGTTAAACACATTTTGATTTTGAAATTACGTGAATCAGATTATTTTAGATCAGATTTTAATGTTGGATGAAAACAATTTTTTTTTCAAATACTTATGTGCTAATAGAAAATAGTGGTTATTAGGAATTTATTGATCCTAGTTTTGCTTTAAGTTTATGTTAACTTTTTGCACTGTGATAAATCAAGAAGGCAAGCTGCTACTTACAAGTTAGTTTTTTCATTTGGTTTCTACTTGATATAATTAATATTTTCAACTGCATCGACTATATTGGTATTGGGCGATCATCAAAGATATATTTCATTAAATTTAATATGAAGCCATAATTTCTAAGTCCCGGTGCTACCAAAGCGAGACCAGCGCTACTTAGATCCCATTGTTGGCGTTAGCAATCTCGTATCGACTATCGAGTATTATAGAAGATGATATTGAAAAGTTTTCTTTAGCTGACGGGATAGATTAGATAGAAGCGTAGACACTAGATGTGGAGGATGCTCGCTCGCGGTCGATATTACAAGTATCATTATCATATCGAGAAGATATCGGCATAATCTGGCCTCCAGCCAGCGGCCGCTATCGTATATTATCACTAATGGCTATCATAAAATTGAAAATCTCTTCGCGCTCTACCAAGTCACGCTTCGTGGCTTTATCTCTTAATATCAAGTGATTGAAGGTCATTCAAGGGGTTGATTTAATGTGAATTAAAAAACACAGCGGATTTTTAATCCACTTCAAAGTGTCTTGTAAAAAGCAGTCATGCTCGTGACTAAGAAAAAGGTAAATAAAGTTATAAGATTCGGCAGTACGTTATCTTTTAGGTAAGTAGATTTGTGCACACATGCAAATTGTAGAATACGGACCAGTACTAAAAAAAGAACAAAAATCCGACGTAAACGTCAAGTTAATCACAGTAACATTTTTCCTAGCAGAAATTTTAAAGTATTTTTTCCCATTGCAAATTGAAAAAGGCTTCATACTTTTTTTAAAATAATGAACTCTTGTAACAAAGATATTCATAAAACTCTTCGTTTTACACCGAAAAAACTGCGTCTTTTGTCTTTCGGTGTGACAACAGCGCTGTTATCGTATCACTCAAACAAGTGACGGTGGAATTCAAAAGAAATATTTTAAAGAAGCGTCTTCACATTTTTCGAAGTACTACCAACCTACATTTTAACAGAGTTTCAGTCAGCTGATTGTGGTACGGACAAAGGCCTCTTGTTTTCTGGCACGCATCCAAATGCTTTATACATTGAAATTTTTCTCTAACGTCAATGTTATTGGTATGTTTGTTTGTACGGCACACGAGATCCGGTGATATCCGCGGATGTTCGGGATATGTACCTTGAGTTATAGCTTCCCATGGTGACTTACGAGAATACTATTCTTCAGATTTTATTTACATACATACATTTTACATACATAATACATATAGCCTTATATAATTTTATGACATACAAGCTGTCGCCCGCGACTCCCTCCGCGTGGAATAAAGAAAACTTAGCGTATGTGTTCTTCCAGATTTTGTTCTATATCTATCTTAATTTCAGTATGATTCGATAACTTCTTCTGGACATATTAACAAACAATCTTCCGCATTTATAATATTTTATTATTAAGAACATTAAGTTAGTTTAAATACAAAGTTAGTCCTAATTTCTGATACTTCAAAATCAAAGTTTTAGGTTAAAAATGTCTGACCGACGAATTCTCTCACTTTTTGAAAAGTGAACGATTTCACGTTGGAATTAAAATAGTTAAAGGTCGTGTTACTAAGTTTGAACGCGTACCGTAACCGAGGTGACGCCTTTTCTGCGTTAAAACAAATTTTCTATCGGAAAACTGTCAATTACAGGCAGCGCCGCAGCAACTCGTACACTGACTACCAAAGTTAATTTCGATTGAAGTAAAGCCTGTAACTATGGAACGTTATTTCGTCTTGATCAACGTTGACAGCCAATATATACCTCAAGTTTACATAGTTTTAATATTCCAACGCCTAATTAGAGTGCGCGCATACCTTTGACTAAATTATCGCACAACCGATTAATCGTCTTTGATTTCTATGAGCTTATATGGAGGTGCGCACTCTACTCGATTTTTAGTTGTGTAACTAAACAGTTGAATTGACTGCGAAACAATCGACAATCGCACAACAGTTTAGTCAAAGATGTGCGCCCGCTCTTAATTTTTTTTTTATACCTTGATTCTTTGCATCCAGGATTCGCATTGACATTTATTTTTACAAACATTTTATAACAACTTTTAAATATAGTGTATGCTCTCTGGGGTATTGAAAGATTATTCTGGTAAAAGTTTTTTTTGTGATTAGTTCATTACTTTAATTTATTTGTTACAAACACAAAAAACCCTCTCATTTCAGAACATTATCATAGAAAAAAATATTAGAGAAATTAGAGCAAATGTATATCTGAGCTGAGTTAAGATTTGTACCAATAAATAATCATAAAACATTACTCCTATCGACAAGTAAAAAATACAAATTAGCAACCCAACCCCTACTCGACTCGTTACAAAAATATCCTCTATAATAAAAATATATATGTTTACTCTGTGCTCTACATTTCGGTAAATTTACAATTATCAGCTCTTGTTTACGTTGTTTCATCAGAGCCATGCGTCATAAGGCTCCTAAATACACCTAATGAATACCGAAAGCTCCAAAATTTTATGATTGTTTATCGTGTGCTCATTTGAAAATCCTCCTTAATTGTATTAGACATAGAGTTGGTATTCGTTTCAACTTTTTGAAGGTAGCGTTAAGCAAAAAAACCAGAGGGCCGTTTTTACGCGTATGGCAAACAAACCCTGGGAAATATAACATCCATTATATGGCAATGGAGAGTGTGTAATGTGAAATTGATTCAGTGGGTGCGCGTTTTCGTGTGAGTTATTGGAGGTTTTAGTTGTACGTGTTTTTGTTGTTTTGTTTGAGTAAGGTTGCTTGTTGTCACAACTGGGATATAAAATCTTGTATTACGATTAAAATAAAACAAATTATTCCTTCTATAGCGCTAGATTGAAGCGCCAATAGCCTAATGGTTTGGGGTACGGACTACCGATCTTAAGGTCGAGGGTTCGAATAGAGATGTATGGAAGAGCAGCACATACTGTGCCGACCCTCCATAAGGGATAAGGGCAAGTCGATGATGATGATGGTTCGAATCCCGCCATTCAACTATCGTCGTAAATCATATCCTAGCACAAGTCTAGAGCTTAGTTGGAATGGTTAAAGGAAATATTAGTAAATTAACAAAAAATCTATTAATATTTACTATTAAAAAAAAGATTAAGTCTGCTATAGACGTTCTCGAATACTTTTCAGGTTTTTCTTTCACCATTGTAAATCTACGTTATCAGTGACTAACATTGGCTATGTTTATTATTTTTTTAATTTCTCGCGAGCAACAGCTAGTGTAATGTGTAATTTTTGCAAGTTACAAAGGCGCCTCTTTTTTTTTTAAATCTTGAAGCGATGTAAGTAGATTGCGGTAGGCGGACAAAAGCGCGGGCGAAAAGGGCTGGCTCTCTGCCAACTCTGCTTATATCAATTTGAAACTGTCCCTTCAGGGGCAGTATCGCTATAAAATAAGATTTTATTGTAGAGTATTTTACATGTTAAATCGAAAGTGTGTGAATTTCTGAACTGTTTGATAATGAAACAGAAAACGTTAACAAACAAAACTACAAATTGTTAAATTGTTTTTCTTGTAACCTTGTAATCTTAATTTTTAATAATTCATCTATACTAATATTATAAAGAAAAAAGATTTGTATGTATTATATATAGCTCGAAAACTAATGGGCCGATTTCGAAAATTCTTACACCAATAAAAAGCTACGTTATCGCTGAATAACATAGGCGTCCACGTGATTTTTTTAGTTTCACGTGGATAGTCCCGAGCAACACCTAGTTTTTTTATAAATGTATGATACAAAATGAATGATATAATATACCAAGACGTTTTAAAATGACTAAACACTTCTTTGTTGCCTGAGATGTCAGCAATTACAGCAAATTTTTGAAATTACTTTTTTAATAAAAAGCCTTACACTTAAGTCATGCTTTAGGCTATATATTTTCACGCCATTAAACTTAGGGGGAAATATTTTGGATAAAAACCCTAATGTGGGAAAGAGACCATAAGTTGCTGCCAACATCAAGAAAGCAAAATTGCCATAGTAAGGTTATTGGTATTTTGACATTTGTAATTATTTGACACATGAAAACAATAAAATAAATTTTTCATAATTTTATGCAGATGAAGTCGCAGGGGAACAGCTAGTAATTTTATAAAGTAGCTAGATATAACCTTAACTTATTTGTAATTGTCTATGTCATTTAGTTTAGAATAAATTTAATAAAATTGATCTAGAAGTAACATAAATTCTTTCACCTTAATTTATAAAATAACTTGGCCAAGTTAGCGTTAAGTTATATTGAATGGATGCAGAATAAGTAGCGCCAAGTAAAGTAAGTGACGTCGAAGTGAACTGGCCGCCGTCCAGATTTACATTTAAGGCTGTATTTTTAAATGTCTCTACTTAATCCCGTTAACAGCTTAAATGTGTTTTATCTTCTTTAATTTACTGTTTTTACGGGATTTTATAGTTGTATATAATTATAGCGTCGGTGGCTCAGCTGTTAAGCACTTGACTTGTAATTGGTCTTGGGTTCAAATCCCGCTATGTACCAATGTGTCGATTTTCGAATATCATAAGTACATTGATCCCTCCTACCATGAAGGAAAATATCGCACATATCTGCGGAGAAACTCAATGATGTGTGAAGTGGACTTGCAGTGGTTTAGCGTGATAGTCTATGGCCTAGTCACCCCTAACTTAGGGGCCGAGCCCCTCATTGCAGACATAGTGAGCGTAATGATAATCAAATTATAAGAAAAGTTGTCTTTGACCCCAATTTCTGTATTTGTTCTTTACTTCATAGAGGAGATAGTTTTGAACATAAAACCAAATCTAATTTAAAAATAAAATTTTATTGTAGAGTATTTTACATGTATTTTACATGGAACAGAAAACGTTAACAAACAAAACTACAAATTGTCAAATGGTTTTTTTCTTGTAACCTTGTAATCTTAATTTTTAATAATTCATCTATACTAATATTATAAAGAAAAAAGATTTGTATTTTTGTATGTATATAGTTTGAAAACTAATGGACCGATTTCGAAAATTCTTACACCAATAAAAAGCTGAAATCGCTGAATAACATAGGCGTCCACGTGATTTTTTTAGTTTCACGTGGATAGTCGCGAGCAACAGCTAGTGTAATGTATAATTTTTGCAAGTTACAAAGGCGCCTCTTTTTTTTAAATCTTGAAGCGATGTAAGTAGATTGCGGTAGGCGGACAAAAGCGCGGGCGAAAAGGGCTGGCTCTCTGCCAACTCTGGTTATATCAATTTGAAACTGTCCCTTCAGGGGCAGTATCGCTATAAAATAAGATTTTATTGTAGAGTATTTTACATGTCTTACTTAATCCCGTTAACAGCTTAAATGTGTTTTATCTTCTTTAATTTACTGTTTTTACGGGATTTTATAGTTGTATATAATTATAGCTTCGGTGGCTCAGCTGTTAAGCACTTGACTTGTAATTGGTCTTGGGTTCAAATCCCGCTTTGTACCAATGTGTCGATTTTCGAATATCATAAGTACATTGATCCCTCTTTCTTACCATGAAGGAAAATATCGCACATATCTGCGGAGAAATTCAATGATGTGTGAAGTGGACTTGCAGTGGGCTAGCGTGATAGTCTATGGCCTAGTCACCCCTAACTTAGGGGCCGAGCCCCTCATTGCAGACATAGTGAGCGTAATGATAATCAAATTATAAGAAAAGTTGTCTTTGACCCCAATTTCTGTATTTGTTCTTTACTTCATAGAGGAGATAGTTTTGAACATAAAACCAAATCTAATTTAAAAATAAATTTACTTTGTTTCAGATTGTTATTTTACTGGCTAACAAAATTAATTACGTCTAAAGCCTCAACTGAGATATATTTTCGTTATAAATGTCACGTCGTAATAAACTCATTTTCTAATGAAACAATTTAATAGGCGACATGTCTACTCATAAACCGGTATATTTTATAGCGAGGATACATTTTTCTTCAGCGTTTCGTAATGAAGAAACTGATGGGACCCGTTTCAAACTGCAACCAGTGTAAACTGACCTTTGGAAGCTCTCCGACTATCTCCGTAAGGTCCTAGTTTTATAAGCAGTGCGGAGGACACGGTGGCTCATTAAAATTGGTCGTTTCATACAATGCGAATGGTACAATGAGAGAGAATAATATATACCCCGACTGAGACAGCTGGCCTATCATTTTTTTCCTTTTCCCTGGAAAAATGGCCACCGGTATTCATGTGAATGAGATTAAATACGATTAAATGTATAATTTTGGACAAAAAATGCAGTAAGAGGGAGATAAAATCAGTAAATGTAACTCATGTTGCTTTATAGTTATGTTTTTTCCTCTCAATCTCTATATTTTTACTATGTGTACCTTAAAAAGTCATGAAGGTACAGTACTCGAAAACAAATTATCCAAAAAAATCTGTCTTTCTTTCAAAAATATACGTACTTGTAATCACAGTGCTCCGAGTCCTTCCGAAATTACTTCATAAAGCTGCAAAAAGATGTTTTCCTTGAAAAGTCTCACAGTGGATGTCGAAAGAATCTCTCATTACAGTAACAACAGAGCAGCTGCAACCGGGCGAAGGCGGACGCAGTCAAACAGTACAGCAACTGCCTTGATTTCATTTCGGCTGTCCGTACTTCACTTTATTTATTTCATCTTCTGTGACAGGAATTTCTTGTTCACTCGACTCTTCCAGGAATCCAAGTACATTGTCTCTGTTCTTTGTATAACGTAGAACGTCGTTTCCAGTAAGGTTGTAACATATTTCGAATTCGTTCAATGTTCACTTTGTCTAGTCTGTACGATTTATTACGTTTTTTACGACTAACTTTTGTTATTCTAGTATAATTTATGCACACATTTTCTGTATGTCTCTATATTTTTCGATCGTGTTATTAATAATTTAAAAAAATATATGCAAGATTTCCTCGTGGATAAGTAGGTTAAAATAAAAATGGCACAGTACATCAAAGACGAAACTCCAGTTCGCATGAAATGGAGCGGCTTGTTTCGTAGTTTTCATGTTCAAATCCCATTTTCCTACACAAAGAGTCCTCGATGTGTAAACAGTTTTAAAGGAAACAAGGTGGGAGTGCCTTCGAGTGTTTATTTTGTTTTCTCTCTTGTGTTTGTGCTGAAATCTTTAAAGGGTTGGGAAAGGGGTGAGAGGGGGAAACCCCTGTGATATTGTTAGATGTAGACTTGATGTATTTGTTTCTTTATTAATATAATCACTATTGCTCGCGACTCATCTACGTAAAAGTATAAAAATGTATCCCATTTTACTCAACGATAACGTAGCTTTTTAATAGTGACAGAATTTTTGAAATCCGCCCAGTAGTTTTTGAGTTATTTTAATACGTATGTATTAAATATAAAAATAAATAAGTATTAAAAATAAAAATCTTTCCTCTTTATAATATTAGTATAGATATAGAAGTATAAATAAAAATTAATTGAATATCTTTTTTTATGCCATGTGCATGAAGTGACAGTACAATATGGAATTTTCACAGCAGAGTACAGAACATGTAATTAACAAGCTACAAGTCAGCAGAAAATCCTTATGTAATTTCTGAATATATTATATGCTAGGTTATTAAATAAACATGTATAGAGCGGGCTCGTTTAATAACGTCTCAAATCAATTAGTTGATCCATTTGCGAACGCATCTGCCTTATTAACGTGATACCGAAGTTAATGTACTCATTAATTACAATAACAATTTATACAAACATTGTTATGTTATAATAATTATGTTACATCTATACTAATATTATAAAAAGGAAAGATTTATATTTTTGGATTTTCGTATGTATTGAAATAACTCAAAAACTACTGGGCCGATTTCAAAAATTCTTTCACCATTAAAAAGCTACGTTATCAATGGATAGTGTAGGCTATATTTTTATTATTTTTTAATTTCACGCAGACGAAGTCGCGAGCAACAGCTATTAAATTATAATTGCCAAATCTAATACAAACACCTATCTTTCTTTGCTTTTAAAATAGAAAGAAACTGGGCTCATAAAGTAAGTGATGTGTTGTTCCCATTTAAAGTCTGAAGCCATTTTAAGGGAGTTTTTAGTAGTTTTAGTATGCCGTATTCGCTATATCTACTGAATATCTGTTAGATCATTGTTGTTAAGAGCCTGTCCCACCAAATTGTAAATTGTCTGATAACAATCCAACGTGTAAAATGTGTGATGGAAATATCGGATTTTGTTACCTTATCTGTCAGTGACGTCATTTTATAGCTAGCTGAGACTCCAGAGTAAATTTGAATTCACCTATATCTTACGTATACTTTGTTGCAATTTTTTTATTACAGAAAAGAAAGTAACTTAGCAATTGATTGTAAAAAAAAAACTTCGAGACAGTTTAACTTCATTAAAGTAAAATTACAAGTGGTCAAATCTCGTCGCAAAGTTTGCCGCGTTCTCGTTGGTAACTTTTAGCTGCGACTCGGAGATTGATAAAAAGTTTCGGTTTTTATATGAAAAGCTGTTAAAGTCAATGTGAAAGCGGTTTTAGATGTGGGAAGAAGCGAAGAATGAATTTTACATCGCGTTTTCACTGTTTTAAACATCAGCTTTTGTCTGCCCACTGCTGGATATAGAGCTTCCCAATGCCTTTCACAGTGGTCCTCTTCTGCATCCATTTATACATCACCATCATCATTGTCATCGTAAGGTCGTCCACTGCTGAAAAGCCTCCCCCATCGAACGAAACAATGTCCGGTCCTGTGCCGCCCGCAGCTAGTGTACTTCCGCAACCTTGACCAGATGACAGACCATCTAACATTGTGTAATTTGGAAAGGCATAAAATTCTTAAAACTTCTTTTAATAAAAAAAAATGTATTTGCAATGGAATAAAATTACCATAGTTGGTAAATCATAGAATATAATATTTATTATCATTTGTAAATCTTTACAGTTTTAACGGAGTCATTCGTAACCGTAAAAAAGAAATAAAAACGGTAGCAATTACAGGCTCACTTCACTTTTTTTGAATTTCAATTTAAAATGGACAGGGAAAAGGTCGAATTTAAATTAAATCGTGCACGTTCGAATTTAGACGAACGTTCGAAGTTCAAACTTTTAACGGTCGCCCAAACGTCAGTCGATGATCGTACCGACGAAAATCGGTTCGTACCCGAAAAAAAACGTTTTTTTTACAAACGCCACTATTGTACGGACATTCCTCGTCGGATTTTTTTTAACTTATACTAAAGTTTTCCGTTGGAATTTCCGTACGAATAAATGTCGAAAAAGATACGAGCGTGCATTAGAGATTTTTTCGGTTAAATTTAAAACTTCACTTTTTGGTTTATTTTATTCGATAACTTGAAATCAAAATATTTCCTTTTAATATGCTGGCTACTTTACTTCCGGAACATTTTTAAACTTTTTCATTATTAATTTCGTTCCGAGCGATGAGAAATGAAATATTAAAATTTTAAATGAAAATGTAAAATTTCAGTTTAATTTAAAAGCAATTTATTTTCATCGGCCGGTAATTGTTGTTGACGTATTATATGTTTAACCCGAGGTAATATATTATCCAAATGGAACATCATACGTTATGCGGTAATGCATAAATTATGACATTATTAACAGTTCGTTAATAACTATATGTAATTAATGTATGTTGATTATTTATATACTGGCTGTCGCCCACGACTCCCTCCGCGTGGAATTAAAAAAAAACGATAGTCAGTAGCCTATGTGTTCTTCCAGACTATCCTCTACATCTATACCAACTTTCATCGAAATCCGTTCAACGGTTTACTCTAACAAACATCCATCTATCCATTTAAACATTCGCATTATAATATTAAGTTAGATTGTAGAATGTAATGTATATACTAGTGATCCACCCCAGCTTCAAATGGGTGGCTAAGAATATATATTTTATCTTTTCTCTCTTATCGATAGCCTATGTTATTCTATGATAATATAGCTGTCTAATGAAAGAATTTTTGAAATCGGTTCAATAGTTTAATATAGATGTAAAGCATAATCTAAATCACATATCTAAATCATATGAACTAAAGGACAAGTAAAAAAAACATACAGACGAATTGAGTTCCTCCTTCTTTTGGGAAGTCGGTCAATGACGTAACTTCGGTTACCGGGAATGGTAATGAAAATGGCCTGGTATAAAGTAATATTTTTAAGTTTACTTATTGTTAAAACAAATTCTCATTCTTTGAACTATGTTAAAACTGTGCAATTAACGCTAAAACCCGGTAAGCGGTTTTACGCGGACAAAATACGCTTGAAATTCGCAATGTTCCGGCCAGAAAACCGTGTTATAAAATTAAAAAGCACGTGCTTCGTAAATAAAAATAAAGTGTCGCCGTGTCGTGTATTCAACCGGCGCTGAACACAAATAATAATCGAACATAAAACTGCGGCAGCGCGCAGTAAAACACACGGAGGACGGTCGCGTGAACGGATCCATTCGGTCGTACATTCATTCACTTCGGCTCAATTCGTTCATTCATTTACTTTCGCTACGCTCCGGTAGGTTTATTTTGTTTGGTGTTGGCCATGAATTGAGCGGGTTTCGATAATGAATTGTGCAAACTTAGATTTTTCACGCATTTGGTTCCTAATTTATTGTAAACATACTTCTAATATATTTTATATTCCGTGAACTATATTTTTGTAGCTCTATAAACTAACACCTACAGAGTTCAAATGTGAAATGACATATTCTTGTGTGATATAGTACAATAAAATATTACGGAACTAAACCATGTCGCCAAAAGTGTGTCGTGGCAACGAATTTTACATAAAATGTTTTAACCTTGGATGTTTACTTTATTAAATAGTGCCAAGGTATAGAAGGAAGAAATTTCGTATATATGAAATTTCCTAACTTAATACTTAAGTGTCAAAACTTCGCGTGCCGTAGTCTTGTTAGGCGTAAGCGAATAAATAGTGGAAGCGATTGGAGGGAATCACGCGACCTCGCGTGCTTTAGTATTTGATTAGACTAGTGTTATCTGAACTTTAGGCGTTCTTTACGACTTTTGTGATTTGTTATAATTCTTTTACAAGGAAATAAAGTCCAGGAAACTGATAAATAACTACTAACTATTTGCGACAATTTATTGCATCCGGAACTTTTACTGTTGTAGCAATTATCGCTAATGTTTTTTTTTAATTAACCTTTTTATAGTATTCACAAAGCCATAAATATAAATTAAAATACTGGAAATATGAGAAAAATATTAAAATATAAATTCAAGGTATTTTTTTTAACTTGCGATTTCATCGAAGATTCATGAGTACTTCAGGAATATAACTAAGAAATAAGAAACGAAATGAGTGAGGAAATTTGTAAAATATCTACAAGAAAGCATGACCGCCAAAAGCTTGCGAAAAAACTTACGAAGAAAATGAGCAAGTAGTTTCATAAGAAAACTTCAACGATCAGAGTTTGTGAGTTTGGAACTCACTAGCAAAAGATAAATCGATCATACTGACGGGCAATAATTATTTACAACTTACGAAAGCATGAGGAAAATAACTAAAAGTTAACGAGGACTAGCACCTAACTAGAAGGCCTAACACGAAAATTTGAAGGAAAATGTTAGTATCGACATTGGCAGAACTTATCGGACGGAGAGTACAACGGCAAATCTTAAACAATCTTTGTCAATACATTTTAATATTGTCAATAATTTCTCACCAATATTTGTCCTACAATTTATATGAAAAACAAAAAAAGATGGAATCTTTACAAAAATAAAAGATCACAAGACGACATAAATAATGTCATCCACCACAAAATGTCAGAACACGGCGCGGCACCGGCGTAGGCTCGCTCCCTTGAATTAACCTAATTACGAAGACTAATTGTGAGTTGAGGCCGGATTAAAATGAGCACGAAATGACTCCATTCGTTACCAGCAATGATTCTATAAATATGACTAAATCTTATTGTAACTAAATGTTATTATAAATAAATATAGTTTCCTTTAAAATGTATAGAAACATAACGCCCGTAAGCCAGAGGAATAGGGAGAGATTTTCCAATTTTCGGCAAGAAATTGCACAATTCAATCCTTATTAATTCTATGTACAACAAAAATACACATATTATTGACCACAGTATAGATAACCTAGCTGAATGAATTCGCAAATCATATCTATTATGTTAACGAGGATGATTGCCTACATCGCACTCTAGCGAAATGTAATTTAGGAATTGCTTACGTTAGTATCAACCCTCTATTTTAATACGGGAACCGTTTGTATGAAGCAAATGGCCTACTTCTGTACGTTTAATCAATAATATCATCTAACTACGTATAGATAAGGTTCAAAATGGTTTGGAAATACGGTCTACTAGAGCAGTGTCCACGGGAACAACGCATTAAGTTAATGATATGTTGTATAAATCTACATCAATGGGATGATAATAATGGTTATTTCCGTTATATATCTTAAATGAAACATCATATTCTATTATACAAAATATAGACATATGAAATATTAAGAAAGGTCCTTATCATAAGAGAAAGGGGCATCGACGGCTATGCACATTTATAACTTTTATTTTATATTATATGATGATAAACGAGCAAGCGGCCACCTGAATCCGCCGAAATGGCGAAGCGACCGCTGCTCATAGACATCCGGAATTACAGATGCGTTGCCTACCCTTAATCGACGGAGGAGACGCACATAAAGAGGATATTTCCTCTTCCCATGTGGCTCCTCCCCCGTCAAATCCACTTTTCCTTCCCATCCTTTCCTTTTAAAAAAAGGGTGGAAAGGAAAAGGGTCTAATATTAGGCCTCCGGCACCACATTCATCAGACGAAACGCGGAATTACTCCCACTTCACGCCTGTCGTCTGTGTGGTCGTGGTATTCGACACTCAGACATCAGAGGAACCGCATTGCGTTATTGTTATTTTCTGTAAAAAATTGAATGACTTACTTTCTTTAATTGACACTTATCCTGGAAGAGACTGTAAGCCATCTGACGTCAAACACATTAGCGTTCCATCGAAGAAAAGTGTAACAGAATTAGGAGTGCAAACTCCATTACGTTACCGAATACCTTTTTATTACTTCGCAACCCTTTGCCCGCCGCTGCCTCTGGGGACGAATGAATTACGCACAAGGGATGTCGTATTAATTATCTGTTCGAACATCTGTTTAATCCTTTTTTATGTTCATCGAAATATTTACATCGCCTTCTTTGATGTTAGTAATAAAGCATCAAAACTAACTGCCACTCTAGGAATCGATAATTGACAGTAAAGGTTGAGTTTAGTATATTTTTCTACACTGAAAGAGACCCCGTTATAACTTAGTGCGGGAGTAAAAATGAAATAGTTTAAATTAAATGTTACAACCAAAATATAGCCTCTACGTTTCAAAACATTCGAAATACAAACAAGAGAGGTACAGTCGTGTACAGCTGCGATAAATCTTTTTTCATTTTTAATCCTGACAGTTTCCATGTTCATGTTGTGTAGCGCAACATACGTTCCATTTGAAATGGCAGGTTGTTCTTGGTATAGAAAGATTGCAACACTTCAATCGCTATTTTTATCTTTTTTAAACTGTCGAATTTTATTTTTGGTATGAGATTCTCATATTTATTTATGAAAGTGTCTTAATATTAGTTAACTAGCGCATATGAATAGTTTAAAGCAAAGTTCGTTACTCATAGGTTTATACTTTAATTCTAAATTAATATTTAGTTATGAAGTTACGACTTGCGTAGCAGCGCGTAGCAGTGCTACATGTCTACGACGTAGCAATAGTAATGATTACGGTGAGACTATTCAGTTACATTTTCTGAATTATTTAAAATCCACACTGAAATGCTAAGTTATATTGCACAAATCAATGGAAATCTTCACTTTACGAGTCAAGTTAACTTACTAGCAAAAGCTCAGCAAAATTTCCCATAAGCCCCGTTTCTTTGAAGGCATCGATCAAAAATGATTTCTTCGGTATACCGGGATTACTCTGGATTGAAATAAGTCGTAAAATATGTTTCGATGTATCGATATTCGGGCCGCAACCCTAGCGCTGGGTGATTTGTTACCTGCGCTTCGTGGTTCGAAGCGATTTCGTCGGGAATGTATGGGCTGGTCGTTTTGACAGCGGGGCAATTTCCGATTACGGGTTGGAACCTGGAAGGCCGGGTTGACCTCCGATCTCGAGAATTTATAGTAATGAAGGTACCAACATGTCTCTTCCTCCGTGTTTATCCAATGTAAAATATCTATTTAGGTTACGAAGATTTGTTGGCGATATTTCTTCCACTTGTGTATTTTTTTGTTGAAATAAAAGAAAATTTAACAAGTATACTCTGTGTTTCATAAAGTCCGGAGAATTTAATTATTATAATTCGACAAAAAAAATTGCCAACTTCATAAATTATTTCCCTAATTACAACTGCAAGAGTTAACGAGGCTGTTAAAAACTGATAAAATCATTTAGGAGTTCGTCCGCACCGGACTTCGGTGTAGCCATCGTGAGTCACGTACATGTATTTAATTATTAATTTTAAGCACGGGCCGGGGCGGCGCTGCGGTCGCGCACAGATTGTAATTTGATTTCTGAACGTAGCACGTCACAGATTAAAAACGTCCACAGATAAGCGCTATTGAATTGCGGTCCCGCGCAAATCTCCTAGATCCGAAACTGTAAAAGGTTTTGTAAACGGAAAATAAAGGGTTCCTAAACATTTACGGCTTTAACGATGCGGGTCGATAGACTAAATATAACTACAATTTAATATATTTTTTTTATATTTCAACACTAATAAGATAATTATTTTTAATAGACTATAAAACTTTATTATCTTCAATTCAGTGCATTTTTAATTAAATTTTCAAATGGCTAAATATGTAAAAAAGTTATCCAAAACAAAAGAAGCATCGTAAATGTTTATTCACTTTATATGCTCCTGTAATGCTAGTACAATGAACCCGCGTCTATGCAATAACGCCGGAGCCCGAGGGAATGATACTGAGGCACAATAAAATTATTCCTCCCGCAATGAAGCGAGGCAAAGAAGTGGCTCGTATCAGCCGAGAATCGAATTATTATCCTTCCTGTACTGGCTTCGTTTTGTTACAACAATCGTATCAATATTGGACATCGTAACTCGATTTCCGAACGAAGTGCGCGACGCCAACTCACGCTTGACATCGGTCGAGAAAATGGCCGCCGATGACGTCATCCGATTGCTTATAATGTACCTTTTGTAATGGATTTATTACGCTTTTTTGTCATATTTTGATTTGTTTTCAGATAAAGTATTTAACCATTTTTTATTAATTTTCTCTTTATGTCTATTCGAAATAACAAAGTGAAATAAAAAGGTTTAATAAGATATTCAACGACATTAGTTAACATATGTGGGCTATCACTTTAGGTAACGTCGGCGATAAATAAATAACTACATATCGGGTTCACGCCGAAATCCCCAGTTATTGAATGTGCGTACAAATTTTCATTTTCATCCGGTGAAGGATCTCTCGAACAATTCTCTAACAGCGATTTCCATTTGGAGGGCAACCCGAGGAAATACATAAAATATTGCTGCGAGTGCGGGATATCGAGGGTCCCTCGGTTACCGAGCGGCCCGCGTTAACTGTTTCACATTTGTTAAGTAAGCATATCATATCCAACTGGAAACTTTCCTACATATTTTATTTTTACCCTATCTTTTTTCGATTTCCATTCCATATGGAACACTCTCCTGTTTCAAAGAAATCACTATTTATGAAATAACTAAAAGAACAGTTACTAGTTAGTTTAATAGAGATTTAATAAGAGAAATATGAAGTGACTAGCTATTCCCGTGCGGCTTCATCCGCATGAAATTAAAAACCTTACTTTACTGTTTACATTTGTCAAATTCTCAATAGCAAATGTCAAAATTACCGTTACCATCCTTGCTTCCTTAATATTGGCAGCTTGTAGTTTATGGTCCCTTTCCCACATGATGTCTTTTTCCAATTTATTTACCCCGTAAGTTTAATAGCGTGAAAATATATAGCCTAAAGCGTGACGTAAGTGTAGGGCTTTTTATTAAAAAAAGAATTATTCAAAAATATGCTGTAATTGCTGACATCTTAGGCAACAAAGAAGTGTGTGTTTACGCTTTATTATAATAGTATAGATAGATAATTAACTACTAGCATATATACGAATTAATTATGTCATGTAAATCTAATGAGTGGTTTACACAGTTTGTAAATTTCCTATTATTCGGTGATGCAACACTGAATATGAAAGCACTTAAATTATTAATACGCATGTTACCATAACACCTAATGAAGTTTGCATGCTAATCGGCCGTCGTGCTGCGAGTTCGCTAAACTCTACTTAATTAAACAAACTGCATTTTGAGGTGTTGCTGAATAGCCCTGCATTTGCTCTTGTACGTCGTGTTCCGCAACACGTGGCCGTGTCACGTCACGCGGGCGATTCAAGTCACGTGACACGCGGACGTAACGTGTCACGCGAGCCGCAGATGAGTCGTGTCACGTTCGAAACTAAATTACTCACGCATTGGTATAGTAATTGCAGGCGCAGAACCTCATTCGTATTCGGGGAGCATTTTAAATCGAGTCTCCGGTCAGCTTTGTTGTGATTTTTATCGCTGTTGAAAAACAATCCCTTTTTTAGATACGATTTGATGGTATGCTTTAGTATTGCAAGAGATTGGTTTAACTGCGTTCCAAAGATATCCATCTCTGTTTTCACGTTTTAACAGTGAGATAACAACCTGTTTTGTTCGTGTTATTCCTTAAAAAATAATATACTATTAGTGTACTATTTCAAATGAAATAAATAAGTTCGTTGGAAATAATTCAAATGCCAATTTAGAATAGAAAATGAGCGCAGCAATAAAGGCGTGAAATAGTTACACTAATCCCGTTGCGGAGTCAGCAGAGCAATAATAAACTAACAAATAACATAAGCTAACTGAAATCCTCTAGCGTTAAACTTGTTAACATTCAGATTCCACTCCCCCGTTATAATTACCATCTTAATGCGACATCAATTAATTTTAATTAGCACCGACGAGAGATAAAAAAACAACAATTCAACGAAATAGGTCCTCTAAATGAGGACGGCTTTACTAACCATGAATCTTTATAAAAAAAAACAAGCGAGACTTGAAATTTATCCTTGCAGATAATGAGGCTTTAGTTTATTTCTTTTTAGGCTTCGCTCGACTTTGACCTTTGCTACTATTTATTTCTCTTGCTTTTTCTATAATTAAAAATGACACAAATACTTTAAAAACACTGGTATGTTCGAGGTAGTCAATTATAACACTCGTCAAATATGGTTCACCATTGTTTTTAACATTTGTTCTTCGTCGTTGCTTTCTGAAATGTTGTAATAATGAATGAGATTTCGGACACTATTGTAAAATGATGAATTGCAAATAACGTTATACATATAAAAATTATGTAAAATATAATTTTGTTGACCATTATAAGCAATTACAAAAATTGTATTGAAACGGTAATTTCTAACAGTCTTGTGCAATATGGCGTTTCATACCCTCTAAACTATATATATCCTCTACATTAATATAAAATAAACAGATTATAAATCAATAACTTATTTAATACAGATAAGACAAAAGTTAACAATCATACTAATATTATAAATGCGAACGTTTAGATCGATGGATGGATGTTTGTTAGAGTTTGTAGCCTAAACGGCTAAACGGATTTCGATGAAATTTGGTATGGATGTAGAGGATAATATGAAAGAACACATAGGCTATTCATTTTTGTTTTTTTTTTTAAATTCCACGCGTACGGAGTCGCGGGCGAAAGCTAGTTCTAAATAAATAACACTAACAGTTGTCAGTTACTCTTCGATTATTTTGCTTTAAGTAGAACTAAGTGTAGCAAAAGTTTTGAAGTTGAACCAAGCGATACCATAATGGAGAGGCGGCATTTTATAAGGGTTGATAATATTGAGTTTATGAAAACTTTCACTTACTCTAAAGTGTCTTGTCTACATTTTGATCAGAAATTGTTTGACTTTGTGAAGTTCTTTTGTTGTCTTTTCTAAAGGTGCGCCATTTGATAATTTAATTGATGTTCAACAAATTTTGATAACATTCAGCAATGCTTTAAAGTTAAATTTATTGACAAAAGAAAAGAACAAATAAAAAAACTTAAAAGTCTCCGCTCAACATGCATGCATCAAACTTGCTTGCTGGCGTTTAAATCTTATTTCATCATCATCTTCCTCCTCCTTGTCCTACTCCCGTAGGGTCGGCGCAGCAGGTTTTTGTCTTATAACTCTATCATACGTCATCTCAGTCATCACTTCCTTCTTCATCATTTCACCTTTTACGCAATCCATCTATCTCTTTCTAGGTCTATTATTTATTAGAGTACTTCCGTAATAAAGATAACTACTGTATGATCATAATCGCATAGTTTTATGTATAGAACAATGAAGTATATGAAATATTAGCATTGTACACAACAATGAGAGCCGCAGTTTATGCACCAACTGGCCTGGCCGCAGTAAATCATTGCGCCTGTTGCAGCGCCACCAAGCGGCCGTGACCTGCAACTACCATAGCCAATTGACTAAACTCTAAAGCTATTTAGTTATGAGCACTTCATGATGCACTAGTTGGCGTAATTACATAGATTGGAGCGGTTAATTTCATTCTATTATAAATTGTTTGAAATTTAATTTGAAATGAATGGAATTTATCAATCAAATAGTTCAATTAACGATATTAGCTATTGGAAAATAGAATAGGAATTAATGTAAATGATACTTTTGCGGTTCGGTTTTTAAACAAAACACTATTTTAAAGTAAAAAAAAGTCCTTTGAATGTATTTATGAATGTTTATGTGCGTCGGTGGCTCAGGTCTTGGGTTCGAATCCCGCCATGTACCAATGTGATTTTCGATTTTCGAATTTCATATGTCCATAATTTACACGATGTTCTTACGGTGAAGGAAAACATCGTGATGCCTGCACATATCGGCGAAGAAATTCAAATATATGTGTGAAGTTAACCCGCACTGGGCCAGCATGGTTGGCTATGGTCTAGTCACTTACTTAGGGTAGGCTCCAAGCCCCTTATTGGGGACGTATAGTGAGCTGGTGATGATGATGATGTTGCTTTTAACAAGAGTATTCGTACAATAGTTTCTTACCATTTATAGCATTTCTTGAAACCGTTTTATTGAGACTTGTAAGAGAATTTTATAAACACATCTACTCAGAAAAACGAAAGCATTAAGAATACAACGAGCCATTTATCGTTTTTACGTTCCCCAACAAATAAATACACTTGAAAATAATAGTATTACATTTTGTACGCAAACATCTTTAGAGAGAATAAAAATATACTCACAAAGAGAAGAGACTCGCGTAAACAAGTAAAGTGAACCTCTGTCCTTCGTTTCTGAACCTTTGCTTTTAAATTAAGATTTTCCTTTGATGTTGCTGTTAGCTACCGAAGGAAATAATGTTTTCTTAATTTATTGAAACAGTACTATGGCATAAGCGAATAGCGGGTATAAGGATGTTAAAAATAAAAATACATATGTTTAAAAAAAACTCACTTAGATATATTTATAGAGGCATGGATTTTGGATATTTGTCAAGACAATATCAAACACTTTGAAATAAAAATGATGAATATTACGTGATTTTTTTTTAATATTTTCTCACTTACTAATATATTACAAAAATTCATAAGACAAAATTGTAACATTGTGTTTGTGTGTGTGTGTGTATAAATATAACTCGAGTTACTCATGTTTGATTATTCAAGTTTACGACCGGACCGTTGGTAATATCATTTTCAAAATAAAAGTAACATCCATTTATTTTCCTAGCCTAGAATGTAACACTAAAAGCTATTTTAAAATTCGCTTATCGCTTTCAACTTGTGCCACAATATTCGTCAAGTAAACTTAACTTGACAGTCTCTTATTGTGCCGTAAAAGCTAATGGCAACGTTTTCAGTATAATATTATTTTAAGGCTTGGCCGTTATGTGTTATTATGTGTTACGATAGCAACGAATAAAAACTGGGCCCGGGGACGAAAGAACGAGGTTCTAAGGCCGAAGTCACGAAAGTTGCTTCAAGGCGGAGCGGAGCACAGTAGACTGAAATCTCGGTTTACTTGGACAT
This sequence comes from Papilio protenor, assembly GCA_029286645.1. NCBI lineage: Eukaryota > Metazoa > Arthropoda > Insecta > Lepidoptera > Papilionidae > Papilio > Papilio protenor. The sequence continues at coordinate 637,623 of JAGSMZ010000022.1, forward strand.
TTTCATCTATTTTTTTGAATGTCTATATAAGTCGAGGTGTTAACCCACTGTTCAACGCCCCGCTCGTCGTGGTTTTATAGTTCATGTTGTAAGAATACATAGATAAAATGAATTAATATATTTCGTATTTTTGAAATGTTAAATGTTTTTCTTCGTGCTAACTTCTCTCCGCCTCTCATTAAGAGATATTTGCTGTTTTAAATTTCGCTCTCAAAGCTAATTCAGTACACCGCACGCTTTCATTCGCAGAGTTAATTTGGATTCGGTTTTGCGAACAAAAATCCTTTGTCAAGGTACACGACGTCTAAATTAATTTAAATTAAACTTTAAAATCAATTTATTAACGCTTCGAAGTTTTATTAAATTTTACTCGCTTCAATTATAATTTCCAACTCTGTTGACTAACCTCGAAGTTGGTTCATAATTATTTATATAGCGAAGAAAAACTTCTCCACTTCTTTTTTGTTAAAGCGCCATGTGTTCTGTTGCATTGAGGATAACTTAATAGTTAAACCATTTACATTTTTCTTAATAACCTTATGACAATGTTAGACAACTACATTTTTATTTATTTATCTTTTAATAGTCCAAAATCGACTATACTACTAACCTACTTAACCTTTTTTATAATGAACGCTAAACAAATCTCAGTGGTTTTTCACTGGCGCTTCAGTGGAACTATAATGGCATTTGAATTTTGATCTTTTTATTTGAAATTATTTCGCAATTCAACTGTTTAATCTTTTTTTTTATTATTTATTTATTTAAAAACCCCTCTGCATGTGCTGGTCTTCCGTCACTTTCGTGATATATTATCTTTAACGAATTAAAAACGGCTCAAACTCACTTATGAATTCCGGTGACTGCACCGTCTAGTTTTGGAACTTCAATTTTTAATTTGTATTTCGGAATGTAAACAGTAAAATAAAATTGTTGCGGATGAAGCCGCATGGGAACAGCTAGTGTGTTCATATAGGTAGTACGTAAAATGATATGTTCGTCACAGCCCTGGTGTCAACTACGTCATAACGAGGCAATTACAATGACAATGTATGTTCTCATCGAGTTTGAATGCGAAAGGCGTTTTGTCTCGAAACAACCCCATTGTTAGATTTATACGGGAACCTGCAATTGCTTTTTTATTATTTTTTTCTGACTCAAATTGTTTTCCCGGTTTTTCCCTCGCTCGTGTTTAAATTAAGACATATTTATATCTTGACTTTTATTAAAACATTTTTCAATGACAAATAATTTCACCAAGTTATATGAATTGTTGGTGAAGGGGAAGGTTTTGGATGTAGGAATTTAAATTGGCTAATCGTAAATTATTTACGGCAAAACCTTCTGCTTTTTATCTTGTTTTTTTTTTGACCGACTTCCAAAAGAAGGAGTACCGACATCAAAATAATTATAATTGTATAATACAATAAAGACATAACAGCTACAATAGGGGAATACTTACTTTTTACATTGCATTTAAATACTTTTTAGTGTGTTGTTTTTTTTTTTGAGAATATTTTGTTATTAGTGTCTTGTGTTTGGAAGTCGGTTTTGTAATTTTTTTTTTATATTTTTAGTAACTTTGTTTCTTTTGTTTCAGAAGCCGATTACACCCTGGATGATTCATTTTGGAATGAGGAGAGCCCAGTTGGTGAGTGTGTTGTAATATAAACTTTAACTATATAACAATAATGTCTGGTTTACATTTGGGTAGTTGGAAGTAGGAGTCCTGACATGGACTAACCAGGCACACAGGCGCCAGTTGAGTAGCGCTGATTTTGAGTTATACTGGCTTACAATACTGGCATAGTAATAGGCATGCAAGCCCTGAAAAAGATTTTATATACAAACTAGCTTTCGCCCGCAACTCCGTTCGCGTGGAATTAAAAAAAAAACAAAAGTGAGTAGCCTATGTGTTCTTCCAGACTATCCTCTACATCGATGCTAAATTTCATCGAGATCCTTTCAGCTGTTTAGGTTACAAACTTTAACAAACATCCATCCATCCATCGAAACTTTCGCATTTATAATATTAACTAGTTAGTTAACTTGTCCTAACACAAAAACCTAAAAATATTGAAAATTCGCCAGAAATTTGTTGTTTCTAGTAGCTACTATAGTTTCTATCAGCTTGAGTTCATTGAACGAACGTCGAAGACGAAATAATTTTGTTTACGTCTACACCCATCACGGGAATTACGAAAAATAACATTAAGATGAAGTAATCATTCGATAGACATAAACTACGTATTTTATCGCTACAAATTTCGACGAAAAAATATAATTTGTTATACACGATTCATGAAAAAATCCCATCGTTAAAAGGCAATTCTATAAACCGCAATTACATTTATTAACGAAACGTATATAAAATCTGTTATCTATCTATCTATACTTAATATAATAAAGCGTAAACACACACTTCTTTGTTGCCTAAGATGTCAGCAATCACAGCATATTTTCGAATAACTCTTTTTTTAATAAAAAGCCCTACACTTACGTCACGCTTTCGGCTATATATTTTCACGCCGTTAAACTTAGGTGTAAATATTTTGGATAAAAACCCTAATGTGGGAAAGAAGAAACCATAAGTTGTTGCCAACATCAAGGAAGCAAGATTGCCATTAGCAATTGATAATTTGACAAATGTGAACAATAAAATGAAATTTTTATAATTTTATGCGGATGAAGTCGCATGGGAACAGCTAGTTAGTTATATAAGAAAATATTAAAAATCTCCCTTAAAAAGTAACTTCAACCCTTTATTTTCCTTTTTAATTCAGCGACCCTAGAAACTCATAAAACAGGAAAGGAGGTTTTAAAACGTGCAGCGAGATGTAAAAACGATCTTTTCCAGGACATCCTTTTCCATATATCTTCCAGGAGACCCGGAGGAACCGGGGAGGGCAATAACCATTTCCCACTAAAATGTTAATACTCGATGTTTATGAATTTGAAGGTGACTTTTCAACACTTTTATGTGGCAACATAAAATGTCTTGGCATCGTTCAACGTTCTTTTTGACGGAAATACGTTTAACTTAATAGCTTTCTGCGTCGAAATTGTTATGTTTAAAAGGTTAGCTTTAAGAGTTCTCGCAATGCAATTTAAAATAAAACACTCGAATTAAGACGCTTTAGTTAATATTTCTACTAACAAAAAATTAACTATGTGACTATATTAATTTACGTTTCGTTTTGCCAATAAAATAGTTGCATCATAAAATATATTGTTGGCGATAAAAATATCATCTGAATTAACGCACTTACAGATAACAACTGCAACAAAAATTTAAATATAGAATAGCGTCTTATAAGGCTTAGGGCCTGTCCCACCACTGGCTGATAGAGACTCAGATAGCTTAAAAATGTCACTGTCAGTTAAGGGAACAAAATCTGATATTTCCATCACATATTTCACGCGTTGGATTGTTATCAGACAATTTACAATTTGGTTGGACAGGCCCTTAAACTCATTCCGCCGTTTTTACGTCTGTCAGATTGTATATTATGAGAGAGTATTCAGCAGTTAGTAAACATTTTATTACCCATAGAAAACTTGTCTATACAAATTGACAAACACGGACAGCGCCATCTACCGGTAAACATAAAAGCTCTGTTAACTTTCAGTCGCTAGTTTCGTGCAGACTTTGTTAGCGAGTGACTGAACTCGAGCGAGTTTGAAATGGGAACTGTTTTGTTAAATTCAATTTTGATACAATTCTCGTCCCTCGTAGCTTCGCCCTCATATAAATCAAAGTAAACCTGTTTGTGCTAACACCTGAATTTGTTTGTTTTTACATAGAACATTTTATACCTGGGTCACTCCTCTATCTCTCTCTCCTTTTCCTATGTCCCCAAAGTGGGGCAGAGGGCGTCCACAGTACGCCGCCAGCTCGCTCTGTCCTGGGCTCTGCGTTTGGCCTCGGACCATGACAGCCCGATTGTCTTCAAGTCGGCCGCCACTGAACGCCGCCAGGTTTGTTTAGGGCGGCCACGCTTTCTTGTTCCTTGTGGGATCCATTCCAGGGCCTCTCTGGGAATGTGACTGGGATCCCGGCGAAGCGTATGGCCAATCCATAACCACTTGCGGCGTTTTATTTGCTGCCTCTATAATATCAATTTATTTCTTAAAGATGATTTGCAGACATTATAACAAAAAAATAATTGAACGTGGATTATCCTCTTATTTAGCAACTACAAAGTGAAATAAAACAAAAATAACCTAACCTAATCTTACATTCCAATAAATCAAATTACACGAAAGTAAGGAATCGTGTAAACTTGTTTCGAATAAACAACGAGGTGTGTATTCTGTAAACCTGGCGAGATTGGAAATCGATTAGGAGACGAGGCACGTCCCGGGAACGCGGTCACAACGCACGACTTTGAATTTACATGTGTGATGCATTGACATGCAAATGATTGCGAGACGGCATTCATCGGCCGCTCTAAACGATATCGTACACGGTGATTTTACGATCACTTTCAGAATAGACGACTCAAACGAAATCAATTTAGCTACGCATGTTTGTAGCTATTTTCGTGTTACGTTACTCGAAATAATATTAACATCCATTTTTAGGTAATAATGTTATTCAATAGTGACCTTTGCAAGCTAAATTATAAGACCCATTTTTGTCCAATTATGTGTAATATGGATTGTTATAAAAGTACAGTCAAGCTTTGAGATTTGATGATGTTTATAATTAAAATTTTATCTTTTTAACGCGTTTTAAAACTAAATTTTCTAGTAGCTCCACGGATTATGGTTGTTGAGAACGAGAACATAAAAAAATGTTATTTTATGTTGTTTAAGATCGAGTAATTATAATTCAATTTTAAAAATAAGAGTAAATTAGATTGTACTAAGCGATCACCAATTAATATCACAATGAATTTGTAAAACTATTGACTGCGAACAAACTCGGGCGAGTCTATTCAAATGGGTTTGCTTTGATTTGAGTTTGAAAGGAAAATAGGTTAGGCTTAGCTAGGAGCGACCGCAGCGCGGGCCGGGGGGTCAACGTTTACCGGAAACTATTGTAGGGCAGATTATTATGAAAAGAAAAATATCTGAATCAGTATGTAATGAATGAATTATGATAATCCCTTCACTGATGAACTTAATCCTACGTAGTCACTATGTTATTTTTATATGAGAATTCATACGGATTTTAACAGCAAGAATTACAACGATTAAAATGCTTTAATAAATTGCATCGCTACGTTTTTGATCTAAACGTATTTGTTAAAGATTGGTTTAAATTAGCACGATTTTTGTCCATAATTAATATGCAAAGTACTAAAGCTTTCTTGCAATAAACGCTCATTAAATTTCACATAATCATATACATTTAAAACTCGCTATGAATACCGAGTTCATACAAAGTTCCCCTCCCTTCCACGGAACATTTCTACTTATTATTCGTGACGTCATAAATATGAAATTGCCACATTCGGTCTCAGACATTAAAATGTAGCATGTCGAGAGTACAGTCACACTCGTAAAAGTCGAGAACGTCACGCATGCTCGCACTCTTTGACTATAGAGAAATGGACTATGCAAAGAGCTACAGTAAATCAATTATGCCATTTTTCACGAGGTTCGAGTTAAAGATGACAACAAAATTAAAAAGACTTTATGAACTCTATTGATTCAAATATAACACACACAAAACACGCTAGCAAGTTTTTAACTTATTGTATTTCTTTGACAAAAGCGATGTGCGCGTTTGACATGTCCTGTCTCTTAAAGCTCGCGTTGCATGGCTGTCGCAGACTGCGCGGTGAAGAGGCAGGATGTCAGGGGGGGTCGCTAACAAATTATTATCGCTGACTGTACCGTGTTTAATGTATGATTATGGAAATTCGACGTACGCCCTTTCATGTAGAATTTATACGTAAAGGTTATTGCTATTTTTGTAATCATTAGGTTAATATTAATATCCACATTGATAGTACAGTATTAAATTGCTATTAGAGTGTTATGACTGAAGTCTAAATATGGAGAATCCTAAACACTACTAATTACATTTTCGACTTAATTACATTTATGTTTAAACTAGCTTTCGCCCGTGACTCCGTCCCCGTAGAATTAAAAAAAAAACAAAAGTGAGTAGCCTATGTGTTCTTCCAGACTATCCTCTACATCTATACCAAATTTCATCCAATCCATTCAGCCGTTTGGGCTACAAACTCTAACAAACATCCATCCATCCATCTAAACTTTCGCATTTATAATATTAGTATGAAGTATGATTTGAAAAAAATAAGGGTTAAATATTTCATTCTACAAAAACTAAACACATTTTTATTCGAAGTCTAACCCTGTTCCATAGCGATGCAGGTATTTGCGTCATCGTATACACCTTCATGAGCTCTCACGGGCCGGATGCAGCACAAAGCGCTGAGCGCTCCTTGACCATTCACTTTGTTCCGACCTAAAAGCAATCCAGCGCTGCAGCGCTTTAGACCATACATAAAGCGCTAGCTATGTACAGAATGCGGACATTTTATACTTTATCCTTGAACTTTTAATAAAATGAAATGTTTTATGGTGAAATTCAACTATGTTTTATACACTTTCGAATACACATTAGAATGCAAAATTACAATGAAATAAAGAAAAACATAGTATACAAATCAAATGAAAAACAAAAAACAAAAGTAGTAAATACAGCAAAAAACCTTAACTATTTTTTTTTTAAAGTTTATATGAAATGATGAAAAAAAATGAAATATTTGTAATATTGTATGAATTTATAGATTTACTGTGCATAAAATTGACTAAGGGTTCTTCAAGAATCAAAGGTATCACCTTCTCAAATACCGGCAACGAATTGCAGTTCCTCTAGTATTGTGGATGGATAATTTCGGTGGTCTCGCTGATCGTCTGCTTTCCGACTCTTATAAAGAAAAATACTCATAGCAAAGCAATTTGTAAATTTTTACGAGTGAGCTCATGTTTAAATCATAAAAAGTCACCTTTATGTTTATTAAATTGTAAAGTAACTAGCTTTTGCTCGTGACTTGGTCCACGCTGAATTAATAAAAATTCTAGTAATAAGTGTAGTTACTCAGCGATAATTTATTTTTGGAATTGGTCCAATATTTTTCAGTTAATTCGTTATATACAAAATGACAAATCTTTCCTCTATAGTATGGTAGTTTAGATGAAACTTAACTATCATCATCAACTTGCCCTTAACCCGTATGGAGGGTCAGCACAGTATGTGCTGCTCTTCCATACGTCTCTATCAGCCATCATATCTGAAACCACTCCTTTCTTAAGCATATCCTCTTTCACACAATCCATCCATACTTTCTTCGATCTTCCTCTTTCTTTGTAGCCATCCACATTCTTTCTTAATACTTTCTGGTTTATGTCCCTATCGTCTCGTCGCATAACATGTCCATACCCCGCTAACCTTTTCCTTCTCAATTTCTCCACCACTAGCGCTACTTTCAAAATTCCTCTAATATACACATTCTTGTCACTAAATGAAACTTACCTATGAAATCCAATTTAAAATCTGTATTCCCGATCTCCGTTACTCATAACATCAGGATTATATGATCGTAAACGTTTTCCTCACAATAGACATTTTATTGCGAACCCAAAACTCGAGATACTTTTCTGTTTTACTTTTTTATGATTAAGACTCAACGGAACCTCGTTGAGTTCGCAGAACAACTTTAATATCAGAGTATTAAAAATTTCGACAACACTGTCTTTTAAATATGACTACTAGAGGTCACTTCAAAAGTTAATTAGGTGAAATTCACAAACTTTCATGATTGCTTAGGATCCACTAAAGCTTTGAATATTTGAATTTTATGAAAGAATTTTATTGTGAGTTTTATTGGATTTTCAATAATTTTAAAGTGAATTTTATAAGGTTGCTCGTTAGTCTGTTCCAGTAGACGGTATCGAGCTGATTGGTTTTCACTTTCATTTAAAATATTATGTGGAAAAGTGTTATTTAATTCGTTATCAGTTTTGTTTTTAACTATATTTTATTGCTTGATTTCATATCCTTTGATGTTATATCCTCATGAATTCTTATATTATTAGACTACTACCTTTCGCCCGCGACTCCGTCCGAGTGGAATTAAAAAAAAAACAAAAGTAAGTAGCTTATGTGTTCTTCCAGACTATTCTCTACATCTATACCAAATTTCATGGAAATTCATTCAGTCGTTTAGGCTACAAACTTTAACAAACATCCATCCATCTAAACTTTCGCATTTATAATATTAGTATGATACTATGTAGAAAAGTGTTATTTAATTCGTTATCAGTTTTGTTTTTAACTATATTTTAATCTTTGATTTCAATCCCCCTTTGATGTTATATCCCCATAAACGTTTATATTAATATACCACTTATTTCCTTGAAGGTACAAATACAATTGAAACTTACTTCTAAATTTCTTACTTCTATTCAAACCTTATTGTACTTCAGGAGAAAACGTTAAAGTTATTTTTACGTTTCCTTCCTTGCGATTTGACTTCTACTAAAAAACTACATCCTTTTAAAAAAAGAGTGTACAATCCACTTAGAGCATATGCAGTCTTCTAGTGTGGCCGAAGTTATAGGAGTCCGATCAAATATTAGGCGTTTCGTTACTCGTTTGCCCGCGTCTCTTATAAAAAAAGATTAAAACATCAAACAAACTATTCGGTAAATAAACAAAGCTGTCAGCCGTAAAGCGACGTCTATTGAACCGTGAAAAAGTCCTTTTGTGATAGCTAAATATTCTATTTGCTACTAACGCCGCGCTGACGCAATTTCTGTAACAACGTGGTTTTTTGGTGGAGGGCTTGAGGTTTTGTAATTAATACACAATAAACACCGCTTTTAGACTATAAATCACGGTAACGAGTTTGTAAACGTGTGGATGATTGATGTCAGACGTTATGAATGGGAAAACTCTTGCAAGGTTTTGAAACCGCGACGACGGTGTAAATCTCAAACATTAGAAAATCAGCAGATGTGTGCGTAATAAGTAAGGACATGAACAAAGTGTTTGTTACTTATATTGCTAGGAATGTAAAATTAAAGACAAAAAACGGGTGTTTTGTATAAATCGAGAGTAGATAGAAGAACAAGAAGAGATACAATGTTGCTAAGCTAAAAGTATTATAGGGAACCAAACAGATAAACAGGATACCAACACATAGGAAATCAAAGGGAATTGATATCGAATTTTGTACCTTACGTTACTGACAATAATGGTGAAAATCATTATAAATTTTAAACAATCATTAAAGGAATTTCCAATTCTCAGTTTAAACAGCACTGAACACATATACGAAAACGAACCTATCTCAATCTCGTAAAAATGAAAACATTCCCTTATTTACAATTATTTAAAAACACAATCGGAATACAAAATCCAATTACAAACAAAAAAACAGGAAGCAATATTTCGCACAAGTTAATTAACTTTAAGCATACGGCGCTGCAAGCAGAATACATACATCAGGCGAGCTTTGCTTGCAAAACGTTACGGACGCCTCGCGCCCAAAATACCTTGACACCTAATGTAGCGGCAGGATCTTCGGCTGACTTTACAACTTGCACCGTTTCGAAACAGTGGGGTAGATCAAAGTAAATTTGTCATCATTTCAGGTAGTACCGAAATTTACAATGGATTTTGTCGGCGGAACGAGTTTTGATGAATTGCTTAATTAAGGTTACGAGGCAAGCGGGCCGCGAACGTGTTGTGTGGTTAGAGTTATAACTTGGCTATACAATAATGTATTTACCCGACGCTGGTTACGGTGTTGCTATTAATTCTCTGTATGACCTCATGAAGCCGCGATGATTGTTCACAATTTGTCATGTTATAGTTACACTATCCAACAAAACTTCGACTTGAACTATTTTATCAACTTCATTATTAACATCATTTTTTTTTATTTTATGAACCATTTCATATTCCTTTAAATGAAGTGGAACAAAAAGAAACGCGTTTAAATTATTCCGCCTATTACTATTAAAAAGAATATAGAAATACATTATCTAAGTTAACATTAAAGAAAAACTTTTATAATCCTGTTAACTGAAATAGTCTCAAGACTAATAGAATTTAATTTACCAGTATCATCGCCTTGACACAGTAAAAATCGTATTAACTTTGAAACTAAAGCAATTAGTGAATTAACTAAAACCTTCTTAAAGTCGTTTTGTGTTCGCTTTCTTAATTTAAATTCAGTAGTCGGGAAGTTTAAGAAGAAACTAACAAGAAAACTTTTTAGAGCTTTTTGTGTTGTCGCTTAAGAGATTAATTTGTATTCAATGATAGTTCATTTTTAAATATTTAGTAGCGAATGATGACTATTCTTATTAAAGTTATATTTGCACCTAAAGTTATAGGATTTAGGAGAGATGCAAACTTTTCAAACACACAAGACATGGGCATGAAGATTAAGGTGTAATAGAATTCTTCCGCAAAATAACAGGTTGTATGTAAAATCAGTTGGTAGAGCCCGCTTTAACATCTTAGCACGAATTGGCCGACTCGCCCGGTGTAATACGACCACACAGAAGACAGGCGTGAAGTGGAACCGATTCCGCGTTTCGTCTGATGAGTGTGGTGCCGGAGGCCTAATTTTAGTCCCTTCCTTCCCACCATTTTCTTAAGAGGAAAGGTTGTGAAGGAAAAGTGGATATGACGGTGGACGAGACGTATAGGAAGGAGAAATGTCCTCTCTATGTGCGTCTCCTTCACCGTCAATTAAGGGTAGGCAACGGATCTGCAATTGTGGATGTCTATGGGCAGCGGTCGCTTTCCATTTCGGTGGATCCAGGTGGCCGCTTGCTCGTTTGCCACCTCATAATATAAAAAAAAATCAGCGTGTTCAGTATTTGAGAGAAAAAATAAGGTAATTAAGATATTTCATCTCAATTCACAAATGAAGCAAGTCTCGAACACTAATCTTTCGAATATGACGCTCAAAGACAAATGAATGGGTTAACGGCTCGAATAATTTGTCAAACTTATTCCAGCGCGAATTGAAAGTGAGCGGCCAACTCAATTAGTCACGTCGGAGTCGACGTTGGGGAATCGCGCCTCGTCTCCTACAAAAGATATACTTTCCATGAATACGCTTTCATAAATGAATTCGGACGAAGGCTTAATAGAATTATCTGAGATGAGTACGATATGAGCTCGAGCTATGCGGTCCATGTTGTGTTCTTATAATAAACGGCTAAAGGCCTTCATGTTTTGATGTATTTGCAATTAAATATTTTTTTAGCAAAACTGATCTGTTTAATTTTCTAAACACACGGCTATCTAAAATTACTTTCGTACATACAATCACAGTACACTTAAAAATGACAACTGCCTGTCAACAGTAAGATGCACATGACAATACAAAAGATATACAAATAGTTTTAGATATCATTCATAACATAATATAGCATAAGTTTCTGAAGTAAATAACATATGTAAAGTAAGTTAAGGGAAGAATAACCAGCTAACACTTAACGACAACACAAACTTTAAACTGGATTACAGTTCGAACGAGCCCATGGCTTCGCAAATATCATTTGAAACGTGGACGCGCAGCGGCTTAGTGGGTTGTTGATTAGTTTTAGAGGCAAATGTTTGAACTATGTTTACTAAGCTCTCTTCAATACGTCTAGGGTTAGCTAACATTTACTTTGCTATAACTGTATACAAAGTTTTTGATACTTATATGATATTGATTTGAAATCAATATAGAAAAGTTTGTACCAGTGCAAGCAAGAAGTGATCCTATTTTTATCCATATAAGGTTTCTAATCGCATAAACAATATTTCTTATATTATCTGTTTAAATAAAATAGCTTCTGTCGTAAATACTCTACTTACTACTACTTCTTTTAAGACTACATACAGCATTTTAGTTGAATTAGTTAAAATAGAATTACGACTTTTTTATGTATTGTTCACTTGTATAAAACGTTCGACTTTAGTCTTTCTGTCATCTAGCTCTACTGTAAAGTCACTGTAGAACCCTTAACCTCATATAAACTCGATAAAATTAATTTAAAAGATAAATAAAGTTGTCAACCCTACGTTCTCCGTATCCTCGCAAATTGGAAACTATCTAGAAATGGACTTTCCAATTCGCCTTTGATCTTATATTTGAGTGGAGAGTTTGTCGACCATTCAAATCTTGTTATCAATGGAGCCGTGTCCAAATGGTACTTAAAAGTCAATGATTAAGTTATGTTACGTTTAATACATTTGAAATTACTCTTGGGATATTCCCAATTGTATTGTAATAAGAAAAAGTTGTTGCTGAAATTGTTTATTCATCATTTAATATTTACAATCTGAAAAGAACTATAAGCGCTATTAAGACTGTTTTAGAAATCACAAAACTATAACCACGTGGACTTTACGTCAAATCTATCGGAGTGTCGTTTTGTTATCTTGTATTTCTGATAAATTATTGAGTCTTCAATTCGGAATAAACAATTAATATTCATGCGATAAACGAAGTATCATTCTTAAAAGAGACAAACCTACCATGTTTTATATTCAGGCCTCTACTTAATCGAGTGGGGGGCACAATCGTGTCCTCCCCCCTCGCGGACAATGCAATCGAGTTCTGCTCAAATTTTAATTTCAAATGCATTTCCAATAATTCAGAACTCATTTTAATAACTATAACTCCATTTGCACAAATCTATCGTCGATTTTACTTTGTTATTCAGTTTAACGAAGCACTTCTTTATTTTTATACGAGAAAAATACGCTCGTATTTTTTCTATCTCAATTGAATTAATAAGGCTAGTGGACATTGTTATCTACATTTCGAAGTGCTCAAATTTATTATAACATTAGTTTTGGGAAAATGAACCTTATGAATATGGACATAATTGCTATTTTCACTGGTCACACTTTATCAAGTTCACTACAATCCGTATTTGATTACAGGGCTTCTAAACTTAGATACAAAATACGATCCATTTCTGTCAAAATTTGGTTAATCGTGAATTGAGCATATCGTACGCATTTCTCTCCATCGCCACGGGCATAGTTGATGTCAGTACTGCGAGTTGCGAAAGCCTATTGACAGCACTGAACGCGATGAAAGCTCTCGCGTCGAACACCGATAGTTAATTAGCGCTCTAAATAATTTATAAATATAATTCAATAGCCGTTAGTGTTGTTACAAGGTTATCGATAATTGGACAATTATCGGCCATCTCGATCAACATCTGCAACAAAGGACTAATAATACATATCACGAAATTATTTTTAATTGGCAACCCTAGCATGTAAAAATATAAAACTGTAACGTCCCAGGTCACTATCGGTTCAGTTATTCCGCTGGTCGATTTTATAGCAGTCAGAGGTCGCTTTGATAGAAGGCTATAAAATAAAAGATAAGAGTACGGACTGAGTCGTATATTTTAAGCATATTTTAAGACGATGAATATCGTTCTTAAATTTCTTGGGATTACGTTTCGATCCCACGATGACAAAGGCTACCAAACTATGGAGGGAATGAGAAATGTAATATAACTTTATGTGGAAGATATTCTGAACGCGTTCGATAAAAGAAAAATATTTTATCTCGTATACATTTAAAAAAAAATTGTATTTTTGCGGTTTTGTATGTATTGAAATAAATCAAAAACTACTGCACCGATTTCAAAATTTCTTGCACCTTAAAAAGCTATGTTATCTCTAAGTAACATAGGCTATATTTGTACTATTTTTTTAATTTTACATGGGCGAAGTCGCGAGCAACAGCTGGTGTTCAATACGTTTGAACCGTTTGAACTATTAAAGATGACTGTCATCTATTTTTGACGATTGTACTATTGCTGGCTATCTCGTTCTCTTTCTTAACTTCTTCCATTCTCACTCTAACTCTGTCTTCTCAGGCGAGGTGGAGCGGCTGCTACGCGAGTATCGTCAGAACCAGGAACTAGTCCGAAACATCGGCGCCCACTACTACCAAATCATCTACCCCGTGCAGCTGCGCCACCACGAGAAGATGGGCATCTCCACGCGGGAGGTCAACACGCAGAAGGTAAATGTCAAGGTTCATATTAGTGACGCCGAAATCAAAATTCAAATTGATCGAAAATTTACGGATCGATCTTTGAGGTCGACAATTTTAGTTACTTAAACGACCTTTAAACATTCATACAAAAGGTTCCAGATTTGATATTGTCTTTAGATTAGACTTTATCATTATATGAAATCGTGTTTTTATTTTAATAGGAAGAACGGGCAATCGAGCATCGGCTCGCTATGAAACAGTGTGGTTACTTTTATCAGTTTCTCTTTTAGTTTATTCCGAATGTGTATCTCAAATAAAACCTTTAGTGAATTACGTTAAAGGAAAAGGTAGCGAGAGAGAATAAAAGGGGAACAGACGGAAGATGTTTATGCGTATAGATTTATCATTGTTTGTATTTATTTGTTAGAGGACTGTAAAAGGAGGCGGAAGTGATAAAATTGGACCAACCTTGTTTATATTTAATTCCAAGGGACTGTATCTAATTTACAGTAAATATATTTTTTGTATTAAATTACTATGAAGGGAAAATTGATGAATGACCTTTTTTTTAATTTCCTCATTAATCTTCAACACATTTTGTCGATAAATTTAATCTTATTAATATCAAAAATGCGAAAGGTTGTATGCTTGGATGGATGCTTGTTAGAAGGTATCTCCTAAACAGCTAAACTGATCTCCATGAAATTTGTCATAGATATAGAGAATAGTCTTGAAGACCGTATTGTCTAATAAAGAGACAGATCGCGAGCGACAGCTAGCTATTATCTGAATAAAAGCAAATAAGTAAATTGAACTTTGTTAGAATGTTTACCAATTTGATATCTATACTAATATTATAAAGAGGAAAACTTTGTTTGTTTAATTGTAATGAATAGGCTCAAAAACTACTGGGCCGATTTTAAAAATTCTTTCACCGTTAGAAAGGTAATTTATCTGTCAGTAACATAGGCTATATTTTTTCATTTATTTAATATTATTCTTAAATTTCACGCGGACAGAGTCGCGGGCAAAAGCTAGTTCTTAATAAAATTATGATGTGATTAAAAATATAGCAGTTATCTAATGAAAAAAGTAGAGAAACAATTCTAATTCATTAATAAAAGTATCTTCTTAACGTCGAAAGTGTTGCCAGTTCGGTGATTAATGCTTCAATATCCACGTGACTCGGGACTTTTTCTATTAGCACACAACTTTTCTATTATATTTACTAAAGTTGTTTTTGTTTTGTGTCGCTTGATGTCTCTACGAGATGTGGCTACTGCGTTTATAGCGGAAAATATTGTTTTTTCACTTTTATTAACACTAGAATGATTAACTAGATTATTAATGATAATTTAAGTTCTTAAAAACACTTAAATTTATTCCTAAAAGAAGCTAAGGAAATTTTAAACCTGCATAGGATATCCCCTCATTCGATATTTGTGCACATTTTTTGCTGTAATTCAGACAAAATATTAACTGGTTAGGAGCTAAATACAGATGAAAATCGTCAGGTACCTCAAAAACGGCTTTACGGATCTAGATGTAAAGTGTGTAGAACATAGTCTGAAAGAACATAGGCTTAAGTTTACTTAAGTTCTGTTTTAAATCCGCGCACCCAAAGTCGCGGGCAAAAGCTAGTAATAAAGGCAACTCAATTAAAAACTCGATCAACAGAATGTCATGGCAAGGAAAATTTTCGAGTAATACACAAATCTCAAGCGAAGCGATTAGTAAGACCCGAGCTTATCAATCCAACCACTTTGTGCTCGAATTTTAACAAAGTCTAATCAGAAGCCCTGTTCAAGTTTTGATTGCTTACAAATTCTTGTTGTTAGCAAGAACGCGTGAGGGAGGAGGGGGGTTGAATAAACAACCTTTTGATCTACAACAAACACATGAAATGTACTAATAATAAATCTTTGTTATTATGTTTGCGTACACGGCGCGGAGTTATGAAACAACGCTCAAAGCTTTAATAGAGTTCGGAGGATATTGAAATACTTTTTTTATTTCAGCATTGTTAAAAGGGTTATTTATTTATGATAAATATGTAGACGATGAGACGAGCAGAGGGTATCACAAATACTCGTGCAAACGTTTTCGTAATGTCGAAAAAAATAGTATTAGATTTGAGCAACGACTCTACCGAGTATAAAGTAAACCAACAATTCTCGTATTAACAAATACGTTCTCGCAACTGTCACGCTATTCGTAATAGACCCTCCGAATACAACTGTTATATGCATATGTAACATGCGTGACATTTAAGGCCACTACCACACTGCGAAACAAAAGTAACCTTTCTAACCTGTGCTGTATTTTGTTTATTTTGGCTAACAACTTAGGAGCTAGTATACAAACTATTGCGAACAAATTTTCTTTGAAAATGAAGTGTATTTCATGTCTAATCAACATTGCTTACGCTTTGCTTCGGAAGCTTCCCTGCCTCTTACCATTTGAATGTTTTATTTTATCAAAATTCAATGGATACGTTTGATTGAATAAGAAGTTAAATAATACATAAATAAATGCATAAGATATTTCAAATTATAATACCATTTCACAGCAGGGAGCGCACAAAGAATCGATAGGATGAAGTTTAAACAAGTTTAGGTGAAAGTTAAATTGGATCGAAGACGAATATTTTGTGTGCTCAGCCGCGTTCACATCGGAATGTGGGCTGGCGTTAACCTTAAAGAAGCGTAATAATGCTTTAATATACTGGAATGGATGTTTCTAGCGAAAACATTAGTCGTTAAGACAAAACGGCTCAATAGATCTTGATGAGAACACAAATATAGATCATAGTCTGTATAAAATGGGACCCACCTGAAAGAACTACCTTTCTGATAAAAAAATAATTTTCAAAATTGGTCCACCGGGGCCAAAAAAAAAACTACTAACATACTTTTAGGACGTTGGTCAAAAACAAATAGGCTAATATGTATTTTTTTTAATCTACAAAAGTCTATCAAAATTTTCATACGAAATCCATTCATTAGTTATCGAGAGAGATAGAATGGTCGCAGGTCGTAGTTGGCGTAACTTTGTCTTTGCTTACGTAAGTAGAATTACTAGATGGACTTGCCTTTAATTTATTACTCAACTTCTGTGCAAATGTTAGTTCAGTTAACTACAAATATAGTGATTCTAAGTAGACGAGTTCAGATTATAGGAATCAGATAGTCAAATTACATTTTTTTTTTATAATATAAGGTGGCAAACGAGCAAGCGGCCACCTGAATCCACCGAAATGGAAAGCGACCGCTGCCCATAAACATCCGCAATTGCAGATGCGTTGCCTACCCTTAATTGACGGAGGAGGAGACGCACATAAATAGGACATTCCCCCTTCCTATGCGTCTCTTCCACCGTCAAATCCACTTTTCCTTCCCATCCTTTCCTCTTAAGAAAAGGGTGGAAAGGAAAAGGGACAAAAATTAGGCCTCCGGCACCACACTCATCAGACGAAACGCGGAATTGCTTCCACTTCACGCCTGTTTTCTGTGTGGTCGTGGTATTACACCGGGCGAGCCGACCCATTCGTGCGAAGATGTTAAAGCGGGCTCTACCACTGTTAAAATCATTTATTACATTGTTTATCTTTATTACTAACATTTTTAAGCCTTAAATAACAGAAACAGTCTTTTCACAGTTATAATCTGTACAATAATTTAACTTTTGCCGCTTCTATTTGATTTGTCAGTCTACATATCTTTATTAATATTCGAATACGAAAACAATACTAATATTTTTTGCATGGAATTGTTTAAGAACACTAACCGTACTAACAACTATATACATTTTTATTTCTACAACGATTTTTTCTTGTCAGATAATTATTTTTAGTATATGTGTGAATATGTAAAAAAACATGTATTTTGTCATAAGGGAAATAAAGCTATCTTTATCTTTATCTTTTACTTCCACAGAAGTTCTTAAAAAATTCACACTAAATCTGATTGGAATTCAAATAGGCTATGTACAAATCTTTTTTTCTTTTCCAAGTAAAGGCGTTGTCAGTTCTATGCTGGTTGGACGAATTTGAGATGGATGTGCGAAATTTATGCTTGGTAAAATATCCCTCGAGCGCTGACGTCCTTTGAGGCGAGCGTGGAATCGATGGCACACGAATAATCAGGTCTTTTGAGAGCACATCCAAATAAAACGGCGGGAAGTACAAAGAAATCGGTTTGTTTAAGCTATGTCTGGATATTTGAGGGATAGATTTTTATACCAATGATGAATTCCTGAAATGATGTCGTATTTTCCAGGCGTGAAAGTGTAAATCTAGATTTTACTATATTATAGTGGTAGAGCCTGCTTTAACATCTTCGCACGAATGGACCGGCTCGCCCGGTGTAATACCACGACCACACAGAAAACAGGCGTGAAGTGGAAGCAATTCCGCGTTTCGTCTGATGAGTGTGGTGCCGGAGGCCTAATTTAAGTCGCTTTCCCTTCCCACCCTTTTCTTAAGAGGAAAGGATGGGAAGGAAAAGTGGATTTGACGGTGGAGGAGACGCATAGGAAGGGGAAATGTCCTCTTTATGTCCGTCTCCTCCTCCGTCAATTAAGGGTAGGCAACGCATCTGCAATTGCGGATGTTTATGGACAGCGGTCGTTTTCCATTTCGGTGGATTCAGGTGGCCGCTTGCTCGTTTGCCAACCTTATATTATAAAAAAATTAAATGGTTTCTTTACCAAATTGTATAATATTTATAGTAAACGGAAAGTTAGAAAAAAGGTAAATAATGTTAGAAAGCATCGGAAATACTACAATTTGTTATAACATTAAGGTATAGAGTAAATCCATTAATTTTCTTTTCAAAGACAGTTTTTACGAAATGTATCGACACGTGGTAATAATTTGAGAGAGTGAAAATTCATTAATCATTTAGAAAGACGATGCTGAGCTAATGGAAATCGTTTTCAATACGTCTTTTTGTACAAATTAATTGATCTAAGAGATACTAAGAATTAATTGAAAAGATTTTTAGTAGTAGAACTTTCTAAGCTTTGGCTGACAAAATAATCCGGTCACTTGAGGTTGAGTGATATTGAATTTATTTCACGTAAAACCGTGTTTACTTTGCATAGTAAATCTATAAAAATCTGTATTTATCCCAAAAGAATAACCAATAACTTGTATCAAATCTTTCCGTCGATTCAGGCTGTTACAGAGTTTGGGAACACGCCCTCACAGATTCGATTACCGGCGACTAATTCTGTTTACATTATGTCACCGCTCTAATGCAAGCAATTTTTCTTTCGGCCGACCGAAAGCCGGAAAAGCCACGGACGACGTTTTTTTATGGATCACGGCGGAGGGAAAGATAAAAATCAGATAAAGTGTATTCATAGTGGATTGCCGAAACTTGACACCAGCATTAAAAGGAAAACTACTATCATACGTAGAGCTAAAATGTTTTGTACAAAAAATATTCTTTTATTTTTTCCCCTACGTAAAACTATCAAGAGTAATGTCTTATCTTGTCTAGTTCAAAATGTATCTGAGAATAACAGCGCGTAGAAATTAAATAGTAATTCCGTACAAAGTCTAACTCAATGTTTTAATGTCGATTATAATTAAGAAATTTGTGACTATCACGGGGCTTGATGTTAGCAGTGCCGGCGCCCTAGACGAGATTTCCGCCCCATTTCTGTAATCCAAACCCATACGTAAAAAAGGCCTCCTTCCTTTATGCACATGTGCCTCCTTTTGTAAACAGAGCCCTGGGCGTTCGCTCCACCTCGACCTACCCTTTTGCGTTTAAAATATGAAATGCACTGCACTAAATCAACTTGTCAAGTATTTCAACGTAAGTTTAGTGAGAAATAACACTGATATATATTCACAAAATATGAATGACAAATCGCCTGCCACGGTATGTTTCTTAACGTAACTATCTCACTTTAATACCCGCCATATCTCAGCGTAGGCTTGTGGGAATAGGGTAAATTATCCGTAGTCAGAGTTACCAACAAATACGATTAGTTACACTACCTTGTTCATAATCTTGGATATCGTAACTTAAAGATTTGGATTATTTTAGTCAATATTACTATATTATTCTATGTCTACGCGTAGCACCTGCTACGATGTAGCAATTCGTAGCACGATGGGCGTCACAGACTTTCTTCTAACAGTAAAGTAATCAAAACTAACTTAGCACATTTTTTATACATTTTAAATTCAACATCATATTCAATTCAAAAATGTGAAACCACACATTTAGTTATTGCAATTTTTATCGCAGTGTTTAACTCCTTTTATATTGTAAAGTGGTTCAAATTTGTTAAGCAGCTTAAGTCTTCAAGAATGCAACCTTCGTTTCCTGAACGTAACCGCTGTTAGCTCGCTATAAAAGTTAAAGTTAGCAAGTTGTGAATTCAATCAGAGCGGTTACCGCACGCCAACCTTTAAGTTAAAACAAAATAAAGTTCAACTCTCATAGTTTCTCATGAGTTTGATATCGTTAAATATGATGTAATAATTTATGTGTTTTCAATTTAATGACTTAGTTGAATTTAGAGTTTCAATTTAATGATAACATTAAAAACTAAGTTAAAAATAAATAATACTCTGAATGTTTTATTTACCTTTAATGAAGACAAGAACAAAATCAACGTCAACAAACTAAGCTTCAAAAGGTTCAGATATTTATATTCATGTCAATCTACAACTTAA
Organism: Papilio protenor; assembly: GCA_029286645.1. Lineage (NCBI taxonomy): Eukaryota > Metazoa > Arthropoda > Insecta > Lepidoptera > Papilionidae > Papilio > Papilio protenor. The sequence goes on from JAGSMZ010000022.1 coordinate 658,335, forward strand.
ACTTAGATGCCTCACTTCAAAATGTAACATTTATTTTCGTCAAAACAAGACAGCGACAGACTTCCATCTATCGTCTAAAGCCGTCTATTATTAACTCGCGGCTACCACAAAACTATTTCGACATCTCTTTGAAGCTAAAATTCGATCTGTCACATAATACTTAAAGCTATTTACTTACAAGATAATTCTCGTAAACGTCACCGCAAATCTCTCGAAACGCGACTCAACAGCGAACTTTTCGCGTTGTCAACGCATTCGTGGTAATTTCGTCTAATTCACGAATTGAAACGGATTGCGGTCGCGTTGGTGACGCGTTCTGCGGTCGTGTGGCCCCGCTACCAGAATTAACCTGTTCCCGTTCGACCGTGACGTTTTATTTAGTGTTAACATGTTTAAACCCTAACATGGTTGGGATTTTAATTCGCTGCACTGGGGACTGGTTTTCAGTTTTATTGAACTTTGTATTGTTGAAAATTCAATCTTATCTTTTAGAACATAGATTTTGTTTTTAAATGCACATAATCTTGACTTGAAGTGACAGGGTTGTATTCTTGTCACATAGTAATGTGTTCATTTTATTGCAGGGCCGTGGGTTTGGATCGGACTATCAACAGGGTACGCGGTCGCGCGCAAGGGTGAGTTATTCTTTATTTATTTTACTACCACGTATATTTTCTACCTTTTACGATTGGTAATTTTTTAGATATAAAGGTGGAGTGTGGCTTTATACGACAAAAATATGTTGAAGCATACCTCACATTTCTTAGAATGTAATATGTTTTAATGATAAATCGAACCATTTAATAAAAATAGGTAATACTTTTAAGGCAACCGATAGATGTAATTCTTTCCTTTGCCACGTAAACTCCTATTTAAAATGTTATTGAATGATACGGCATATGCAAAACTTCATTCAACGGTTTAACTTTCCCATACATTAAGTTACATCGGAGTCCTCTAATCTCGTAACGTCTAATTAAAGCGCCAGATGTCGCTCGCTCGGAGCCAATTTGTCGCTCGACGTGTCGCAACAAAACAATCATGGCGGCACTATATTTTCCCACCACTATCTGAACCCTAGTGATATTGGAGCCTAAAGCAATATTACACATGGAAAATATTTGATCGAACATAAGTCTATGTTCACAAGATTTTTCTGGTGCTAGAATCGTCAATTTTTTTTTCTCAAAACAATATCATCCCACACAAAATATACAAAAGCCCCGATCTACTCAACCCTTTTTTATTGAAATTAAACTATAAAACTAGATAGTGAATTAGATAAGTTTTGGAATTATGCACGGTTTACATTACAAGGTATATTTTCTAATTGTTTATTGTTATTATTGTTTCTTTTATATTATGTTAGGAAATTGTTTTTTTCTCTTTCTGTATAACTCACGTGTTCTCCTATTTTAGGGTTCATTGAAAGCCAGCGCTTCGTTATACACCGCAGCATATGCCGAATAAACACCTTTTCTTATTATGAATAAATAAATTTCTTTTATTTTTCCTTTTTTTCTTTCTTTCTATACCAATCTAATGATAGAAATCAACACTATACTAGTATAGTGTAAACCAACGCTGAAACCTACATACTATAATGCAGCGTGGGTTTGCATTATTCCAGTCCAGTGCTGCTTTAAATCACTGTAGTGGAAACTTAACGGCAATTACAAACGCAAAAAAATACCAAATATCCTATTACATGAGAAGACACAAATAAATCGACTTTACAAGAAACAAGCCAAATAGCTGGTAATTAACCGCGGGAACACGTAAAAGCGGCTGTACACGTCGTCACAGCCGAGAATTATGTATAAGATTTAATTCAAAACTTGCCCGAGCGGTAAATCACGCCTAGCACGGGGCTTGCCTCTAGATTTTCAGTCTACCTGTGAATAAAGCCAGCCATGCGAAAATCATTCTTAATACTAACAACATAAAGATAATTTCAGCTTGAATGCACATCGGATACGTTCCATAATGAGATATTGGTTATACAAGGAATTAATTCGTCCCCAAAGAAACCGCTGTTCTGATATTGATCGTATTTCGGAAGGCCTTTTACCCTCTAACCTAATTCAATCGTGTCACATGATTATGCACTTTATTTTGATGGTAATACGATTGGTTTTTCATAAAAACAATGGACACATTGTGATGAATGATGTATCAAATTCGTAAAAATCGAGATTGAATCGAATGTAATTATTTCTTATGCTTAGACTTGAAATAATTATTACCTTATAATCTTGAGTATTTAACAGTTTTAAAGCAAGGCTGGTAATTGTTATTCTTATAAAGGTAAAGTCAACTTACAATTATTAAAAAATACTATTAAAGAAAATATAAGATCTTAGTAATATATCGTAAGCATTTGAATTACTGGTAGCAATTGGCCAAGCAATTTCCAGGACACGTTGTTATGAGGGAGATCGCAAATGGATGAGCACGCTTCGGTGCGCATATGCATACAAATCATAGCATCTGTCGCACTGGAATCTGATATATCACGTTTGAGGCATGTCCACAAAGTCAAACGACAAATAAGCAATCTCCTTTGAAGACGATCCTTACCTACTATGACCAGGAATATAACATACGTACTGCGAAAGTTTACAATAAATACAACAATGTTTGATCTTGAATTAATATCATATACTAGCTGTTCCCGTGCGACTTCATCCGCATAAAATTATGAAAATCTTATTTTATTGTTTACATGTGTCAAATTATCAATTGCAAATGTCAAAATGACATGACATGATGACAAACCATGGCAACCTTGCTTCCTTGATGTTGGCAGCAACTTATGGTCTCTTTCCTACATTAGGGTTTTTATCCAAAATATGTTTAATGGCGTGAAAATGTATAGCCTAAACCATGACGTAAGTGTAGGGCTTTTTATTAAAAAAAGAATTATTCAAAAATATGCTGTAATTGCTGACATCTTAGGCAACAAAGAAGTGTGTGTTTACGCTTTATTATTATAGTATAGATAGAGAAAGGTAAAAGCAATTTTTTCAATCAATCCTTTGTCTCTACATAGGGTCGGCACAATATGTACTTCATCCATACATCTCTATCAGCTTTCATATCTGATTTCACTTCCTTCTTAAGCATATCATTTCACAAACCATACATTCTTTGGTCTTCCAACCTTTGTAAAATCTTAATGCTTTCTTAATTTAGCTTTCAAATAAAAATCTATTAGTACAATAATTGACAGAAAACCCTTTACAATAACGCCTTTTAGTAGCTTGGCATAAATGTTTTAATTAATTATTTTCCGTATACCGCGCCAAGTGATAAGTCCAAATTGTGGCACATAATTTAGTGAAGGCCTCTCGCGATGCCAGCGCCATCTCTAGGGCTCTCACATAAAATGCAACCACTCTGCCAACTCAATTTATTTCATTCACCAGCTAATAATGTTTACCCATTTACGGTGGCGAAATAAGAGATTTTATTGCCTAGTAGGTATTGTTACTTTAATTATTTTTTTGCTTAGTTGATTTAATTCTTATTATTCCTTTTTAATAATGTAATATCGTTGGTTGAGATTTGGAGAATGCAGTCCGACGGTTTCACAAAGTTGGACAACTTATGCGGGCACGATTGTTCAATAATTTAATGGCTTCCAACTTGGTCTGACTTGTATTAACTTTATGTACTTAAATGATCGTACCTATTAGTTTTATACTGGTACTTTGAACAGAGAATTTCGATTCTAAGTTTTGAAATGTGAGAGTATGGTCTCTACATTTCATTGCAGATTTCAAACGAAGCTTTGAGCCTTCTTGGGCAGCTTATCTAGTGTTTTCTTGATTAAAGAATCAAAAGTAACAATATGTTTATCGTTATATCTTTAAAGGCTTTGGATTGGTAGACTATATTTTTTTAACTAATCATAAATGATTGATTATTACGAGTAGTCTAAAATTGCAGTAAAAGTTTGGAATAACACACTAATCCTCGTCACCAACACTGTCTACAGAAACATGATTTCACAAATATCATTAAATCCATACTAATGTTATAAAGAGGAAAGATTTGGATTTTTGTATGTATTGGAATACCTTAAAAACTACTGGGCCGATTTCAAAAATTCTTTCACCATTAAAAACCAACGTTATCAGTCAGCAACGTATATTTGCTATTTTTTAATTCCAGAAAAAAAATGTTTTCTTTATTAATCTTGTAGTGTCCCGTAAAAAACGTTTACTGTTCAGTTAATCACTGAAGTTAAAGGCAAGTAACTGTAATAGCTAATGGAGATGTCTGATGATGCTTGTAATACGTTGGTCAGGAGGCGTGACCCCTGCTATTGATAGGGACACCGCAGGACGCGACTAATGAACCTTGACTGGGCCTTAACGTTTTACGCCCTTTTTCCACTGGGCGATTGTTATAGAAATACTTGGATCTGTGGAAAAAGGAGCTGAGCGATTCTTTGTAACAATTATGAGATACAGAATATAATTACAAAAGCAAAGTCCTTTACATATCAGCTTTAACTAAATACTAGAAATGTTCTGGTAAAACTGAGTGTCAAAATTCATAAACAGTTTTAACTAAAGAGTTCAGGCCAGTTAAAACTGTCAGAACTGAGTTATCATACTAATATTATAAATGCGAAGGTTTAGATGGATGGATGTTTGTTAGAGTTTGTAGCCTAAACGGCTGAACGGATCTCGATGAAATGTGGCATAGACATAGAGGATAGTCTGAAAGAACACATAGGCTACAGACTTTTGTATTTTTTTAATTCCACGCGGATTCGCGGGCGAAAGCTTGTTAATTATAAAATATAGTTACGTTTTGATTTTATTTCACTTTATTAAAATGAGATATAAGGCTGAGGGTTAGGAACTCAATTATCTTTCGGCTTTATTAATATTATTGTTTTCGTGCCCTTCACCCCCGTCTCCGCCCCCGCCCCTGCCCCGGCTGCGCGCTGTTCGCCATCTTATCTCTCCAACGATTCATAACATTATTTTACTTATGCCTGTTATGATAGCCTTTCCGCCAATGTACATAAATCATCCAATCTACGTTACTTATTTAGGACACGGCTCCGCTTCGTTTTAATTTCTAAAAGGTTTCTTGCGAACCTGTATAAAGCAAGTTATAAAGATAAACTAATTAAGCTATGAATGTTTAATTTCGTTTATGTTCTGTTATTATAGCATTGAGTAAATATTAGAATTTCTTCTTTATAACTCATGTTGGATTTTTTTGCGATATTTTGACTAATTAAGCAAGTTTTGTACAAAGTGTGAAACATGTAGTACATCATCAAAACGCTATCAAAAACGCAAATTATTTATATCGATCTTATATTTCCTATAGAGACTGTCCCACCACTGGCTGATAGAGGCTCAGATAGCTTAAAAATGACGTCAGATAAGGGAGCAAAATCCGATATTTCCATCACATGTACACGTTGGATTGTTATCAGACAATTTACAATTTGGTAAGACAGCCTCTTAGTCTTTTATTTCGTGATAATCTCAATAATTTGTTGCTATTATTATCACCCTGCAATACATTTACTTGTGAGCAGTTAATCACAACTAGTATTTCGTCATCGCGGACGGGGTATGATTTGTGTGCTTACCCCAACATTTTTCATCCAACTCGCCGTTACTAAATCATTCTGACAACTCGCCGCCATCAACTATTGGTCTTTACACCCCAACGCCTTCATTGAAATATAAAACTAAACGCTATCATGTTAAGGTATAATATACTGTAACCGTGTGAAATTTCAAAGATACTAAAACCAAAAATCCTGATATTATTTATTATTTGTTTACCAATGTGTAATAAAAATTCACATGATCTATGTGAGTCTTGTTTGTCTATTTACCTTAATATGATGACTGCTTTTAGACAAATGAACTCGATTTTTTTTTCTCGTAATTATATCGAACTAGCTGTTGCTTGCGACTTCATCCGCGTGAAATTAAAAAATAATAATAAATATAATGTATGTTACTCACTGATAACTTAGCTTTATAATGGTGAAAGAATTTTTGAAATCGGCCCAGTAGTTTTTGAGTTATTTCAATACATACAAAAATACAAATTCTAAAAATCTAATTTTGGTACTTACTGAACTAGCGCGTACCTTCTTTCGATCACATCTTCACTTTAGTTTTGGTGGGATCGTGGTCAAGCGCTGGTTTATACATGTTAAAAAAACAAATCTATCCTCTTTATAATATCAGTATAGTATGTTTAAAATAGATAATGCTTTACCCTTCTGGCTTATTGCTTTCTATTAGCAGCGGATCATTTTCTATTGTAGAGATTACAGTTGTTTGCTTGCTCGTAGTTTTTACGATAAAAAATCTATCCATTCTATGTCCCAAACATAGCGCTATTACCTGTTTGAAGGCGATGTTTGCAGAGGACGCCACATCGCTCTATAACCTGCGAAAGTCAACCTTTATAAGGCTCTGAGGTTATGCAAATATAAGGAAAATGTTCTACTAAAATGTTCCGAAGAAATGCTCGAGCGTTGTTCTTGTTTATTGTTACATCAATGCTTTTTGAATTTAGAATTTGGCAACTATTCTTTCATTGGCATTGTTTCATAATAGTTTTTAATAGTGTCATAAGGATGTCATAATGCATGACGATCTTTATGACAATCATAAATAGAGCACGCGCACAGCTTTGACTAAAATATCGCTCAACTGTTTAGTCGGGCTTTGATTTCTATAAGCTTATATGGAGGTGCGCATACTACTCGATTTTTAGTTGTGCAACTAAACAGTTGCTTTGGCTGCGACAATTTAGTGTGCCCACTCTTATATGTTTTTTTTTAACTACAACTATAAAAGCGAGTTAGAAGTTCGGTACAGATGCTCAGTTGTACCTGACAGTTGTAAATGATGAGTGAAACTGTTCAGTTAAAACTTAAGTAGCGCAAATAAATCCAAAACAATAACATAAGACCATGAACACAGGTCGATATGATTCCCTTATATTTTCCCAATAAACGGTTGCCCGTTGGAGCGGCATCAGTGACGCTCTGCTGACTGGCTCGTGTGAACGCACCTGCGACGGTTCGCACTTCGTTACCCTCTACGATGGGGGCCTTTGTCTTGACGTTTTCGAAAAACTGATCACAAAATAAATACATGGCTCATATGATAATTCAAATTGTGGCAACCCTAGTGATATAGTGATGGGCCGGACTGTAGCAGTAATGGGTTAGTCCAATTAATGTCGTGTTATTTGAACTCGAAGATTCAACTTTAAACTAAATATAGTTTTAAAACATCTGTTTACTAACCCTAATGGTTTATATTCAAATTAGGAGCAATGACGTCAACTTTTAGGACAGGGTTGTATTTTTCGAAACGATTTACTCGATATCGATATATTACATACTTAACCTTACTTTTATGATTTCACAATGCATGTCTAGTTTCTTACTCGTATTTAGTGTTACTAAAATTATAACAAGAATTCTGCAAGGGATAAGGCGCATGTTAATAATTTTGCAATTCAATGTCGAATTCGCATAAATGCGTTGGCAAATTATGCGTAAGGTATTCGATAGATTTAGCTCCCCTATATGTACACAGACACTACGGCCATATTGTGTGGCAAAAGTTACATCCCCAGTTAAATGGAAACGGTAGAGATAAGGTTGTCGCTAATAATGGCTATCGTAAACTATTATGTATTTATTAAACCAGTTATTGTAATTTTGATTTTCTAAAAACGGTTATTATTAGACAACTATATTCCAACTTGGTTAAATAAACAAAATATCATTTATTTATAACTATCAACAATAGGATTGTAAGTAATCACAAAACTGTATTGTTTTAGTTACCAAAATTTTGCGAGGAAAACTCAAAACTTAATGTATAATGTTACCTATTTATAAACTTAAAAATGTTAACTTGGACTACTGGTGTAAAATGTGTATGATATTTTTTTTATGCCACTACCATATTATTTTAGCTAGAATTAAATACATCCAGTTATAGCATCCAGTTATAATGGAGACAAACATTAAACATAACGTCATGTGTGCTCACTTACCCGTCACTAACACGAGCGTCGACAAATCGAACATCCGCAAGCATCGTCCAAATAATGGGCTGTTTACCCTACCACATAACCTTAATAATTACAAAGCATTTTAAACCTTATATCCACTGTTTTAGAGTTCATTTTACTTCATGCCACTGACAGTAGGTTAAGTAGCTCTTAAGGAACACATTGTAAATTTGTTTCATACAATCGATAATGGTAACTAAAGATGTAATTTGAGATGTCTACTTTGGAATACTATATCCTAATATAATATGTTTTTATATAATCTATACTATCTATACTATTATAATAAAGCGTAAACACACTCTTCTTTGTTACGTAAGATGACAGCAATTACAGCATATTTTTGAATAATTCTTTTTTTAATAAAAAGTCCTACACTTACGTCATGCTTTAGGCTATACATTTTGACGCCATTAAACTTAGGGGGTAAATATTTTGGAGAAAAACCCTAATGTGGGAAAGAGACCATAAGTTGCTGCCAACATCAAGAAAGAACAGTGGTACAGCAGTTTTAACAGTGGTAGAGCCCGCTTTAACATCTTCGCACGAATGGGCCGGCTCGCCCGGTGTAATACCACGACCACACAGAAAACAGGCGTGAAGTAGAAGCTATTCCGCGTTTCGTCTGATGAGCGTGGTACCGGAGGCCTAATTTTAGTCCTTTTCCCTTTCCACCCTTTTCTTAAGAGGAAAGGGTGGGAAGGAAAAGTGGATTTGACGGTGGAGGAGACGCATAGGAAGGGGAAATATCCTCTTTATGTGCGTCTCCTCCTCCGTCAATTAAGGGTGGACAACACATCTGCAATTGCGGATGTTAATGGGCAGCGGTCGCTTTCCATTTCGGTGGATTCAGGTGGCCGCTTGCTCGTTTGCCACCATATATTATAAAAAAAAAAAAAAAAAAAAGAAAGAGCTAAGGTTTGTCATGTCATGTCATTTTGTCATTTGCTATTGGTAATTTGACAAATATAAACAACGAGCCGTTGCTCGCGACTTCGCCCGCGTGAAATTACAAATATAACCTATTACGTTCGCCCTTTTTTTCAACCTATTACCAAAAGTATTAACTTAGTAGTAATCTACGTAATAACAGAAATCTACCGATGCAAGATTCCAAACTTCTAAGCCCGGTAGCTTGAAAGCTGATTTTTCGGTTACCCTTATTGTTTGTGCTCGCGATATCTTCTAAACTATTAGTCCAATTTAAAATACTGTAAAGAACAATTTTATTCTACATTAAATTCTCCTGATAACAAACGCATTTATTTGGTTATCCAAATCAATCCTTATGGATTAATATTGAAACCAATAAAAGAACGCTGCAAATAGCGTAAGGTTTTTAATTTATTTTGTAAACAAAAAGTGGTTATTGTAGAAAACCGTTAAAGATAAATATATGGTATCGCGGACTTTTTTGTAGAACTTTTTGAGATCTACAATTCTTTCATACATCATTTTTATATACATCTAACGGTTTTAGTCAGCGTAAGTCGAGAAAAGTTAAAGTTTAGTGAATTTTTAACGCCGGCGTTCAGAAACACGCTGTTTATTAATAGTTCCTAAACATTAGTAATAATAAAATATAGCCTATGTTACTCACAGATAAATTACCTTTCTGATGGTGAAAGAATTTTTAAAATCAGCCCAGTAGTTTTTGAGTTATTTCAATACATACAAAAATACAAAAATACAAAAATACAAAGTTTTCCTTTTTATAATATTAGTATAGATAAAATAAAGTTTTTACAATTTCACGCGGATGAATCCGCACGCGAACAGCTAGTGTTAGATAAAGTTAAGGAAAACCCAGGAGGTAATGTGAAGAAGATATAGAAACACTTCAACGCAGTTCGCGTTAACATCCGTACACTTGGGGCCAACAAAAACGGGTACGTGCGCGAGACGTTTATTGTTTCCAGTGACGTCGGAGAAATATTTGCCGTATGATTTATGAATTTAACGCCTAACGCTGACTGCAGCTACGTAGATTTATGGCGTTAGATGTTGCTTTTTGTTCTGAGATAGTAACATTTCTTGTATAACCTCTAAATAATATATTTTTTTAAATTGTTTTATACTTTAAATTAATTTAAATTGAGTTACACTTTTTGGATTTACTATTTATTTACGTAATAAAATATTAATGTGCCTTCCTTTAACTTTATACGTCACGATTTTTGAAGAAAATAATTCTGTTCATTACATAATTGTTTCTAGCGTTTATCTACCACGTAATGTATAAATTATTGTTTTATTCTACGTGCCAAGTTCTAACATATGGAAAGTTGTAGCATAAAAAGATATTTGATACTTATATGATATATTAAGTAAGTTGAAAAAAGTTTTGTATCAAACAGCTTTGCCACTTCGCCCATTTATCGTCGCTAATTTACGAACCTGCCGCGGTCTCACCCCAAAAATTCATAAATCACGCAAATATTTCTCCGACGTCACCGAAAACAATAAACGTCTCAAACGCGAGCGAGACACTTTTTGTTGACTTGAGTGTACAAAAATATAAAACTTAAAAGGCAATTTTTAGATTTTCGCCTCATTTAACGCATGAGGTGATTGCTGCATTTTAGTACCACTTCTTTAGTTTTAGTTATTAATATAACTATTTTTTTATTTTTGACAACCCTAAATTATAAAGCTAGTGTTGCAATATTAAAATGTGTAACTAAGAAACTAAAACAATAACATGCTAAAACAATTTCTATTTTATAACGACTCTATAGCATTTAATTTTCGACGCTTAAGCTGCCTCTGACAGCTTTCATGCCCCGTGAAAGAAATATAATTTACGATACTATTAAATCTGCCGACGTTATTTCTTAGCAACACGTAAGTTGTGAACAAAAGGCTCGGACGGCCCTCTTGATTAAAAACACAGCACACGAGGCCCGGGCAAAATCAGTTTGTTCCTTGATTTGATTTCCGCCTCAAAGACATTCAGTAGGCGGGAGACTGTCGAAACCTTAACAAATAGAATAAAAATACACGTTCCACGAAATGCTTAACGTAGTAGAAGGTGGGACTTTATTTGTATCTATGTTTCTTTCACTCCAATGTTTACAGTTAAAATTTCAATTTAATGAAAGCATACATTTTAATGACCCTATTAAAGATTTTGTTGAAGATAACAATCATACTTCATACTAATATTATAAATGCGAAAGTTTAGATGGATGGATGGATGTTTGTTAGAGTTTGTAGTCAAAACGGCTGAACGGATTTCGATGAAATTTTGTATAGATGTAGAGGATAGTCTGGAAGAACACATAGGCTACTCACTTTTGTTTATTTTAATTCCACGCGGACGGAGTCGCGAGCGAAAGCTAGTATTAAATAAAAAAAACCTTTATTGTTATGACAATTGAAAAAGTGGGCTAAAGTATAATGCCAATAAAATTCTGACGTGAGATTCGAAAATTATTCAACAGGGAACAGGAAACGAAATAGTGAATTTATTAAAAAACATTATGAACTATACCGGAAATTGTTTGTCAAGTTGCCAGTTGTCGACACAAACAAAAACACAATACATTTTTTAGTTAGTGTTCCAGAAATTCATGTTATTGTTCATACCCGTCAACGAGTGATATGGAGATTTTTTACTACAACAATTTATTTAACATTTTAATGAATACATTTCCATTTTAATGAAATGTATTCATTAAAAAAATTAATGAAATATTTCATGTTAGGCGAAATGTCAACTTTGTTTGATTTTTCACTTTTTTGTCTGTTTTTCTGAAGTGTTACATAAAATATGCGGGCGGTAAAGGAAATTAATAATTTACAAAAGCCATTACAGTTTCGTTATTCCTTGGTCCGCACACAACCGGCCCTGAACAATGGATTGGGCGGCGCGGGCTTGATAAATGGCCTATCTCTTTCGCTAATTAAAAACATCACCCCTGTTGACCCTAAGGCCGCCCGCATTTCGTTTCTCCAAAACATTCTCAACCCTAGGTCCCGTACCTAAAGGATTTCAAGTAATTTATGATAAACAAAACTAGTCAATACTTCAGATGCAGCAGTTAAATGATCAGAAAATCTTTAAATTTAATTTTAGTATACAGTGACGTGATGGCTTAGTCACTCTAATTTAGAGTAGGCTCCGAGCCCCTCGGTGGGGACGTATAGTGAGCTGGTGATGATGATGATGATGATACAGTGGCGTTTGGAAGGTATTAAATCAATAAATTTTGTGTCCTTTTTTTACAATTACGTGTTACATTTCCATACAATTAAAATACATATCTTTGGAACCTTGGTTATTAGGTTGGAATCTTCTCAACCTAAGACAAAGTCATCTCGTTAATAGTACTAAGAGTATTAAATCCAAAGTTTCGTTTTAAATTTAACGTTGCAGCTTCAGTCATACAGAAATTACAAATTTTCAGCACATCTGTAGTTCCCCTGGTATTGTGGATATCCAAGATGTTTATGGGCATCGTTGATCACGTCGGTGATCCCGCGCGTCCGACCCTTCTCTTGAAAAAAATAAATGCTTACTTTCTTACAGCACCAGCGCAGCGACCCAAAGTGGATCGTGGTCACAGACACGAGAGATCGCCCAAAAAATAAAAAAAATAATGCTTTATACAGGTCATGCTTTGAACATTTACAATATTCCAGTACTGAGAAAGTATTGTTTGAAAATCAAAGTGAGCGAGTGCCGGCGGCGAGCGCTTCGTTCGCAGACGTCGCGGCAGAATGTTCGAGAGTTCGTGCAAGTCAATTGTAGTTTTCCAATTGTGAAATCTTGTTTTTGGATATCTTTTGTGTTCGATTGTCGTGTCGAACCGTCGAATAACATTCTCGATATTCGCTTTTCGAGACAACTTTCCTACCGTACAACTATTGTTCGAACTTTATGCAAATTTCTTTATACGTCGCTTTGTAGAAAGTTGTTTCGCTCGCTTGAGCAAAATTTTATCTTCAATTGCTAAACATGTATTAAATAAATATTCACCTCGATTATTGTTTTTTAAATTATCTGTTTTGATATAATTGCATTGAAATTTAATGTGTCACATTTGCAGTTACTTTAAAAAAAATGATGATACAAAATGTAATCCTATTACATCAAATTCCTTTCAAGAATATCTACGAGTGCAAAGTGTACTGTTTCTACAGCGCTTGTAAGAAAGTACCGGAACAATGGTGGTACAATGTAGAACGTTAAATATTCATAGATCTCAGCTCCTTGCTCAATCCACTGGGACAGATTGTACCGGCGCTAAATCGATGAATAATTAACTCCCAACCTGGATTCTACAGAAACCTAGTCTCTGTAATGGAGTGTTGTTTAATAGTAATAAGAACTTGACGTGATGACAATGTTTTCAATAAAATTAGAAATAGATTTATCTTTAACTTAATACATTTACGTGTACATCAGCCACTAATTTAGAGTTTTTAGAAAACTAAAATATTTATAGAAAATCATGAATGTAGTGGTTAAAGACAAAGTGAAGAAGAAAAGAAGTTAGAGGCGATCTAAATCGAAAGAAAAAATACCCAATGTTCTTTACACAAGGTTCAGTGTAAGCAAATGATTCGTAAATAATCAGCACAGATAAATAAAAAAACAATCATAGTTAACTAAAGAGTTATCTCTCAATTTCATTGGAACGTAAAAATCGTAGAGTAAAAGCAAAAATCACTCAGCCATAACCTCAATAGCGTAACTCAGTTAAAAACTTGGGTAAGTAAAGCATAACGTTGCTGAAATTTGGTTAGTCTGTCGGGCACCGGCCATCGCTGTCGATTCGCGTTTTATGGGTCACCAGCGATGAGGGTTACTAATTTAATAAACAATAGTCCATCGGCTAAAATACACGCCTTTTGACATAGGGTCCATAGCAGTAAGTGAGTATGTGATAAATTCTATTAGTGGAACCCAACGGATCCCAATCGACGGTTACACGTTTGTAAACACTGACCCTACTAGTTGTCGCTTTGATCCTCTACACATAAACACGTACTGATTTCGAGGACACGGTAAATCTCACTTTGTAAATGAAATTAACACTTCTGATGTAGTTATCGTAAAATAATTTCGTATAGTTTATCGGATTACACTATATTATCAGTGTCGGATCCAGAACTAGGAAGGATATTAAAATAAAACTAGAATTAACATTACTAAAGACTTAATTACAACTTAAATACATGAATACCATCACCCACCAGACTTTATTGTATAGGTGAAGAACCAAGATTTTGAATCTCAGAAAGCATTCACCTCGAAACTGAACTATAGAGCCATCGCTTGTAATAAACTTCAAGTAAAAGAAAGTAACAAAGAAGATTTGGAAGGCGTCCAAGAATTGCGAGGAGTTAACAAAGCTAAAAAGCTACTTAAATACGTTGATGAATTGCTGCGAGTCCTAAAGGAAATTTACCCACTACATTACGGGGACGCAAAGAATTAAATGGTGTTTAAATATGTACATTAAATTCATGTTCTGATATAAATTATCATCCTTTTGTCTTAACCCTTAATTATGGCGTCCATAAACTTAATCATATCATACTAATATTATAAATGGGAAAGTTTGGATGGATGGATGGATGGATGTTTGTTAGAGTTTGTAGCCTAAACGGCTGGTGTAGAAGATATTCTGGAAGAACACATAGGGTACTCACTTTTGTTTTTTTTCTTAATCCCTCGCGGACGGAGTCGCGGACGAAAGCTAGTAGAAAATAAATAACAATTACAGGGCTATATTAAAAATAGCATATCAAAAAGCCGACCTTTTGGTAGAATTCCATCGATTCGATTTGTTTTTTGCAAATAACATACCCAAACTGCCATCACAAATTGCATGTTAGTTCGTTCCCACTCAATAAAGACGTAGAAACTTCTATCTACTTTTCTTTATAAAGTATTTATCGCTAATAATTCATTCTAGTTCTAGACTTACAAGGACGAACGTATCGCCAAATCAAATTCCTTCTTGTTAACTTCGACCTTCAACTACCATTTTAGAGGTTGTATAATCAGACCTTGTATATTCGCAACCTGCGGTGATCCATGGCAAACACTGCCCCCGAGGCAAACCAGGCTGAGGGGGTAAGGGACCTGGGGGAGGGGTACGATTGGTGGAGGGGAGGACAGTGTCGGATTACCGCACGGCCATCGTTGAAATTTAATAACGTGCGCCTCGGGCGTTTTAGTTCATCTATTTACCTATAGGATCCGATCAAAAAAATGTGATCGTGATTATTCTTTTATAGGAAATCTTCAGCGTTCATTTTTTTAGTAAATGCTTCACACGTTTTGTTAAATAAAATATTTTTTTTGCATCAGATTTTTGTACGTATTTAATAAATCAATGCTGGTGATGAAATAATTCTGATAGTTGATTTCAATACAATATTATAGATTTGATTTTAAACCAACTGCCACTAGTTAATGCAAATCACGAAATATTTATGTCTTTGAATGCTTACTTTTTTTCGGTTAATCAAATTTTTGCTCAACATTGCTCCAACAAAAAGTTCCCTTACCATCACCTCGCTCATAAAAATTATACTTTGATGTTTCATTAAATTAAATTTAATTCTGAATACTCGATCTATCCACGATTCTTCTTACTCTAATAAAAACTGGTGTCCGCTTTGCGTTGTCTGAAGATCTTACCTTTTATGGTTCCTTGTTATATTTGATTAAAAGGCTTGACCTTTCTTTTGTTGCCGTCTCTTTGAATGATTGTTTCAGCCAGTCCTACTTTAAGTGGACTTTCTAATACGTTTAATATTTTGTTATTCCCATTGGTTTAAGTATCCTGTTGCCTAACAGTGACATTTACCAGCGAACCCATACTGTTATTTAAAAAATCCGTAGAATAAAACTTAAAAATAATGTTATTAATAAAAAAGATTTATCCAATGTCTTTCCTTTACGCTCTTTTATCTAGTAAAGTTTTCTAATGAATCTTTACCTTGTTATATTTTTGGTTACTAATACATGTATATTTGAGCGATATTTTACCAAATTTTATAGTAGCCAAAAAAATCTAAAAGCTATTTTAATTATTATAATGAAATCTGCCTTTATAATTATTTTCAGAGGATACAAAGTTAATATCTTATGCATAAAAGTGTTAACCATGTTTACCGAAATCTAAATGGAAATGTGTGATTACTGCACACCCTCCTAAGTCGTGGGCGTGTGTAAGAGCTTATTTATAAAACAAACGACTCACGGCGAGCGGTAAAACGCTGGTCATGTTTTATGGCCGTGTAATATTTATTTGTTTGCGAAACTCAGCGGCGAGGCGATTAATTCTTTCCAGGGAAAACGAAAATACGCGAACACCCTACGTGTAGTTTTAAATGGTTACTTTAAATTATTGCCAGAATGCTGCATGTAATTTAAACGTCTCTACATGAATATGAATTCATTTAAGAAGTAAATTAAATTGCTAAATACTTTAAGAATTATTATTGCGCTTTACCTTCCCAGATATTTTTGTCTATAACTATGAATGTAATTAGTGTTTTATTTCAATATTGTTTTTCGTTTGTTTCAGACCGGAAAACACTTTCACCGCACATCGCTCCTCATCAAAGCTTTCAATCATAAGTTTAGACTGGACCTAGAGCTTAATACGTAAGTACTATTCTATTATTAACATATTTAAAATATCTATAAACAAACTGCCAACATATAGAATCTATATCGATCGATACTTCTGTTGATTCTGATGTTGCCACATTTAATTTTCGTAATGATGTGAGTGATAGACAACGATATCACTATCGTTGTCTATAGTATCCACCAAGGTACAAAAAAATAATAAATCAAACGCGAATACAGCACTTAACAAAACCTCATCCCCCTGATCTTGTTAGTGAATCGTCTTATCTTTAAAATACACGAAAATTCTCTCTTTCCACTACAGGGACATTTATATAATAGTGTCCTGCTCTAACGTAACACTTTCGAAACTTCGTGAGCTGACCTCTTTCATTTGGCCGAAAAAGTTTTTAAGTTTGTGAAGTAAATTGTTTGTTTTCGTTTCGAGTGCTGAATGGAGAATTATTTTGTTTCTCGGAGATGTTGTCGTGTTTACAGACGTTTGCAAACATTACATATTTTTCAATTGTTAATATTTAAGCTTTAGTTAAAAATATATTATCAAGTGAGACGACCAATTTCTTATACTGATATTTGATATTACAAAATTCTCTCTACGTGAAATGAAACGTGTTGTTAGAGTAATCTTGACTTCTAACCTAATAAACAAAACATTAGAGCTCATTACAATAGATGCAATTTTAATTGAATTTATGTGAAACTAGATTTTCAATTAAATCATTTTCTTTTATCTTTATAACTCACATTAATTTAATATCAAATATCTGTATTGTAGGCTTGTCAAGTCACGTCGTAAATTAAAGTGACGGCGGCAGTTGCCACGTCTGACCTGTATTTTTTGTCCCAGGTGTCTGCTATAAAATAACTCACGTCTTATGTAACTTACTGGCTCCGGGGCAAGAGGTGTTTCTTAACTAAATGGTTTGGCTATGTTTATGGTTTTTTTCGAAGGTTTTTTTTTAACCTCTGTTCACTTTGGTACATTACCTAAAATGGAACAATTTTAATGTTATTAAAGTTGTTTTTTTACGTTATTCTTAGTTACTTAATTTGTAAAATGGATATATCTCCTTTCTTTATATTTTTTAAAAATATGATCAATTCAAATAAATGTTATTAAGTCTGCAACCGTGCGAAAGCTTTTGAATAAAAACATCTCATATTCCTGCCCCATTTTTATTTCCTCACTTTAAATTCACAGCTATTTAATATAGTGTCAAGTGAATTCAGTGATGAATTGTTCAAATATTAGTGAAAGCAATGTTTTAAGATATTTCTTTTCTTAATGATATTTTAGAATAATTGAGATAAAAAAATCCTATGAATAAAAGATTAACTAATTAGTTAAACGTTGCTCGAACGTCTTTTTTAAAACACTTTATTATTATTATAAATGCGAAAGTTAAGATTTAGTTTAGTTCAGCCCAAAGGAAGACAATCTAGAAGAACACATAGATTACTTACAGAGTTTTATTTGAATTCCACGCAGACGGAGTCGCGGGCAAAAGTATCATACTGTTACAATGAACAATCGTGTTGATTGAAAATTTCAGTTGTTTTTAAAAATCAATGCTATTTAGATCAGGTTGAGTAGTATTCTGAATTCATGGAACTAATTCTGTAATGGAACAAAATGCCTAACAAATGTCCCGGTTCGACTGAATAAAAATTTGATTGGCGTACATAGAGAGCTTGAGTACCGTTCTAACCTAATGAGACACGCTGTACATGTTGTTTAATCAAAGATTTTTTAGCTAGAATTGTGAATTTCTGGGCATTTGTCTGTTGTATGGTCATACCTATTTTTAACCGATTCCCAAAAAAGAAGGTTCTTAATTCGTCTATATTTTTTTTGTTCATTGAATTTGATGATTATATAAATAAAATTTCTTTCCTTGTCTCTATTAATAATCATATTTATGTTATCAGCAACTTTTTGATCACGTCATGGCTAAAATGCATTTATAACGTTGTTACATTAAACTGTATTTGCGACTACATCTCCTTAATACTTCCAGCGCAATTCTCTTTTGTTTTTCATCTATCTTTTACTATACTCGTATCAAAAAGGCAAAGGTCTCGAAGACAGTATACCAATTCTAGCAGAATACAAATTCCTTGTCTATCAAAGCGTTTTGATATCACATTTTGCACTAAGCACCCTTAAAATATTTGTATTAAAGAAATAAAATCTTAGTAATCCTACTTCTTACTTATATATCATACTTCATACTTCATACTACTCGTAATATCATAAATGTGAAAGTTTAGATGGATAGATGGATGGATGGATGTTTTTAGAGTTTGTAGCCTAAACGGCTGGATGGATTTCAATGAAATTTGGCATAGATGTAGAGGATAGTCTGGAAGAACACATAGGCTACTTGCATTTGTGTTTTTTAATTCCGCGCGGACGGAGTCGCGGGCGAAAGCTAGTAATATTATAAATGCGAAAGTTTCGATGGATAGATGGATGGATGGATGGATGTTTTTAGAGTTTGCAGCCTAAACGGCTCAAGGGACCTCGATGAAATTTGGCTTAGATGTAGAGGGTAGTCTAGAAGAACACATAGGCTATTTGCTTTTGTTTTTTTTTATTTCGCGCGGACGGAGTCGCGGGTGAAAGTTAGTTCAGTATAATTTCGTTAATATAAAAGTGGAAGGAGATTTTTTATCCAAATGCCATTAAAGGAGTGAATTTATTTCAAAAACGTCACGATGTGAATTATGCTTCCACTTTTGGATTCAATCCAAACTGTACATTGAGAAAAATATTATGCTTTTAAACGTAAAGTGAAATTTATTTTGTGGTTTACGAAATATCATTTTGATATTTTCTGTAGAATTCGCTTTAAAAGCGCTGACTATTTCCTATAATGTCGACTATAAATTGATAGTGCAGAGGTAGGGAACCTAGTTACTCAATTTTTCTATTCAAATTATAATACTACTTTCTAACATTTTATAGACAATCTTTTAAATTCAGAGGGGTGGGCAGAGATCTCGTAGTTATATCTCCAACAAGTCAACACTTCTATATTTAATTTCGGTTTGTACTTTTATGTTCTTCATTTGTTTATCTAATTTAAATCCACAATTGTGTCGTCTAAATTAAGTTTATCGACATTCTTTTGTTTTTCTTTGCGTTATTTTTTATATTTCGATTATCTTACTAATCATAAATGCCAAAGTTTTGATGGAGGGAGAGTTAGGTGTTAGTTTGTAGCCAAAACTGCTGAACGGTTCTCAATTAAATTTGACATAGATTTAGAGAGTTTGAAAGATGATATAAGCTACTTACTTTTTTTCACGCGGACGGAGTCGCGGGCGAAAGCTAATAGTTTGATAAACTAAACTCACATATCAATATCCCCGAGATCAATGAGTGCGCAGGGTTATTTACAATATGTCCGGATGTAGCTCTAAATGTTTCGCCCACTGTGCACTGACCCATCCCTTGGAAAAGATAAATAAAATCCCGAGATTTTCTGCACGCTAATCTTACCTTTATACAGAAATCTTTAACATTTTAAAAATGTTACATTAAACTAAATAAATAATGAAATTTAATTTATACAGATTCAACATTTTCTTACGAGGCACATATGTCTTTTATTACACAAATGCGAACAAAAAATTTACTGTGAGAATTTTCACACATGAAATATGCGAGGCACGTGTTATAAATGTCACAACTTTTCCCAATTGAATTGTGATATCAAACAATGATATTTCGATTTGGCATTAAATCCAGGATTAACCAAACACAGACAAATCTATACGTTAGATGTACGTTTATATCTCCATGCTGGAACAAACATCATTTCCCTGAAATTATTTACATGGACGAACCGAGCTCATTTTATTGAGGGCTATTGTTTTCAAACGGCCCTGCCTCCCCCGAGCACCCCGCAGTCCCCTCGCGAGCCCGCTCATGTGACGCTGTTGACACAAACAAAATGGCGGTGGGCGGGAAAACGTACAGCTTCGCAATATGGCGGTTTAAGGGAATCCTCTCATTTCGAAATCAATCAGCGCAATGAAAGGAAAAAAGTTAAATCATATTTGAAAAATCTATAGGCAAGCTGTTTTAATATATTTTATGTATGACTAGCTTTCATCTGCGGCTCCGTCCGCATTATCATCACCAGCTCACTATACGTCCCCACCGAGGGGCTCGGAGTCTACCCTAAAGTTAGGATGACTAGGCCATAGCCAACCACGCTGGCCAAGTGCGGGTTGGTTGACTTCACACATATCTTTGAATTTCATCGCTGATATGTGCAGGTTTCATCACGATGGTTTCCTTCACCGTAAGAACGTCGGGTAAATTATGTACATATGAAAATTCGAAAACATTAGCAGTTTAGTCTACAAACTCTAACAAATATCCATCCATCCATCTAAACTTTCGCATTTATAATATTAATAACATTAATTCAATCACTTTATTATTTTACTATCAAAAGTAGATGTTTCTGTTACAAAGATGTAATAAAAAAAAATGCTTTAAACTAGTCATAAAATAACACAAGAATTTTCAAGGGATATGTTAAATTGTTGACCCGAAACTAATGTTGTTTTTATGTAACACAACACTTACGATACGGCACATTAAACATTCTAATATCAAGTAAGTTAAGCCGGCATTTAAAAGGTTATATGACAAACTTGACGTTTATACTAGTACTGAAATAGTATAAAAAGAGTTTTATTAAACCAGAGATATTCTAAACATTCTAGAAAATATTTTAAAGTCTCATATTCTCTAAAAAAAAAATAGTTCCCAATATTTTTCATAGGAACATTTCGCTAGTGGAAACAGTCTGTAATACTAGTCAAATATTACCATAGTCCATAGAATTAATAAAAACGTAATTAAATTTTACACATACAATTTCAGACAATCTGTAGTCATTCAATGTTTTAAATTCGACCACAGTTCAAAATCTTTTTTTTAACGCTTATTTCGCGTTCAATTGTTTCGAGATTTCCTTAAATAAATATACAAAGTCTTCACATAGTATACAAATAGTTATAAAATAACAAACAAGATACACGAGTATGTAAATGAAGATAGATTCTCTACCAAATTTCGCTGAACGCTCTATTAAATTACAATGTATCGTTACATTTTAACCGCAAATTGTAATCGAATTTCGATTAAATAACCCTCGACGTACATATACATCGTATTTAACTTGTTGGTTTGTACATTATAGAATTTGATTTCGATTTAAATTCAAACGAGTTAATTTGTATACAGTGAATTAATTCGTTGTGTAAATAATGATCAATGGATTTACTTCACTGCACGTGAAGTTTTGTGCAAACATGTTTTTTCGAAGTCTGTGATAACAGTCCGTTTAAATACGAGTATATTACAATTTCTTATTACCTTTAAAATTCGACTATAATTTATCTTATTGAATACAAGCAACAGCTTGCGACTTTGTTTGTAGTATGTTAAAAAATATCGAGAATGTTAGTCACAGTAAGAATTTTTTAGTTATTTTAATAGATACAAAAATACAAATATTTCCTCTTTATAATATTAGTACCTATAGATTATTTTTTTACTGGTTATAAAAATTAAATAAATATTACTCCAGAACTCATAGTTTTTTTTATTTTTATTGAAAAGATGATCTATACTAATATTATAGAGAAGAATGATTTGTATATTTTTATGTATTGAAATAACTCGAAAACTACTGGGCCGATTTCAAAAATTCTTACACCATTAAAAAGCTACGTTATCATTGAGTAACAAAGGCAATATTTTGTATTTTTTTTCACGCGTACAAAGTCACGAGCAACAGCTAGTCGTAAATTAAATTCAAAGGTAATTCAACACTGGTTCATTTGTAAATTTCACAAAAGCATTAGGATTAACAAATATACTGTCCAATTGAATCATGTAATTGAATGATACGATTTTTATTGCGTCCGACCACTAACTGCCCCTTAAATGTAAATGCGTCCATTAATTTAATTTTCCACTTTTGCACGATAAAAGCGATAAAATCGGACGTTCCAATCGCGCGACACGCGATACCATCACTTTTATCGCCGGATATTTACATAATTGCCGCAATTGTTTCTTTATTAGCCATTTTTGTTCATTTTACATCGTTTATAGATAACAGGGATTTACGACTCGGAAACGTCGCTTATGAAACACGATTAAAATAGCCCGGAAAGCGAAATATAGACACACGAAACAGGGCAAAGCATAAGGCGTTAGAGATGTTTTAAAGATGGAAAAGGTTAAATATCAAGTGCTAGATAAAATAAAAGAACAAAAATAAAAATAGTAGAGAACAGTTGAGGTTAGCGTGGTATGGACATGTTAAGCGATGAGAGAATGAAGACATAAACCAGAAAGTGTTAAGATTGTGGATAGCTTCAAAGGTAGAGTAAGACCGAAGAAAGTATGGATGGATTGTGTGAAAGAGGATATACTTAAGAAAGGAGTGGATTCAGATATGACGGCTGATAGAGATGTATGGAAGAGCACATACTGTGCCGACTCTCCGTAAGGGATAAGGACAAGTTGATGATGATGAGTTAAGGAAAGATGCTGGGCCACTTTCGAAGTTTGAATTATAACCTAGAAATATGAGAAACGTTCATTTCGAATCGAAGCTAAGTTTTAAGAGTCTATTTAATGATTGCAATGATATTCGAAATCCAATAACAAATAGGAGCGAAGCATTTCGAACACGTAATGGCTTATTAAAACTTTTTCCCTTGTTTACAATTGACCTACAAAACGCTACGAGCATTGCGGACCGCATATTATACTTGTCCGTCCTTTTCGCACTCGTGCCGCGACCTATTTTCCATCCCTTGTTATATTGCCACTCGGTTGAGAAGGCCTGGAGTTGACCCTTAACTTTTAATTGCTATTACAATGAGCCAGCAATATCTGCGTTTACAATACACATGTGCACTTTACAATAACATTTTTTAATAAATTGTCATACATTTGTTTTTTCGATGACAAATTGGATACGTTTCATTCAAAGAGTTTCAATTATGATACAGAGAGGGCATTCAATGCAATTCCCTACAAATACTTTAGTTATTATGATCAGTAAAGTACATAATAATCTACAAATAAGAATAGGAATGGGGATATTCCTCTTTCTGTGCGTAATCTCCTCTGTTGATTAAGGTAAGAGACACATCTGCAATTGCGTTTGTCTTTAGGCAACTGTCGGTTCGCTTTTTCGTCGAATTTAGGTGACCGCTTGCTAGTTTGATACGTTATGATAAAACTATTTTTGCCCGCGACTCCGTCCGCGTGGAATTAAAAAAAAAACAAAAATAATAACCTATGTGTTCTTCCATATTATCCTCTACATCTATACCAAATTTCATCGAAATCCGTTTAGCCGTTTAGGCTACAAACTCTAACAAACATCCATCCATCCATCTAAACTTTCGCAATTAAAATATTAGTATGATGATATAAAACAGTTGTTGATTTAACAACTTTCTATCTTTCATATTATATCCAAAGCTTCTCAACGCAAAACGAAAAAGGATCTAATAAGAATTTACCTCAAACATTCGGAACGTTAGTAATTCTCTTTCAGCCGTAGCATTCTAATAATTTTATTTTGTGCTTTTGTAGGATTTTTCTCTTAGACCTTTCAACGGAATTGCTACAGAAAATTCATGCTGTGAGCTCGTCAACTAAGATGTTTTTCTACCTTTCGGGTAAATGACCTATTTCTTGTTATATTCGTAATAACAAATTACGCTTTGCCTTCGTCCCACGAGATTTAACCTACCATCCGTCATAATTTATTTTGTCTGTGCTTATAATTTACCTGTATATTTTATAACGATCATATTCCTTCCAGCCAGGTTGTGACTAGGGTTGCCACCTCTTTGATTTGGATAAAACAACTACCATTACTTTTTCTTTCCGTGGTTTTTCATCAAGAGATATCTCGCCGACCAGAGAAGGTTGGTGAGTTTCGGGTTTGTATGACGCATATTTGGACTACGGGTTTAATATCCAAGTTTTCACATTAAAGTATTTAAATATCATGAACGAAATCACTGGTTGTAGTTTTTGTTTTTCTCTTTTTAAGGAGTCAAAGGCTGACAAGTGTTGTAGTGTTTCTGTTTACTGGCAGATTTTTTTTGTAAGTTGGCAGCCCTACCCGTGACGTCATTTTATACTCAAGAAGAATATTTAATTACGTATCGTCCTTTATGTTTCATCTTTGTAACGTAATACGCTCCTGGGTGTAATCAAATTTTTTATCTTTATATTATTCTTGTTTTATCGCAGTTATATAAATATTAAACAAAGAGAAATAAATTAGAAAGTTGTCTTAAAATCGGGGGTATTTTAATTTTGAGGCAGTTATTTAAAAATGCCTTAACAAATAAATGATAAGACATAAAAATACTGAAATAATGTGTTGTTAGATAACGAAAAGAATTATGACACGAAATATCCGCAAAATTTTCACAGTAGCGTAACAGAAAAAGCTACATTCACGTTAAAAACCACTCGACCCACATACGAATCCACGTGCGCCTAACTTCACGTTGCGAAGCTCTTGCAGACATTAAAAATGCAACAACTTTCAAAAGACAATGCCCTGGAAAACTTTATCCGGTAGCTAACTAGAAAACGGCAAATTAGTTGCACTATCTCCACACAATAGAACATTTTCAATTGCAACACTTATTTAATAACGAATTTTTTAATTCGTTTTCGCTAATTGTGTACACGTTGAACTTTTTTTGTTATGTAAGAGCGTGCGCACCTGACTTCACTTTGATTGCTATGAGCTTATATAGAGCGCACACTACTCGATGTTTAGTTGTGCAACTAAACAGTTGAATTGCCTGCTAAACAATTGACAATCGCACAACTGTTGTGCGATAGTGTAATCAAAGGTGTGCATACACTCTAATTGGTGACGTAACGCTATTTTTTTTAGTGAAGACTTGTTTTAATATGTTGACAAACGAGCAAGCGGCCACTTGAGTGTGCCGAAATAGCGAAGCGATTGCCCATAGAAAGAGGAAATTTCTCGTTGCTATGTGTTATGCAACTTAAGGCTAAAATTTAATTAATAATAGTATTTCATACTCTACCCTTGCGTAAATATGTAAACAACAATATTAATTTAATTGATAGTTGCATTTATCAGTTTGAAATTAAATTACGCCTGCCCTATATCAAATTATAGATCTGGCCGCCATTTTGGATGAACTGTGGAGCGTGAATTGCGTCACGTTTAATTAGATAGGAATCGATTCCGTGGCTTGCGTTAACAAATGAAAACCTCCTCTTTAAATGCGGTACAGAATAGTTATTGAAAAAAAAAACTTCTACAGAGTTCTTTAGAAACCTAGTTAGTCAATAACCTTACTCCAATAAAGGTGACTTTAAAACACTCCTTGAAATTAAAACTAAATCAAAAACAAAACAAAGAAGTGATTAATGAATATTCTTCAACTAACATGAAACGGCCAAGTTTGAACAAACAAGAAAAACAAAAGGGCATAAAATGCCTCATTATTCACGTCATCCTTCCGCGAGTTGAAACGAATTCACAGACCGATACTGACTTCCAATGAAAGGGAAACTTGTATTTTATACATCCCAAAATACCTTTAAGAAGGTTCGCTGGTTTAAGTGCAAATGTAAACGGAGTAGACAACAAATCGAGATAAAAGAGACTCAATTCTTATTTGCAAGTAATAGTGTCATTAAACAAACAACACAACGTAACAACTAAAAGTGAAAATGAACTTTCTAAAAGTGAAAGAATTTTAGAAATCGGCCCAGTAGTTTTAGAGTTATTTCGATACATATAAAAATACAAATCTTTCCTCTTATATGTAGATAACATAAACCGTACAAAGGAGTTACAATTCACATTGTAAAGCTGTATTGCATATTGATTGATATTAATGACGTTCTTACAATAGACTGTAAAATCATATCGGAACAATAGTTATTGGGCTTACAATGAACACGACTCTATCATACTAGCAAATTCGTACATTGTACTAATTAAATTGACAGTAAAATATTAATACTTCAGCTGACATTGTTAGAACTATGTTCAAGTTATGAACATTAGATTCGACTGAAACTGATCGATTTGGAATAAGTCCAAAAGCGAAATTCCAAAATTATTCTTGTACAAAAGGACAAAAGAAACTTTAACCTATCATATCTAAAGGACGTACAGAAAATATACATTTAAAATTAAAGAGAAGGCCAACAGTCACTTTGCCTTTGTTGGCTATTATCATCATCATCAACTTGCCCTTATCCCTTATGGAGGGTCGGCACAGTATGTGCTGCTCTTCCATACACCTCTATCAGCCGTCATATCTGAATCCACTCCTTTCTTAAGCATATCCTCTTTCACACAATCCATCCCTACTTTCTTCGGTCTTCCTCTTCCTTTGTAGCCATCCACATTAATTCTTAACACTTTCTGGTTTATACATATGTCTCCATCGTCTCGTCGCATAACATTGCCTATTAAAAGTTATGAAATAAAAACATTACGTATTTCTTCATTTTTAACCGATCATTAACGTGGTTGAATAATCAACCGGTATTAAATGACAACAGATTTTTAGCGCGTCGTAAAACGTTCAAAAAAAGAACGCGTCTATTAAGTCCCAAGTTGGGCGCCAAACGCAATTATGTAAAGCTCGCCTGAGAAGGCTCCATGCGCTTATCCAATTTGCCGAGGAAATTCACCGCATCCCTTTATAAACCTCGTATCAACATAAAACCATAATGTTACAATGTTATTTTTTTTAACTGGGCCTATATTTTTTGTCAAAACCACTTTGTCTAGGTTTAAAAATTCCATTTTACATTTTGATTGTCTTTTTTATAATTTCATAGTTATTTTTATGTCAATTATCAATTTTAAGAGTAAAAAATCCCCAGTAAATAAAAGTCTCGGCCCTTAACTATCTTGGAACTTTGTCTCCTCATAGATTTATATTTTATACTTATGATATTGTGACTGCTAGATGAACAAATGACAAAAACTGAAGTAAGTAGCCTATGTGTTCTTCCAGAGTATTCTCTACATCTATGACTCTGTCCGAGTGGTGTTAAGAAACATTAAGTAACTATGGGTTCTTCTATACTATGCTCTACATCTCTGCCAAATTTCATCGAGATCCGTTCAGCGGTTTAGACTACAAACTCTAACAAACATCTGTCTTTTTAAACTTGCTTATTTATAATATTACCAAGATGTTACTTTTAGGTAATTCTTTTTTACTTTAAGCCCTTTGAACAACAAGCAAGGCTGTTTATTTAATACAATAAAAAATGAAATTTCTCACATGAAGATATTTCTCACATTGTTTCATATAAATGAACATGCCTGTTCCATGTGAGACGAAATTTATAGTTGTCTCATGCATACAGATGTCAGCCGAGGAGCATGTTTGATCTGGGATACATAATTCACGAGGCACGTGCTACCTATGTACTCGTATGTAATAAACATTCGACTATCAGATTCTATTATAACTTTGCTTTACGAACTCAATCCTTGCACATTACATACTAATATAACGGTAATAGGAATTGTTTTGTTTTATATTTGCTTTTATATTATAACTGGCTGTTCCCGTGAACTGACTGACTTCACCCGCATGGTTTTAGAAAAAAAAATAATTGTAAATGTCAAAATTCAAATGATTCAATGACAACGAAGGCCGTTATCGTTGACTGATTATGGATTGAGTTTTATTCTCTTTCCGGCGTAAGGGTTCTATCCAATTTGTCTATCCCCTTAGTTTAACAGCGTGAAAATGTATATCCTAAAACGTGTCGTAAATATAGGGCATTTTATTTAAAAAAAAAGGATTATTCAAAAATATACTGTGATTGCTGATATCCCACATAAGAAGTGTGTGTTTAAGTTTTATTATATTAGTAAAAATATCGATAGATATAGATTGTTTTGTATTGAATGTGTACAGAATTCGCAGAGATGAGAGAGTCGACCTCGTAGGTCTACGAATCTACGTAGCGTCAGTTACGGCGTAGACTTTAATACTCTACACTATAGTTTCTGGAATCTCTCTAGGGATATGTTCGTGTCAATCTGTATCTCAGAGGTATTCGATCGTTAAATGTTGTTACAGTAATCCGTACACGGAAGGCCGGGGGGGGGGGGAGAGAAGCTTCGGGACCCTCCTGACTTAACGCGTCATCGGGTTTCATATGCGTCACTTTTTTTCTGTTCCAATCATCTAGGGATATGAAACTGGTGCTTTTTATTAATAATATCAACGGATATTTAACAAATAGATCTGAGATGTTTGTCTAAAACTTGTTGTTTTTTTAAAGCTGACGATTATAAAAATTACAGATTATATTAAGGTCAAGTTTATCGATTTTACTGTTTACTACAAATAAATATAAATGTTTAATACATTAATATAAAATTTGATTTTATAATTGAAATATACCAAATATTTTAATTATAAAATGTGTGATATTTAACAATGAAAGGTTGAAATGTTAAATTAAATACATAGATTAGTGCGTTGACCGCGAAATCCCATGAGCGTGGATACACTATAATCCATTTGTCAACGACACTCGCCGCTCATCGCTGACAAATTTAATGCAACTTTGAACAGGATAAATTAAAATAGTAGCGGAATTTTAGATATAATTGTAATTATTAATAGTCAAACATGAAAGTTGACGTAAAACGTGCGGTTCAGAATTTATAATTTTGATTTGTGACTTCTAAATCAGTTATTTTTTTGCAATAACAATAAAATAATGTTCAAAAGTAATACATTTTTTTTATAACATAAGGTGGCAAACGAGCAACCGGCCACCTGAATCCGCCAAAATGGCGAAGCGACCGCTGCCCATAGACATCCGCAATTGCAGATGCGTTGCCTACCCTTATTCGACGGAGGAGACGCACATAAAAAGGATATTTCCCCTTCCTATGCATCTCCTCCACCGTCAAATCCACTTCCCCTTCCCATCCTCTCCTTATAAGAAAAGGGTGGCAAGAGAAAGGGACTTAAATTAAGTCTCCGGCACCACACTCATCAGACGAAACACGGAATTGCTTCCATTTCACGCCTGTCTTCTGTGTGGTCGTGGTAATACACCGGGCGTGCCGGCCCATTCGTGCTAAGATGTTAAAGCGGGCACTACCACTGTAAATGTACATAAGTCAAACAAATGACGCTCTTCTTAACAGTCGTTGCAGTCTATAATTAGTAAAGATTGTTAATATAAATTTAATCTATACTAATATTATAAAGGGGAAACATTTGTATTTTGGTATATATTGAAATAATCCAAAAACTACTGGGCTGGTTTTAAATTTTTTTTCACCGTTAGAAAGTTAATTTATCTGTGATTTTATTATTTTTTTTACTTCACGCGGACAAAGACGCGAGCAACAGCTAGTTAGTCTTAAAACGAAGCGTTTCTTTCATACTTGCTGAATTTATTGTACTATCATTGTAAGAGTGAACTTTAAGACTTGTAGGAGAGTTCAGTGACGTCAGAAAGGGTTGCCGGTTACCAGAGTGATGTTGAGGGGATTACAAGGCAGTCAGCCGGCAGTAAATCAGCGCCGACAGCACCACTTAGAGATGTGAGCCGGAACATTTATCACCGCTGCCGTGATTCCGTTTACTCTACCTGTATGGATTTCACTTATTGGTGTATTTGTAACATTAAACAACTATAAAAGGCCTTGATGAAGAAATATCAAAACATTCAATAATTCAAATATTCAATTTTTAGACTAAATTATCGCACTACTGTTGGGCGATTGTCGATTGATTCGCAGCTTAATTACACAACCAAAAATCGTGCGCTCCTCCAGGAATCAAAGCGCGATTAAACAGTTGTGCGATAGTTTAGTCAAAGGTGTTTGCGACATCGCGAATTTCTGCGACTGTATAACCTATATAACTAGAATTATGTTTTCCATCATTCTTTATAAGATTATATGTGCGAGAAAACTCTGAACAATCCGCAGCTGCGATATGCGCAAACAGAAAATACAAAAAGACGGCAACAATTATCCAAACAAAACTAACACGAATACTCACCAGTACTTTTCTAGTGTACGACAAATACGTGACGAATCCTAGGCATCACGACATAGGATAACCATCGTTTTCGATGTTTAGTAATTTTCCTTTAAACTGCATCGAAAAATAAAATAATCAATATCAAATATGAAAAAAACATTTGCGAATTGTTTTCATCGCCAGATATAGGTAATTTTATCATAACAAAAACTTATGGCTTATACATTTTTCGAAAACATTTCATTATTAGTTTACTACTAAGTTACATACGAAATGGTATTAATCTGTAATCACTTTTATGCACATCTTGATAACCTTCGCCTTAGTATCTGCTTACTTGCGTTTTCCAGGCAACAATCCTTTTTGAGCTATAAAATCAATAGATGGAGTTCCTAGTTTTGTAAATGTCGGTGGCATTGTGTTCTAAAATGTCACTGAATTAATGTGAATGTAAAAGTTCAAATATAGCAGTGAAAAGTAAAACCAAGTTTTTCCTTTTGTAGTCCCGCTCTCCGTATTAAACAAATCCATTAATCGCATGGTCACCCTAACTTCGCATTCAACCAGCGAGTTTTAATGAATAATATATTGTTGGGCGTGAATAACATCGTTCGGGTTACACGTCCCTCGACCGTCCTCGTATTCTCTCGCATATCCCCCGTTCAGTACTGTCCTTAACCGTATATCAACGCATTGTCTTCCTAATGCACCGTGCATTGCGGAATGAGACACGGTGAGAGGCAAGCACCTGCTTGTAATGGCCGCTTAAATAAACTCAGCCTGCTTATATTCAAACGCATATTCATCGTCGCGTACTGTTTGAGTAGTGTGTGGCTTTACGACTTTTAAATATTTAACGCGCGCTTAGTTTATTCTCTTTTTAAGTAGATACTTCAACAAATCGTGTAAATTTATAATATCTAAGGCTAAATCATATTATAATCTAATTAAATGTTTAATATTATAGACAGCTTAACCTTCGCCATGAAGAACACCGTCGAAAATTTTAAATTATACCCTGCCCATAACAAGCCGTACTGTGCTAACATTTTGCTTCTTAATTTTTAGATTGCAAAACAATTACAATATTCTGCAAGCATACGTGTTTAAAATCTATTTCTCCTTGTCTTATTCTAACGAATGCTTATTGCATCAAAAGGAACGCATCACAGACGAAATTCAAACTCTAGTCGCGTTCCGTTTCACAACTTCTTATTTTCTGCATAACTCGCAGTTAAGTTTAGTTCCGTGTTCACGGAGCAAATATTATTATATGAGAACAAAATGAAATGCACATACACGTTGCCTTTTGCAGAGTTTTCATTACAAATAAAATTAACGACGAACTGAGTATATTTGAAGTTCTCATTATTGTCGGCAGAGTTGTATATTTAATTGCTATTCATTTCAGAAACAACTTTGATATTTGTTACTGAAACAGGAATTATATTAGCTACAAAACTAGTAGAAGAATAAAATTAGTTAAAAATGTTTTTAGTGTAAATAGTGATTACGATTATGATAGACTAGCTTTTGCCCGCAGATTCGTCTGCATTGAATTAAATAAAAGTTATGTAAGTAGCCTATGTGTTCTTCCAAACGTTTTACATATATGTCAAATTTCATTGACGTTCATTAAGCAGTCTTGAAGATATGAAGTGATAAACGTATCCGTTCATAGTTTCGCATTTATAGTATTAGTGTGTATACAATTGGAACAACTGGAGAATATCGTTCGATTCTTATTAAATTCTCGAATCTTAAATCACTCTATTACGGCTATATTACGGCTGAAACCAGCGCGGCTTTCGGTGACAACCTGGAGACCGCATCAACTAACCCTTCTCCTTTTAGCCAAGAATTTTTTTTTTTTTATTTCATTAATGTTTTGTAATTTTTTTTTGTGATTTTTTTGTCAATAAATAGTGTTTTATTATTTATTATCTATTTGTTAATATGTAGAATTTTTTAAATCAACTATTGCATATAAACTGTCAGTTTCAATTATTCAATTAGGTTAGTTTAGTTTAAATTTCTTATTGAAATGTGAGCGGCAATTATAACCTCTGATAATTAAACCGCGGCTGCTGACTCAGCACAAACGTTTGAATAACCTTAATGATACTTTATTGGATTGATGCCAGATATTGAGATTCAATAATTACATAGTTGTTGCAACACTCAACAAATTAAAATTGATAATTTGTAACATCAAAAGAAAAACATAAATATAGAAAGATTTTCATATCGCAAGAGTTTACATAGCTTTATTGGCGTTATAAAAACTATTTAAAAATGTGATATAACGAGAATTCACTAAATAGTAACAAAAAATTGAATATTCTCTTTTCCATTCTTTCTTTCTCTTCTCTCTTGTGATCTCTGTCTTTCAAGGATTCGATAGCTTTTATGAATTGCGATATAAATCACGTACTTTTAGAATTATCGCACAACTGTTTAGTCGTGCTTTGATTCCTGAGCTAGGAGGTACTGTGCGTACTCGATATTTAGTTGTGCAACTTAACAGTTGAATTTCCTGCGAAACAATCGACAATCGCACAACAGTTGTGCGATAGTTTAGTCAAAGGTGTGCGCCCGCTCTTAGACTTGTAGACAACAATGTACGACATAAAACGTTAACGCGTGTTAGCACTTTCGTCCAATAACATTAACAACTGAAATCAGTCACGCACATTTAGAATGTACGTTATTTACAGTATCTCCTGTGTCCTGAAAATAACGCCTGAAAACATCGGATATATTAAACCTGAAACATTCTTTAGATGAAGAAATAGATCTTCTTTGTTATTCATAATACTATTTATCCCTTTTACAAAGAAGAAAGGAGATTATAGAGTTTTTCATGAAACTAGATTTTTCCGATAGTTACCTGAGAATTATCATATAGTTAGCTATTAATAGTTAATTTTCGAAGTCCTAATACTAAAATATATTCATATCTTCATTTTCTCAAAGGAAGTGAGAAGGACATAGTGGAATAACAATTTTCAAACTTAATTAAAAACACATTACAATCATACTGATATTATCATACTTCATACTAATATTATAAATGCGAAAGTTTAGATGGATAGATGGATGGATGGATGGATGGATGTTTGTTAGAGTTTGTAGCCCAAACGGCTGAACGGATTTCGATGAAATTTGGTATAAACGTAGGGGATAGTCTGGAAGAACACATAGGCTACTCACTTTTGTTTTTTTTTTTAATTCCACGCGGACGGAGTCGCGGGCGAAAGCTAGTTTAATAATATTTCCATGAAATTGAACGACACGAGAGATTTTTCCTTCGAATAGATATATATATGAAAAAAGTTACTTCTAAAATGTCGATGGATATAAATTTGCCAAAAAGGGGACTATGACATATGCATGCAAAAATGATAGCTATTGTTTTTTTATTATTCCATTGTACATATGTGTTACATATGGAAGCCACGTTGGGTCGTCATTGCCTAATTACGTTTGCAATTAATCAATTTAACTAGGCATTAGGTAACGTGTAATACATTCGAATTGGTGTAACGTAATTACGAATCATTTAGCATTTGATAAACAACTAAAATTGGTACATTATTTTATGCGTTTTGTTTTGTAATATCTACTCACTAAAATGTTGGTCCTTCGAGGCGGGATATTCTCTTTTTATTTATACTTTAAATATGTTGAAATATTTAATGCCAATAAAAAACTTCACGACTTGACTCTAATCGTATTATATTTTTACGAAGTTTTCATATCAACGGTGACATTTTCTGTTTTTTTTTTTTTGTAAAGAAATTCTAAATACACCAACAAAATAAACACGTTACACCCTTAACAAATCCCCTATATTCGTATCTGAGGTGACTTGATTACCATACTAAGTGCTTACCTCAGCGAGAATTAACATAGATTCTCGTTGTCTCACGAATACTTCCTACTTCCAATTTAAACGATGGTACGTTTGCTTTTAGAGAAATTATCTTAATTATAATGCGAGCGTCGTCAGGATTATGTCGCCTTTATTGTATAAGGTTAAATTTGTAAATGACTTTATATTACTTTATGTTCGACTTCCTTTCCTGTAAAATTTCAGTAAAATTTCGTTTTTATTTCAGTTTTCAGTACTGGTAAAAACTGTTTTTGACATATTTTATAAAATGCCCGCAATATACGAGTAGTCTTTTCACTACGTAAGCAATTATAGTTTGTCAAAGAGTTATTCTCCAGTTCAATTTTCTCTCGAATCTATACCCAATTGGAATGAACACAGGCGTGAATATTTGCTCGCTCGCGAACGTTGGCACAGTTTCAATGCGGCACCGAACGTATGTCACATTTTATGAATATAATATCCTGTTATAAAAAGGCCTGTCTATTTTTACTTATCAAAATATATAACGTTCTTAGTTTTCTTATTCAATGGTATATTTTTTTGTAAATATATTTGAGAATAGTTAATATGGATTCGTTAGAATGTCTTCAAATTATTCTTAATGAATTGCAATTTTTATATTCCTTGTAATTTTTTACAGTTTCCATAATTGAAATTTTTTAGTGTTATTTAAAACAGTAAATGTTAAGT
Source organism: Papilio protenor (assembly GCA_029286645.1). NCBI lineage: Eukaryota > Metazoa > Arthropoda > Insecta > Lepidoptera > Papilionidae > Papilio > Papilio protenor. Next base: position 693,731 of record JAGSMZ010000022.1, read on the forward strand.
ATCAAGATGAAATTGTATATTATTTGATATTTGAATTTTCTTTTACAGACAACTGCTTGCACCAAATCTGAAACAAACCCAGTACTTAGCGAACGGGGCCGAAAGCGAAGTAAGAACGGTAAGTTTCTACCTATTTACTAATACTAGTTAACACATATCCATTAAAATATCCAAGACAGAACAATACGAGACAAACATTAACTATGTAGGATTAAAGTATTTATTTGTATGAAAAACGTTCCTTACGTCTACTCTATAAATTATTTGAAACTCTTTGATGGCGTAATACTGAAACGAATCTTAAATACTTCGCTTCGTAAGCGTCGCTTACAATCTGATACACGTCAAAATTTGTAAGAAATTAGCAGGTTATGTGTGGCTATTTAAGACGGTATTGCATATTTAAATGGCGTGTCAGTATACGGCCTTTGGTCTGACAAAACGAACTCCTGAATTTAATTATTGCGACAACTTGTTGCAACTTGTCAATTTGTGGCAACAACTTGTTTCAATACAGAACTGTTAAGTTTTAAAAAGTTACAGCCTTCGCTTCGGTAACTGGTAAAGTTTTAATTGTCGGCAGTGACACAGACGGTTGCATCGGAAGATTAAGTAGCCGTCTGATTTAACTGTTACAGTGGCGGCCTCTTTGAAGTCTTTTCTATGTGCTTTGCTTTGATATTTTTTTTTATATTTCAAATGTAATAGCACATGAAACTTTTGGATTATGTAATTCTAAATATTCTAATACTAGCTTTCGCCCGCGACTCCGTCCGCGTGGAATTAAAAAAAAACAAAAGTGAGTAGCCTATGTGTTCTTCCAGACTATCCTCTACATCTGTACCAAATTTCATCGAAATCCGTTCAGCCGTTTAGGCTACAAACTCTAACAAACATCCATCCATCCATCCATCCATCTAAACTTTCGCATTTATAATATTAGTATGATATGATTAGTATGATTGATAGAACTTTTAAAATCGACACAATAGTTTTTGAGTTTTTCTAGTGAATTAAGGAATTTTCATTGTTTAACATTGATTTCGAAATTCACAATGATTTGACTAATATTTGGCATACAGAATCCAGATATAACTATTTCGAAAAGTCAACACAAATTAAAATCGTTATACAAGACATCAACTGAATTTAGAAAAGAAGAAATTCCAGAAATTTTGTATAAAGCACGTTTCACTATCATTTAAGTCGTTTAACGAATTCGTTTTTGGGGAATTTCCATTTTGCGTACAACGAATATTGAATTTAAAACAGGTGCCGAGGACTACGGCCTCTTTATTTAGACAATATTTGAATACAATCAGTATGATTGGTGATTTTTTAAATATTTATTCAGGACTTTCAGGATTATTTAAATAAAATCGCTATATTTATTGTCAATTTGTAATCAGGAAAACTAAACTAAGAAACTAAAAAAAAAAATTTGCACATTTTCAGCGTTAACGTAAATTGTTGTACTTCCTTGAATTTAAAACAGCGCCATCTGTTATTCAGGACCATCTTATTTATGGTCTGCTCTAACAAGATAAGGCATTAAGAATTTATTGTTGTGAGTAGTTCTAGGAAGATAATAATTCTCTTTTTCTTCGGATAAACTTTTTCAAGACGTTACTTTAAGAGCAGGATGTATTTCACATTTATTATCAAACATATTTCTTTCAGAACATCGTCATTTTTAAACTTATGTCATTAATTTAATTTTTTAAGAGCTTATTTTGTTAGGAATAGCTGATAAAAATTATCCACTCGTGTGAAATCCATACCACGTGCCATTCATCAACTGAAAAAATGTTCCTTTCCTTTCAAAAGGAAATCATTCATTGCTCACGTAACCGAATTCTCTATTCCCGGTTCTCAGTTCGGACCGCATTCGAATTCTCAGCAATTAGAATCGTTCACTTGTTTCTTCTTATGTGACGTTTTTTCTTCTGCCAGCTGAACGGACGGACAGTTTTAATTGCTTTTTATATTGCGACACGACATACACGCTTAATACGTCAGAATGAATTTACAAACGAGCGGCGTGAAAGAGATTGAATGAAATATAATTGGGATGAATTTATGTCGTATGAATGAGAGAAAGCGATCAAAATACCATACACAACTTTCGTACTTTGTTAATAAGTAAATGTGCTGTCTGTTTTTTAACGCTCATAAAATACTTAGTAGAAAACTCTTTATAGTAAAGTAACATTAACGATGCAGACTACACGCGATGTTAAACAGGCATCAGTATTAACTGCTCAGCTTAAACGAGCACCCCAGCGACCTCTGTTGTTTAAGGCTAGTTTATATTTATAGCCAGTTTTGTACGAGAGAAAGACAAAACATTTACAAACCCACTTTACAAATTACTTTAAATATGTTAATCCCTTATTACCACGATGAAAAAATCAAGTTAATCTTCGAATCTAAAGTTAAATTTAAATAAACTCGGATCAAACGAATATTTTTAACGACGTTTACGTCTGCAAAGAAACGTTCTGAACGACATTGGCTTTGTAGCCATTTGTACTGAACGAAACATGAATTTTAAAACTCGATTTAGTCAAACACAATTTGTTTTCAATACGATATTTATTTAAAATATTTCACTTGTATTAAAACATTTTCTTTTAGAAACCGTAATTAAATTCCATGTATTTTAATTTACTAGTTCTCTTTTAACGAAAACAAAAGAGATACTGAAATTTAATTAAAAGATCGTGAAGATTACAAATGAAAACGGTAATATTAAACAATGCATTTCAACACAACTTACATATATTTTAAAACTTTATCATATTATACATCTGAACACAATATTGTATAAAAACTACAACATAAATGTCGGCTGTTACAAATCCTTAGAATCCAGTTCTGAATCGAGCCGCGGCGCAACACCGAGCTTCCTTTTATCCTTCATTTTCTTTACAAACATTTCTACTATTGGAGGATCAACCTCTAGTCCGTTGCAAGTATCTAGACTTGTGTAACAATGTTTTATATGAAATAAATATTTAACATCAAAGATACGATTCACTTGTGTGAGATTAACTTGGAATTCAATCTATCTATCTTACTAATATTATAAATCCGAAAGTTTAGATGGATGGATGGACAGATGGATGTTTGTTAGAGGTTAGTAGCCTAAACGGCTGAACCGATTTCGATGAAATTTGGTACAGATGTAGAGGATAGTCTAGAAGAACACATAGACTACTCACTTTTGTTTTTTTTTTAATTCCACGCGGGCGAAAGATAGTACTAATATAATAAAGCGTAAGCACACATTATTTCGTGACGTAGGATGTCAGCAATCACAGCATATTTTAGATTAATTCTTTCTTTAATAAAAAGCTCTACACTTACGACATGTTTTAGGCTACATATTTTCACGCTATTAAGCTTAAATAAATTGAATTGAGCAGGTAAATAAATTGAAAAAACCTTCATGTGGGAAAGAGACCATAAACTACAAGCTGCAAACATTAAGGAAGCAAGATTATTATAGTAACGATAATTTTGACATTTGCAATTGAGAATTTGACAAATATAAGCAATAAAATAAAGATTTTTTTATAATTTCATGCGGATGTAGCACGGGAACAGATAGTTTCTTTATAAAGCTACATTACAATGGATATCAATAGAGTTGCGAACCACGATGAGGTGAACGACCTGCCTTATTGATAGAGTAATCATACATTTTAAGATGTATTTACAGTTATTGAATGCTGGTAATTTCATTGACAAATAAGTCGTTATCAATAATCGTGGATCGTCGACCTGACAGAGATTTATTAATATACTAGCTGTTCCCGTGCGGCTCCATCCGCATAAAATTATGAAAATTTTATTTTATTGTTTACATTTGTCAAATTCTCAATTGCAAATGTCGACATGACATGATAAACCTTGGCAATTTTACTTTCTTGATGTTGGCAGCAACTTATGGTCTCTTTCCCACATCAGGGTTTATATCCAAAATATTTACCCGCTAAGTTTAATGACGTGAAAATATGTAGCCTAAAGCGTGACGTACATAAGTGTAGGGCTTTTTATTAAAAAAAGAATTGTTCAAAAATATGCTGTAATTGCTGACATCTTAGGCAACAAAGAAGTGTGTGTTTACGCTTTATTATAATAGTATAGAAGTATAGATAAAGACAGGTCGAATTGGATGAGCCAGGTTGTGACGTCTAGACAGATCTCTGAACTTTTAATTGACCGATACCGATTTCGGAAGTTCAATGAAATTAACTGAGACCCTTGCAGCCACTTCAAAGTTTGCTCGATTTATTTAGAAGATTTATTAATCGACTGAGATTTAATCACGGCTAAAGTGTTTTGGGATGTTTATCTCGCAAAGATTTATTACTTGAGATCGGAATAAACTTTTGAGAAATATACTTAAGTATAGTGGTTTTTTTAATGGTTTATGGCAAGTAATAATGACAGTGTCAATTATAAAACGAATTGTAAAACTTAAAACAAAAAATTATTTTAATAGTCATGGCTAATATCTAGTGCAGTGATTCTTAACTACTGTGCCGCCAAATTTTGCACATTTTTGTCATAAACTATTTATGCAGTGTGTTGTAGAAAGTAAATAATTTTTATCTTTTTCTTTGTTTCCCGCCAAATTTTGAAAACGTTAAATATGTGCAACAAAAAAAAAGGCTGAAAATCACTGATCTAGTGTATTGTAAGTCGACACAGCCATAACAACTTAACCACTCACTTCAATCTGAGGTAAGCAGGCTTCTAAATTAATTAAAAGTTTTACAACTATCTTTGACGTTCTTCATTTAACATTGAGGTACAAACAAAGGAATCGATAGTTTTGTTCATATCTAAACTACAACTATTAATATATCTAGTACATTAAGCGTTGTGTAACATTGGCTTCTAGGAAAATAAATGTAGCTGAAATGATAGCTAACACAACGTAAATTATATGCTTCATTTTTTAAATAACTCTCTTTTCGAATAACTTTTAGTTCTACTCGTATTATTTTTCCGTTGTGCAAATTAGATAGGCTTAGTTTCTTGATTTCAAAAACGATTGAGAACAATCAATTAATTATAACAAATAATCGTCGTGTAAAATTAAATTAAGTAAAAAACTAAACCATGAATAGCAATTATACAAAATACAAATTTGAATTATACATTGATGTTTATGACAAATTTAATTATAAAAGTTCAATATATTTTTCATTTAACTTAGCTGTTAGTACTACGAAATAATTTATCTTGAAATTCCTTATTCGTTGCCAAAGCGTTATCCTGTAAAGTTTGAATCTCCAAATGCATTAACCGGTTCAAGTCAGTTTAATCTCTTGCGAGGGGAACTCGCTAGATCGATCCTCCCACCTCGCCTGTTTGACCAGAACGACTTTAATTAAACTCCCATCCACATGCGTTTAATTTCAGTGATCTGTAATTTAATACTTCATTTGTTTTTTTACAAATTTACAACTTATGTCATCAGATATATGTATATCAAACATTGTTTCGGTAAAGAAGTAAAGGTAAATAAACATTTTGGAAGTCTAATTAAATTTATCTTAAGCGGAAAAAACAACGGAGAAATCACTGGCATCGCATGAGCTACGCGCTATTTCCTTGAGAATTTCGTGGGGGTTAGGGATTAACTGCACAGCCCTACAGCCCTAATGCTACTCATGTCACGAGCGGTAGCGTCAGCGGGTAAATAAAATATTTTTTTTTGTAAATAAAATGTATTTGACCACGTGTTGAATTTAAGATGAGTTTATACCTTTATACATACTTAAATTTTCTCAGTATAATACTAGATTGTGAAGTGAATTTATTGAAATAACATATTGGATTGTATACAAGATAAACGTAGATAAATAAATAGAAACCACTTACTTAATATTGATTAAGCAAACAAGACAGGTACCAATAATTCAACTACAATATCGATTTTAAATTGGACCAAATGTTAAATGGTCCGAGGAGAAACGAGGCAGAAAGTCGTTCGAGAACCACTCGCACTATGCAAACGTTCGAGATAAACTAGTAGGGACCGTCGTAAAGTATCAGGGCTGACTAGGGTTGGCACATCGCGCACTATCGTAAGGAAGATACTGTTATACATGTCTGGTTGGGATAACACGAAATATTATTTATACAGACATTTTGTAGATGTTAAGTTGTTTTGCAAAATACCATCCCTGAATAAGTTTTCTTTTTTTGTTTGAACGTCTTAGTTTAGTGACTAAGGCAAGTGGTCCTTTCATAATCTATACTAATATTATAAAGAGGAAAGATTTGTATTTTTGTATGAATTGAAATAACTCAAAAATTACTGGGCCGATTCCAAAAATTCTTGCACCATTAAAAGCTATGTTATCGCTACATAGGCTGTATTTTTACATTTTTATATTTTAAGCGGGCGAAGTCCCGAGCAACAGCTGGTCTTTGATAAATATGAGTTTTGAATATTTTAAAATATTCTCTTATAAATTGTAGCGGGTCGTACTGCAGAGCAGATTTAACCTTAACAAGTTTGACCTTACCGAAATCCAGCATGAATTGACACACTTTGATGGTTGGATCGAAATAAATTGCTCGGATGGGAAGAGATGAGACTAAGACGTAGGGGGAGGTAAAAGGTGGCGGGGGGAGGGAATTCAAATTGGATTGAAGGAAGTTTAGATTAGATTGAATTTTCTGCCACCTTGTTTAATTTGGTAAGGGCGAATGATGCTCGATACTTATACGACATTAAGAAATGTCAATAGATAATTATCAATTTCATAACCATAGACTTAAAAATCTAATCAGTATCATTCGTCGTTACCATTTTAATCTACTTGTTTGTCAAACTTTACTCTCATTCTTAATTTTAGTACAACATATTCATGCAATACCATTAAAGAAGAAATTAACAAGGTTTCTAACATATTTAGAGTATATGTATACTGAATTCCAATACAATAACATTCGGAATTCTCCCAATTTAACAACGCTAGCAAACAACAATCCAACAACAAGACGCGTAGCACCGTAACCGTATACCTTGTAATTAATTTCACATCAAACTACTTAAGGGGAAACTCGCATCGTATTAAGTTTATCCAGAGACGTTTGTAAACTGATCAATTGTAACTGACTTAATTACACGTCGAGGCACAATTAGATGCCGTTCGGATACAATGTAATCCATACCTTTCACTTGGAAAAACAATTGACATATACTTGAAGGATTTTATTCTAAGAATGAATTAATCTAGAATTCAGTTATAATAATTGTAAGAGGTGTAGAGTTATCATATCTATACTTCTATACTATTATAATAAAGCGTAAACACACACTTCTTTGTTGCCTAAGATGTCAGCAATTACAGCATATTTTTGAATAATTCTTTTTTTAATAAAAAGGCCTACACTTACGTCATGCTTTAGGCTATATATTTTCACGCCAATAAAAATAGGGGGTAAATATTTTAGATAAAAACTCTAATGTGGGAAAAAGACAATAAGTTGCTGCCAAAATCAAGAAAGAAAGATTGCTAAGGTTTGTCATGTCATGTCATTTTGACATTTGCTATTGATAATTTGACAAATGTAAACAATGAATGGATGAATCCGCACGCGAACAGCTAGTTCAATATAAGAACATTTATGTCTCTTGGACATCGGTAACACTTTTCTATACTAATGTTATAAAGAGGAAAGATTTGTATTTTTGGATCTTTGTATATATTGAAATAACTCTAAAACTACTGGGCCAATTATAAAAATTCTTTCACCGTCAGAAAGGTAACTTATCTGTGAGTAACATAGGCCATATATTTTAATTTCACGCGGGCGAAGTCGCGAGCAACAGCTAGTTATTAATACATTTAGTAATCTATACTTAATATTATATAGAGGAAACATTTGTATTTTTATAAGTATTGAAATAACTCAAAAACTACTGGGCCGATTTCAAATATTTCACCGTTAGAAAGGTAATTTATCTGTGAGTAAAATAGGCTATATTTAAACGCGGACAAAGTCGCGAGCAACAGCCTGTATTAAATGTGGAACGAGCCGTTATAAATATACTGATAAATTTTCCTGCTCACTTAGATGAAATTATTGTTAGAACTTTACACTTCGTGTCACCTTTTATATTATCCAGCATCGTTAATGTTTTCTATTTTAATAATGAGGAACGTAATGGTGGACTAGACTGAAAAAAGACTATGAAGTCAAGGTCTAACTAATATGTGTCTAAGAAAATGTACCTTTCGGTTTATTCATTTTCAATCAAAGACGGATAGAAAACAACTAACATCCCTTCTGGTAATTTAGATCCTGCTATTTCTCTGTGTAATAAAAACAAAACATCTAGCAAACTGGTATTAGAGTAGACACTTGTGGTGGCAAAGTCCATTTTTCATCTCGAGCAGTTTGTAATTACCGTGCACAGTGACGTGGGGGAAGGGGGGATGAACACCAGCCGTGTCGTCGTTACATTTTTCAAGCTCACAATAGCTCTGGTTGGGTCTTTATAGTATAAAGTTTAGCTTGATATGACATTGTTAATGCTACGTGCTCTAACATAATATATGGAGATAATAATTTTCAGTAATTATTTTTATCTATATTTGGTTTGTCAGACTAAATTCTAAATAAAATTTCCATACAAATCTCTCTTCTCTATTCTATTAAAAAAAGTTTAATCCTTATCAACACTACAATACAATTATGAATTAAAAAAAGTATAATAATTAAACACAAAATAATGAAAAACGTAAGTAATAAAAGAAAAAAAAAGAAATATTTAAAATTAGCATTGCAATGCTGACTGGATTGGTTGTTTTAATTGTTGTTTGTCAGGCGTAAGTTTTATCCCTTAACAAGACACTAAATAACCAAGACAAGCAATAAAACATCAATATAGACCGTATTTAACAGATACAAACAAGGCGTTAATCTAGACAGTGAATGAACACGCAATTATAGAAGGGCCCGAACCGTACTTAATATTATTTGCATTGAAAAACGTTACTGTATACCCGAAGGTCTCCGAATTAATTTCACAAACGAGGAAAACAGGCCAGACGGGTAGCAAAAACATCGGAGCGTGGAAAAAACTCACCCGACACTCGTCAAAACCTGTCCCTCATTCGGGAGGCAGGATTAATCGACGTCTACAGCGATAACATTATCCCGAAGGAAAGAAATTCGACTGGTAATAAAAGTATTGTAAAATTAGAAATTTGATATTTTAGAGGTTGTTGATTGTTGAAATTTATGGTCCTTAAAGCTCAACAACCAACAACACCCTTTTATAACAAGGATTTTATTGAATTTTCAGCCTTTTAATACAAATTAGAGCTAGTAACTGAAATGAGATTTGACTAAAAAATAAACATAAAACTGTAATGTAAACAATTGTTCGGATTAATTGATTGTATTTTTAAAGTCATAACATAACCTAACTAATGCACTGTAGACAAATGTGAGTTGATAGTTTTATTCATTCATTGAATTGAACGCATTGAATGACCTGATCGGGGAAAGGCCCGTAGTTGTACGAGTCGGTCGGATGTCACGTTTTTCATTAGCGAGTGTATTTGTTGGCAATCAAGCTCGCGTCTCTGGGTGGGAATCCCAAGGAGCGTACTATATTTTACTGATCTCAATTGTAATTAAATGCTTAATTAATTCAAACCAAATGAATGTTACAGTAATAAAATAAACCAACCTTTTTCTTCGTAACATGTTTTGTCTATTATGTTTACCTATATTTTATGTGGAGTACTAAATATTACTTTAGAATAAACTTCACTACATGATAACAATTTTATAGTAATGTATTATTTTATTACAGTAATCGTAAACCCTTTTTAATTTGTATTTTTCAATACAAGAGTTTGTATTCGGGACGAGACATCTCCATTCTACTAAATGAAATCAGCCTGTTTTCGTGTTCCTTTATAAAGAAATGGAATAAAACCTTTTCGATTTCTTACCAGCCGGCAGCGGCTGCGGTCCGGTCTTTCATTCGTTCATTCGTTCCATTCGCCACGAGTAAAAGGAACGCTTCCTAATTGCGAAGGTACTGAAGAGCCATAGAACACCAAAAGATTGCATTTTTATTCTACATTTTATCTTTAAATCGTATAAATATTATTTCATCGAAGAGTAAATTTTGAATAACGGGGTGTTCTACCTATAACCTAATTTGAAACCCTTTTTGTGTTTTATCTAGGATTTCTAAGATAATCCATAAAGACAGTTTATAGCTTTTTTTAACATCAATCAAATTTGGTCTTATTGTTCTTAAAATAACTAAATACTCGGGAATAATCTTTTCAAAAGAATCAGTAAACACACCTTAATATTAAAACGCTTATTTCGTGGCCCGAAACCCTCTCACAATAAATAGGACGATACTTTTGAAAGAAAAAATTAGAAGTCCTCACTCAACAAGGCACAAAATTGCTCTCTTGAAAATATTTTATTGAATTCCCGCACTTTTTCCCTTAATATCACCGACTTTTTAACATCGAGATTTTAAAATAGGTAAATTTACTGTGTTCCTATTAAAATGTACAGGCCGTCATTTTAATTGAAGTATAAAAATTAGACAAAAGAAAGTATCTCTACCTATAGAAACCTTTTATACTAACCACATACATATCATCAATACAACCTTTGACTATACTATCGCACAACTGTTTAGTCGCGCTTTGATTCCTATGAGCTTATATGGAGGTTGGAGGAACTCGGAGGTGTGCACACTACTCGATTTTTAGTGGTGCAACTAAACAGTTGAATTGGCTGCGAAACAATCGACAATCGCACAAGAGTTGTGTGGAGTTTAGGCAAGGGGTACGCCCGCTATAGATATGTTTGAAAAACGAACCGAAATCAGTAGATGATAACACCGAACTACAAAACATTAGTTTAATGATTGTTTAATTAGTCAATTCATTTTAATTACATTTTTGTTGCAGGAAATCGAGCACTGTTACTACCACGGCACGGTGAAGGACTACCCCGGCGCGTCCGCAGCCTTCCACACGTGTAACGGCGTCTCCGGAGTCATTCACATCGGGAACGAGACTTTCGTCATTCACCCGTTCTACGGCGGGGATCTATCGGTCAGTTATCATTCACTTTATAACCTTAAAACTATAAACGATAACGAAAATTTGTAGTGTAAATGTACCAAATTCCTGGAGATGCGGTACACGATTTTACATTTTTTTTAATATTTCTAATGTTACATTTTTCTAAACGTTATTAATAACATCCATTAATTTACATTGCAAATGTAGATTATGAAGTACTAAGTATTATTAACATAGCATGGTTTTATTTTCTATTTTTCCCGCAATAATTAAAAACAAATAACCCATCAAACGCCGAGGAAATTGAAAGAGGAATAATTATTAATCCGAGATTAAAAACAAACAAAAATATTTCAATAACTTTCGTATATTCCATGCAATTTTAGATTCAACCGTTTGAACACTATTTCCGTTTCAAACAATACGATGATATTGGAGTGACTCGTTTCGATTTTAATACCTATATTGTATTCAAACGAAACAATGCACGATCGCTTAATGATGGTCCCTTTTGATTCATAACAAAATCTCGTACAAAAACAATAGAAAATTATATTTTCGATTTTCAATCATACTAATATTATAAATGCGATAGTTTAGATGGATGGATGTTTGTTAGAGTTTGTAGCCTAAACTGCTGAACGAATCTCAATGAAATTTGGCATACATGTAGAAGATAGTCTGGACGAAGACATAGGCTACTTGCTTTTGTTTTTTTTAATTCAACCAGAATAATAACGAGTCGCAAGCGAAAACTAGTTACTTACTAAAATTCTCCCAATAATTCGAGTTTTTAATGAGTATCAACTCAAAGGATGTGCTTTAAAATGAATGCATATGTTTAACTAAAATATATCAACGCGTCCATTCTTGACAAAGGACATGTGCTCTGGGAACCGCAATTATGCGCATTCGTTTCGCGAAGTTTTAATTAAAACATATTCTGTTGTTGATAACTCTGCTTTAAATTAATATACGTTTGTACGTATTTAATTTGTATCATAATTATTACCGTGAGTTTCCATTATTGAATAGTTTTTTGCAGCGACTCCGAACGAAATGAAAAAAAAAAATCAAATAGCCTATTTATTCTTTCAGATTATTCTCTACGTCTATGCCAAATTTTAACGAGATCCGTTCAGCAGTTTAGGCTACAAACTCTTAACAAACATCCATCTAAACCTTCGCATTTATTATATAATTATTAGTTATATTTACTGTCTTATTCCATAATTAACTGGTTATAACTCCATTTCAAAATCTATTGAATGACATTTCGTCATTTTAATTGAATTAGGTCGACGAGCACATAACTAGGTTAAAGGAGGTCTACACACCTTTGTAAGAAATAACGTACTGAGATAGGGTCCCATACAGTCGCGCTCACAAGTGATTCATTATACGTGGTTGAAACGCGATGAAGTGTGTCAGAATGAATGCAAAGAAAGGCGCCTTGACACGGCCCTAGTTAACGAGATGCTTGAACTTTCAAATGAAATTCGTTTATTCGAATTAACCTTTATAATTCATATATGAAAGGTGATAGAGATATAGCGTAGGTAAGTAACCTTCCCAAAAAAGGAAACGATAAAACAAAAACAGATTTGCAAAATGCAATACATGTACTTAGAACATTGACTTCATCTACTTTTATTATCGTCTTATTAATAGTCTTGTATATCTAATAACTAATAATGATAACTAACTTCCTATATACCATATTTATAAGCTTCTAATCTTACTTCGCTACAGAGATAATTACTTTGATAATTGATTCCGTATATTAATCCCATACACAATATTATGTAGACAATTAAGAGAGTTCCAGACGAGGTATGAAGGCTTTATGTTACAATATTGAGTGATTAATATTACTAGAGATGGGTAACTCAATTAATATAGATGAACTGCAGATCTGTTCACGGTTCTTATGTGTGATGCAGATCAGTGAACTTGCTCGCAGATCAACTCAATTTGTAGGTATAATTTTCCTGAGTCACCAGGAAATTCGCAGCTTGTCGGCTCCCATAGTTATAGTTCGTCATGTATGCCGTTGATTTGTTGAGCCACAGCTCATCGTTTCAACACTATATGAGCTGATCTTTATACCGGTACTGCGCTGATTTACACATGTCAAAATGTTAAATATATTATGTGCGTCGACGCCCTAACATACGTTTCCTGTAATCTATTAAGTTTAACTTTGATTATCAGGTTATTAGTTTTGGTAAAGCGGAAACAATCCTTATTAATTTTGGTCTGAAGTTAGTAGCTGTGACATAAATTTGCATTTCACGAAGAAAAGTATTATCACGTCTAGTCCTAGTTCGAAATCGCGAGACATACTTCAACAATCTTCAAATAAAACATTTATGTATCTGTTTCAATAAAAATACTGCGTCCCTTGCTTATTATTTGTACCTAATACAGATCCCTGGGGAATCCCGCATATTTTGGACAGACAATGCGCCGTTATCATACCTACGACCAGCCAACCCGACGAGAGGATGGGGATAAGATTAATTGACATCTACTATTGTTCGTGTTGCCTCTGTAATCACCTGGATTTGTTTATTGCACGTAATTAATGAATACTCAGGAATTATAACATTTAAGAATATTGGACACGAACATTACTAATTTTTTATAAGAATTACTTATTAGAGTAATTCAAGCTTCTTGGCCGAAGAATATCTGATCAACTAAGGAAATATTTCCATATGATTTTTCTCATTAACAATTTTATATTACTCATATTTCATTAAACTTAGACAAGGGTTAGAAGACCTTTATCAACTGTTTGTAATTCTTGGTAACTCTACAAGATTTGTAATATTTTAATAATGAAAAAGGTGAGGTTCTAAGCAAGGTTTCATCCCTCGGGGCAGCAGAGTAATGGTCATGAGACAGTTTCGCTGGCTATTTCGTTGTGCCGTAGATCTTTTATGTTGCCTCATAAATATCTGTCACTTTTCGCTTGGACAATATGTCTTGATAATTTGGATTATTGACTACCTAATGATAAAAATATTGCTAATTTAAATGGAATATTGACCAGTATAACAACGAAGCAATTGAATATTGTGGGTGTAGTTAAACATTCCACATTGGATCATAGTGGTTGATTAAAACCTAGTCATGACGCCGTATTAACGACGACTATGTCGTATTTTTATTTGTGTGAGTACAAAGTTATATTGTACACGATAATAAAATAATTTACACATAAAATCCCACTTCATAATTGTTTGAAGTGGCCGCCGACCCTGCTCAAATCGCTCTAATTCTGTCCGTCAGAATGGCCGTTGTCAGACAGAGACATTTGTCGGGGTCCAGATAATCCCGGCCCTTATCTGTGACCGCTGCATAAATTTAGTCACACCACCCTAGTGTGTTAACAGCTTTATTTTAGTGAGAGTTGTGTAGACCTGTTCTTGGTCGTAAGATTTATACGTCTTGTTTACATTTCAAATTCATTAATTTCGTAAGGTTTTAAATACGTAAAACTACAGCCGTGTTCTTTGTTCCATTGTTAAGAGACTTTTGCCTTCTGTGTTGAAATTCTAGTGACCTAACACCATGTTTTATTAAATTAAATTATATACCACTGTATAATTCAATTTGTGAATTGCCCTTACAAAATGGAAGGTCTTTGTTTCTCATTTGCACAAGATACTTGTAATCTTATTGTAATAATTTGAATGGGGTTGTAATGAAAAGGAAGCGGTAGGCGCCGGCGCCGGCCCTGTTGTCTTAAAATCCTTTACAGCCTCCCCTTTGTCCTACATACTTACAACAATAGATTACAATTAATCTGACGTCTACGTAATAATGTCTTCGTAATCTGATAAACGCATCTATGGTTCTGCGGTAGATGAGTGTGGGCCACGAAGTAAGCGACTCGAGACTTATTCAGGAATTAATATTTCTTGACGTTTAATGTTGGTCAATATTATTCTCTTACCATTTAACAGAGTTATATCAGTTAAGTTATCTCTACTTCAACTAAAAGTTATTTAAGTATACTTTTCTCAAATCAAAATCCAAGAAAGCATATAGCTATGAGTTCAAGCTACTTAAATCGATGTATTTCTAAACAATGTAGTTGTTTATTTTAAATCAAATAGAATTCTCATATGAAAGAACTCTAGCCCGTGTACAGTCGCGAGTTTCGTGGCCCCTCCTTAACGGAATTACATTTCGCTTTACACTGTAATTAAGCGTAATCACTAACTTAACGAGTCTCACAGTGCTAAGTAATACGCGACGGCCTAATGCGAGATTAAAGCCTAGAACAAGTGTGAGCAACGGCTTGCCAAGGTATATTCATTAAGCGATACATTTTTTAATAATTCTCGACTTAATGAAAATGTGATAGTGATACTAATATTATAAATGCGAAAGTTTAGATGGATGGATGGATGTTTGTTAGAGTTTGTAGCCTAAACGGCTGAAGGAATCTCGAAGAAATTTGGCATAGATGTAGAGGATAGTCTGGAAGAACACATAGGCTACTTGCTTTTGTTTTTTTTTATGCCGCGCGGACGGAGTCGCGGGCGAAAGCTAGTTTTTAATAAAATAGATCGCTAGACGCCATCATTTTTTATGTACTAATCTTTTCTTATCTCTTACAGACAATATAATCAACTTACAAAATATTCTCTAGTTCGTTCACCGTAATATAGAACCATTTATGCTCACTATTTAGTTGCAGCAAAACAATGTTTTCTCCAGACTTTCATGTTTAATTAAAAAGCTAGACAGCATTAAATTATTCTCACCTATTTAAATGAGTAAATATTATAAATATACTGGTTAATGACGCAAACGCTGTTTTCCAATTGGATGGATATCTTTTTTTATGATATAGAATATAAAACACAAATTACTCTGCAATTCTGCGTATATTTTGTGTTAATAATAAGATGAAGTGTGTATATTATTATAGAAATTAGTGTCGTCGCTTAAGGCTGGTTACGTCATAAATTTGCATTACGGTATGGAAGGGACCGATGCTATTGTCACGCAAATCATATTATGCATGTGGAGTGCGCGATGTGATAATACGAGGGACCGGGTATTGTTGAGTCGTATCTGTTTATACAGATTTTGAATTCAATTGTAATGTTAGACTATACGTAACATGTATTTTAATATGATTATTTAAAGAATATAAGTACGCATTTACAGTAGTTATATCAACATTTCGGTTCTTAAATAATGAATACAAAAGATATTGGTATATTCCAATACCAACAATTCTGTTTTGATGATTAGTTTTTTAACGATCTTGAGTTAGCAAGGGGGCAATGGAATTCGTCAAAATAGTGAAACGATCACTGCTTAACTTTAATTACCAAAGCAGGGTACACACAAAGATGATATTTCTTCTATCTGTGCGTCCCATCCTTCACCAAATCAACTTTCCCTTCTCATCCTTTAAAGATGATCCATCCTCTTTTAGATGATCAAGGTATAAGTAACAGACGAAACTATACATTATTCTGGCGTAGGTTTTCAGTCATGTGACACTTCTACAACTTAGTCACAAAGTCTGACAAATTCTTAATACTGTAAGCAATCGTACTAATATTATAAATGCGAAAGTTTAGATGGATGGATGGATGGATGTTTGTTAGGATTTGTAGCCTAAAGGTCTGAACGGATTTCGATGATATTTGGTATAGATGTAGAGGATAGTCTGGAAGAACACATAGGATACTCACTTTTGTTTTTTTTAATATCACGCGGACGGAGTCGCGGGAGAAAGCTTGTCTTAAATAATATAGAAACAGCCCGTGTAATTCTGTCTTAAATTTAATCTATGAATAAAAAATGAATTCAAAATATTACTCTTCATTGATTTTTCTAAACTCAACGCGAAGCTTCCTTTTAATATAACAGAGAAGCGAATGAAAATATCTCAAGGCTCTTTACGTAAAGCCTACATAGTGAAAATAACCGATTGAAGGCGTAGGTAATTGCAGTGGAGATAATCCCACTGGATTCAATTTCCAATTGGGTTTTCCTACTTCGCTTCGGTATTCTTGCTTCGACTTTAGCAACTTCTGCTTCGTTTCGACGTTCGCCCTACTTCTTCGCTTTGAGTTACTTCGATCGAGTTTTTGTACGCTTTGCTATAGTTTGACTCGACTTTGGCCACTTTGGCGTGCATTCTTGTATCGCGTCGTTATTTTTAACGATGTTCTGAATTATTTATTACCCCACGAAGGTTGTTATCGGCTTATTGTGCTCTATGAATTATGTTATGTCCGTATCGAGTTGTTACGAGCTGCATTTATTTTGTGCTAACGTATTTTAATAGAACATATTCATTTTTTTTGTGACTGAATGGCTACTGTTTGCCTTGAAGAGGCATTTACAGATTCACCAGACTTGAGGTAGCCGAGCGCAGATGGCGCTTAGCCTAAACCTCGTTTATGAGTAACTAAGCTCGAGGGCTCCCACAGGAGCCTCGGCACGAGCCGTTGCAACATATTCATGTCTTATTCATTTAATACGGTTTGTTTTCTTAAAACTCTGCTAAGATAAGGGAGCATTATAATAAACATTGTCTTTTTAGCTTTTTTGTCAAATAGATTCCGAGTTGTTTCGAGCCGTTCCCGATTCCCGATCGGTCCCGCGGCGATACCGACGACACTTTATCTAAATCGATAGCTCCCCTCCTCGACACATTTAAAATTCCCTTCTGCACAAAATTCACAATTCTTTTTACCGTCGTTTTACAAAATGTCATGATACGATGAGAATTATGAGAAAAGACCGTGTTGAGAAAATGTAATAAAAAATAGGACGAAATAATTTTTACTTCTGAATAACATTTCATGTTTTTATTTTTCTTAAATTTATTTTTAAATAGTGTCGTAGTTTAGTTATTCAAAACACTATTCGTTCGTCTAACGAAGTAATTTGAAAAAAATCAAAACGAATATCTAGAAGGGCTGGTTCGATTAAATCGCGAAAAACATGGCCGAATTAAAGTGGCGAGAAAAAGCAATTGGAAATTGAATTCGAAGGACCACCTCCATTACAATTACCTCCGCCTCCGATTGATTGCTTTCGCTCCGAGGGGCGCAGTAATAGTCTCTTGATAGTATTACTGTTCAATGTCAAATACATCATACTAATATTATAAACTAGCTGTTCCCATGCGACTTCATCCGCATAAATTTATGAAAAATATTAATTTTAATGTTTACATGTGTCAAATTATCAATAGCAAATGTCAAAATGACATGACATGATGACAAACCATGGCAACCTAATCAAGGTTGATGTTGGCAGCAACTTATGGTCTCTTTCCCACATTGGGGTTTTTATCCAAAATATTTACCCCTAAGTTTAATGGCGTGAAAATATATAGCCTAAAGCGTAACGTAAGTATAGGGCTTTTTATTAAAAAAAAGAGTTATTTAAAATATGCTGTAATTGCTGACATCTTAGGCAACATAGAAGTGTGTGTTTACGCTTTATTATATTAGTATAGATGCACAAGTTTTGATGGATGGATGTTACAGTTTGTAGCCTAAACGGCTGAACGGATTTCAATCAAATTTGGTATAGTAATAGAGGACAGCCTGGAAGAACACATAGGCTACTTACTTTTGTGTTTTTTTAATTCCACGCGGACGGAGTCGCGGGCGAAAGCTTGTTCAACATAATTACCTTTATTTTTATTGATATTTTTTGATAAACTGTACTACTTTCTCATAGGTCACATATCTAGGAAGGTCGTAAAAGTGTCTATAAAATCTTATCAGAGAGCAATTGCTGTTTGGGGCTTTAAATAAATTGGTTTGGAAACAAAAAATGGTGTCTGGGGTATGAAGCCTGCACTTTGTGTAATGAACTCGACTACTCGGTAGACCCGTCCTTTGACAAACGCACTGAGTATTGATTTATCAACTTCTTGATATACTTTGACTGTTTAATTTGTATAGTTGTAAAAGATTAATGGAAAAAGGAATGCAACCCATAAACGCATTGATATCCGATTTCAAAAGTGTTTCAAACTATTCTTGCTAAGTTTAGTGCTAACTGTGTCTTGAAAGATTTTTTTTATTAAAAAAAAGAGTTATTTAAAATATGCTGTAATTGCTGACATCTTAGGCAACATAGAAGTGTGTGTTTACGCTTTATTATATTAGTATAGATGCACAAGTTTTGATGGATGGATGTTACAGTTTGTAGCCTAAACGGCTGAACGGATTTCAATGAAATTTGGTATAGATGTAGAGGATAATCTGGAAGAACGCATAGGCTTGCATTAGTTTTTTTCATTCCGCGCGGACGGAGTCGCGAGCGAAAGCTAGTTCAACATAATTGCCTTTATTTTTATTGATATTTTTTGATAAACTGTACTACTTTCTCATAGGTCACATATCTAGGAAGGTCGTAAAAGTGTCTATAAAATCTTATCAGAGAGCAATTGCTGTTTGGGGCTTTAAATAAATTGGTTTGGAAACAAAAAATGGTGTCTGGGGTATGAAGCCTGCACTTTGTGTAATGAACTCGACTACTCGGTAGACCGGTCCTTTGACGAACGCAATGAGTATTGATTTATCAACTTCTTGATATACTTTGACTGTTTAATTTGTATAGTTGTAAAAGATTAATGGAAAAAGGAATGCAACCCATAAACGCATTGATATCCGATTTCAAAAGTGTTTCAAACTATTCTTGGTATGTTTAGTGCTAACTGTGTCTTGAAAGATTTTTTTTATTAAAAAAAAGAGTTATTTAAAATATGCTGTAATTGCTGACATCTTAGGCAACATAGAAGTGTGTGTTTACGCTTTATTATATTAGTATAGATGCACAAGTTTTGATGGATGGATGTTACAGTTTGTAGCCTAAACGGCTGAACGGATTTCAATCAAATTTGGTATAGTAATAGGGGATAGTCTGGAAGAACACATAGGCTACTTACTTTTGTGTTTTTTAATTCTACGCGGACGGAGTCGCGAGCGAAAGCTAGTTCAACATAATTGCCTTTATTTTTATTGATATTTTTTGATAAACTGTACTACTTTCTCATAGGTCACATATCTAGGAAGGTAGTAAAAGTGTCTATAAAATCTTATCAGAGAGCAATTGCTGTTTGGGGCTTTAAATAAATTGGTTTGGAAATAAAAAATGGTGTCTGGGGTATGAAGCCTGCACTTTGTGTAATGAACTCGACTACTCGGTAGACCCGTCCTTTGACAAACGCACTGAGTATTGATTTATCAACTTCTTGATATACTTTGACTGTTTAATTTGTATAGTTGTAAAAGATTAATGGAAAAAGGAATGCAACCCATAAACGCATTGATATCCGATTTCAAAAGTGTTTCAAACTATTCTTGGTATGTTTAGTGCTAACTGTGTCTTGAAAGATTTTTTTTATTAAATAATGAGGTGGCAATCGTTTCCTGAACTTGTCGAAACAGCAACGCGACCGCTGTCCATAGACAAACAGAATCGCAGATGCATTACCTAATAAAGAGGTGGCGCGCATAAATATATTTCCACTTCCTGTGCGTCTTCTCAACCGTCAAATCCACTTTTCCTTCTCACCCTTTACTTATAAAGGGACTAAAAGTAGACCTAACCCTAATAGGTAAGAAGTCTGTGCTTTCTGACAATGAAAAAGGTTCCGAAATCAATGTTTGAATTAACTTTATTTGTATGTTTAATTACATGTAAGCAAGATACAAAGGATATCTTCTCCAGTTTTAATTAAAAGACAACGCATGTCTAAGAAAAACCACGTCTTCATTTGTTCAGTACAGCCGTGTTTACGGAGTCGCTAATCCCATCCGGAAATCGTGACACCGTTTAATTTGAGTGGGAAATTAGATTCGAAAGCGAACGGCATGAGGGAGGAATGTTTGATTTGAATTAGACTTAGCCCAAATATATCCAATATACGGTATAAGAGGAAATGGATTTTTACGAAGCAAGTCAAGCATTTTAATTAGAGATACGAAGTTATAACAATTTGTGTTAACCTCTCCAATCATTGTCAATCGCTTAGAGACTAATATATCTTTTAGTGTAGCGTATTCACCTATTTACACCTTCCCTATTCAATTTTACTACTCTAAAAATTTCTAAACCTCTTACTCACACAAAAAGCGACCATTAGCACCCATATAATTAATTCGCCGACTTTACACGACCACTTGTTAACCCGGAAGTTTAAATTTTACAACAAAAACTGAGGACGGGAGGAAAAAGCTATGGCTCGTTAGACTTGCGTTATCCCATAACCAAGTTTCGGGTTCCCGGGTTTGTTGGTCGGTCAGTGTTAACTGCTAATCGGCAGTTTTAAGAAGTTTCGGGAACTGCCGCCAGGTGGCGCCCATGCGTAATTAATTAGGTACCTGATTTAGTAAGTGGTTGTTCGACCTTCGTTGAATTTGAAATAACGCTTCGATTTAAATTATATGCATTAGGATAATTAAAATAACTTTAGATGTCGATAATATATGAGTAAATAATATTGATATTAACAATATTAGTTCACTTTTCTATTATAATAAAAAACTAACAAAATATAAAACTATTCATAAATTAAATTACATTCATATTAAGCTAAATCTATTCAATTGTTTAATAATTGGTTTATCGTTGTAAAAATCATAAAAATAACCATTTATTACAGCAAGATATTTAATGAGCCATTTCTCTCATTCAGCTCAGTTCCCAGAACTCACAATTTACTATCGCGACATCCCTTTCTATCGCTTCTAATAAATCTTGAAAAGAAAAAAAGGAAAATGGCCGCCGATACGCGAGCAATTACTCTTTACGCGAGGCCTCAAGTGGTCCCGATTGATCGGGAATAGCCCGTAATGGACTAATAGAAGGCTCCGCACATCTTGACCATTATAGCCTTCGCCTAAATTGATATCATCTTGTAAAGGCTATAAGTTTTAAATGAAAGACTCACCATGTTCAATTGGAATTGGAAATATTACTAATCTTACTTCTTACTAATATTATAAATGCGAAAGTTTAGATGGATGGATGAATGTTTGTTAGAGTTTGTAGCCTAAATGGCTGAACGGATCTCAATGAAATTTGGCATAGACTTTTCATATGCGTAAATGATAGTCGGGATAGTCACTTTTGTTTTTTTAATGCCACCCTGACGGAGTCGCGGGCGAAAGCTATCGAAATCTATCAAAATCAGCACAAGTGAAAGTCACTTGTCGAGAGATTCATCAAGAGATTTGTAAAATCCATTAACGTATCAGGTAAAAGAGACAGAGATCGAGTCGTAAAATTTAATTCCTCACAGGCTGGTCATAAATATACCTTGGCTATAAATAAAATTAATTCCTCATAAATATTATTCCGACCGATGGGGAGTAATGATGAAAGCATGAAAAACACCTGCTTTCCACGAAATGTTGCTTGATTATAGCCTGATGGAAATTAATTCACATTATTGGTGAAATAATTATATAGCTTACTTTGCTCATTGAGCCGGAAAACGTTCGATTCGTTTCGCAGTTATCAATTTTATTTCAATGTTTATTGTTTTACTCGACTGATGGTAACTATTTATTTTCAGTATGTAATTTCATACTAGCTATTGCTCGTGATTTCGTCCGCATGAAAATAAAAAATAACAAAAAACATGGCCTATGTTACTCACGGATAAATTACCTTTCTAACAGTGAAAAAAAAAATTAGAATCGGCCAAGTCGTTTTTGAGTTATTTCAATACATACATATCTTTGAATTTCTTCACCGATTATTTGCACGTTGCATCACGATGTTTTCCATCACCGTAAGAACGTCGAGTAAATTATGTACGTATGGAATTCGAAAAACCAAATAAAGAAAAGTCTTCAATCCATAGTCTTACATTCACAGGCGTTCGGGTTAGCACAACAGTCGAGCATAACCTTCCAGTAAACGAATAACAAACGATGCAAAGTTCATGCATCTTTTTTCTTTGTGTACGCTGGAAATATGAAGTTATCGGTAAAAGAGCTAAAACAAAATAATAAGCGGTATTTCTGTACTATTATCGAAGGAAATAATTGGAACTGTAGCGTAAACTTATCTGAAAAGCTAACAAAGTATTTAAAACAAAATACAGTTAATACGAGAGCTTCTACAATCTGATATTTACGAGTAAAAGCATGTTTCAAGTAAATGGATATTTGAATGTTTCACGACCTACGGCGTATTGTTTTGTTTTCATTAAGTCTTAAAGCCAGAGGCATTCAGAACGTTAATAGAAATTAACGAAATCTTAATAGAAATCTTACTTAGAGTTTAAACATTTCAATTTAACAGTATTGTTATCACATCTAAATATCATCACATATTATCAAATTAATGGATTAAATATTTTAAATTATAGAGCTACCCAACATGTGATCCGGGTCCAACCCATCGGGTTTAAATATTTGGATCCATTTTATACATATCCCCGAGACCAACCCATCGCGAGAGTATTTGGGTTCGTTTCGTCCGTATTCAACAGTGTCGGGTTGATTTATGAGCTCGGAAGAATTGCCGTAGACTCGACGATGCATCTTAATATGTCTTGTGGGGAACTGTACACCAATACCAGGGTCGTGCCAACATAAACGTAGTTATTGCTGCTTAGATTTATAGATTAAACTAGCTTTCGCCCGCGACTCCGTCGGCGTGGAATTAAAAAAAAATTGAGTAGCCTATGTGTTCTTCCAGACTGTACTCTACATCTATGCTAAATTTCATCGAGATCCGTTCAGCCGTTTAGGCTACAAACTCAAACAAACATCCATCCATCCATCTAAACTTTCGCATTTATAATATTAGTAAGATATTAGTAAGATTATAGCTTATTAAAATTATAGATTACTAACTGTTGCTCGCGACTTCGTCTGCGTGAAATTTAAAATTAATAAAAAATATAGCTCATGTTACTGACAGATAAATTTAACGGTGAAAGAGTTTTTTAAAATCGGCCCAGTAGATTCAGAGCTTATTGAATACATACAAAAATTAAAATCTTTCCTCTTTAAAATATTAATATAGATAAACAAAAGGTCGTAAATACGACCATTCCACAATCCAAATAATACACTCAGAAACACACTAATTTTGGTTTCATATTTAACTAGGATTAATTATCTACAAGAATGACCAGTGCATGCACAATCCACGAGCTGTGCAAGCTTATTCTAGCTCGTATCTGGTAATCTCTGGAGAATAATTAACAGGAAACCCGGGCAATATTTGGTATCCGTAACACAGCACAGAACATGTGTCCCGTACACAAGGGGAAAGCAACGAAAATATTTGTTTTCACGTTTCTTATAACATGTGTTCTAATAGTTCTATAAAATTGCATCCGTAATACAATTAAACAGCAAGTATCTAATTGTATAGACAGATATCATATCAAAATTAATAACCACAGGCAGTTTTAAAATTATTTCTCCTAAAGTATCAAAGCTGAAATCATCTGCTTTATATGTACATAAACAGGCTCTGTATTTCAAAGTATACAACACTGCCGTTAAAATCTGACAATATCACCAATTCCGTAATTAAGAATGTTAAATCCGTCTCGACTGCACCGCACCAGACTGAGCGAAGTTAGGTCTCGCGTTCGTTACTGCGCGGTCTGACCTGGGGAACTAAACTAATTTACTCTAAACGCTCTTGGCACTTGCAGAATACGTTACGCTCACAATTGAATACCAGTCCCCGAATCGAGGATTCCTTGCCAATGACGTCATACTTGTTTTTGAATTTGGAATGTTATTCACTTGTAATGTTGTTCACCCGTGAAATTAAAATATATAGCCTATGTGCTGTGATAATTTAGCTTTTTAATGGTGTAAGAATTTATGAAATTATTCCCGTCCTTTTTGAGTTATTTCAATACAAAAATACAAATCTTTCCTCTTTATAACATTGGTGTAGATTAAAAAAAAACGCCTGGTTTCTACATGCAGGGTAATATCCTATCAATGTTTATTAATACATAAATAGTACTAATCTTGTTGAACTCTATACAATTTAAACATGGTAACAGTGACACGATCATGACTGTTTTTGCATGCAACTTAACAAAATTACTCTGAACTAACTTAACACTAACTTGAAATTGAAACATCCCGTGGAAACTCGTAATTGAATAAGAACCACTGTAAGGGGGTAGTGCAGCTTATTTACAGTTGTTTTTGCTACACTACTTGTCGTTTAGACTAATTTAAAACTTAAACTTAGTACAGCGAAGTAAGACAATCAAGATGTCCAAAATGTTTTGTTATTTTTATACAATTTAGAGGAATGTTAATGAAAGTTAAATACAGATTCTTAAAATAAAGCAATGCGATAAAATATCTTGAAAATTACTTAGCTAAGTACTTGGATGATTTATTACCTGCTTTACAGTTGAAAATATTGAACGTAAGTTTTAACAGAGTAGCCCGCAGAGGGCGCCAGTGATCTAAGATCGATCACCAATCTCACGAAACGCAAAACGGCTTCACTTCGCGTACCTACTTGGGGATTACAAAGTAGGAAACTTTGCATTCCCAGAATAGGAAATTTATTTACTTTGGAAAGTCGTGAAAACGTAAAAGATAAACTTCAATATTGACGGAATATGTGAGTTACATTTTCAATTTAATTATATCTACTGAGAAAATATAGAGTATCGCTAGCGATTAACAATATGAGACTAATTAATGAAATTGATTAAAAATTTTAAACTCAATTTAATTGCTGGTTAATGGCTTTCTTTTTGCGGATTCGGCCAGTGTTTTTTTTTGTTTGTTCTAGACTGGTTTGGAAGAGACCAAAATATTTAAATTATTTATAATCTATACTAATATAATAGTAATATAAAGAGTGTTTACGATTAAAAGAAGTGAATCAAGCACGTTATGAAACTCAACATTTAATATTATAAACAGTATTAAAATATGTACAAATGTCAGTACTAATTTCATAATTCGTGGCGTCCGCAGTTAATTTATAACATTTTTATCAGAGGTCCCAAAAGCAGTAATATTTTCACGAGCATTTATTCCGCGTTACTCCGCCACTGCGACCTCGCGCCACCTTGCGGAAACTTTCCGAATAAATCTTAAGACGAAAATAAAATTAATTCTACATCTCAAATGTTTTTCGCTTAAGAAATGTAAGGATGATCATGATTGTTCAATTATGTTTTATAAATCAGAAGTCATGCTGTTATTTTTTATTTCTGTCTACGTATATTTATGCTTTAATATATTTTTAGGTTAATAAATAACTATGTTCTTTGTCTGTACGTTTGTTTTTTAAAACATCAAATATTTCAACCGATGTAGATTAACTCAACCGACACCAAAACCACATCAATAATTGTTCCACAGTTCGTTCGGAGCGGATTGTTTCTTTTTTTATTATTCACCTCATTCAGAACGAACGAATGAAAACAGTTCGTTCAATCACAGCTTTATTTAGACGTACCGAAATATTTGGGCTGCATCGCTTGTGTTGTTTGTGCCTTTATTGTTTTTTTCTCTCCATTGTCAATAGACACTGGCACAATGTAAAAAGTAACTTTTGAACTACTGAATGATTAATTAAAAGGTAAATAACGGTTACATTTAAATTCAGAACAATATTTTGTTTTGAAGTAAATGTGCTGTTTTTTTCACTCAAAAGTTCGTTTACGTTTAAATAAACAAAAAATACTTAATTAGTGTCCTATGAAAGAACATATTTTGTTTCTTATCTTTATTTTTTTTTGTTTTTTTAATTAATTTCTGGACACAAAACAAAGGGTTTCGTCGTTGATTTTCACAGATAGGTAACGATCGAGAGAGGTCAGACGAATTTACATACAAGCTATACCCACATTTGTGCGGCGCTTGCGGTCGGCTTTGGCGGGCTTTCTATCGCTAGACTAGATTGACCATGTCATTTACCTTTCCCGGATAAAAAAGATTTTTATGGTGTTACATTTGTATTATTAAGAAATTGCGTAATAAATTGTCCAAATATGAAACATGCCACTAGCTAAAATAGAGTTAAAACTCTAATTTAAAGTATTCTATAGGATTTGTCAAATATCTTGTTGGCTCGGAACATACCAGTGGTAGTGTAGAACACAATTTATGTGTGGCGAGGTAAAATGGCATAAAGAGCACTGCGCAGTGCGCTAATGACTCCGAATATATGTGAAAAGCCTTATTTTAAAATCTCTAATATACAGTAAAAACTGCACAATCTTACTAATATCATAAATGCGAAAGTTTAGATGGATGGATGGATGTTTGTTAGAGTTTGTAGCCTAAACGGCTGAACGGATTTCGATTAAATTTGGCATAGATGTACACTTATGTTTGTTTCAGTTCCACGTGGACGGAGTCGCGGGCGAAAGCTAGTACATTAATAAAGACAAATCGGTTATGCTGACCAAAAACATAAGTCCATTTAGTATAGAGATATATGAGATATCTACTCTTAAATTTAGTATCGGTTATGGTGACCAAAAACTAAGGTCCATTTAGTATAGAGATATGAGATATCTACCCTTAAATTTAGTATCGGTTATTGCTATAAAAATGTGACTACCATTTTCCGTACTATGTAGTTAGAAATCATCGTATCACGTTAGAAATGGCAACCCTAACCTTGTACATAAGCGCAGCGGAAATTTAAGCCAGATTCAAGTGAAACGTTTGCTATTGCAATCTAGACGTAGTTGCATAGATATAAAGTACATTTTCGTCTAACTATAATGAAAATCCCTTGTAATTGGACTAATTAATTGATGCGCCGTGCGGGTTTGTGAAAAAGCTGACATCTATGCAGTTAATGCTGAACTTGGAATCGTTGTTAATAAAAAATGAAGGAGGTATTTAGAAAAGAGAAGGAGTATTTTTTTATAAAGGGAATTTCTAAGAAGTAATTTATTACTTGTTCTAAAAAGGTAACTGTTAGTGACTTCGTCTGCGAGGAATTAAAAACAGCCTGTGTTACTAAGTGGCCTAGGATTCTAATGGTAAAAGATATATTGAAATCGCCTCATTACTTTTTGAGTTTATAACAAACATACATGAAAATATATTTTTATAATATTAGTATTGATAATTTAATAAACTAGAAAATACTCAAAATCTATCACGGTTATAGAGATAGGAATAAAGTGGAAATAAAGTAAAGGAGAACGGTTCAATTTAACATTCAGTAATTCAATAAAATATTTTACAGCCATAAAATTTTTGGAAAACCTTCTTTAACTGGCTTTATTTTTTACGCCGCACATTTCATCTTTTTTTCGTAACGAAGCACTTACAATCTGACAGCATCCTTTACATGCTAAATGTAAACGAATATTCCTAACAGAAATCGACGTCAATACTTCACAGAATCCATCTGAAAGCAAAATTTAATTTTAGCCAAAAGTACAGGTGAAATTGTTAGAATCGAAATGGAAACCGATATATCATAGTATTCAAAATCACTTTCTTTTTATAAAACGACGCCATATATCTTGCGGTCGGAATAAAGTATTTTCTAAAAGGCAAAAGAAATTGCAAAAAGAATTTAATAAAAGTGGTAATACGTTTTACAAAACGTTAAATTTCACATAATGGTACTGCCGCATTACAATTCGTTTAGTTATAACTAAGGCAGCCACTTAATGTATATTTAATACTAGCTGTTGCTCGCGACGTCGTCTACGCAATGTTAAGATAAATATAATGTACCCGTCTATGTCAGCTACCCTTCAGTGAAAGTCCGGTCGAAATCGGCCCAGCCGCTCCGGAGATTACCCGAAACAAACGCAGCTTGCGGACAGACAGACAAAAAAAAATTAAATGCTTGAATTTTTCTTTTGTCGATAGTGTATAAAATATAGTTCTAGTAACTTTAAAGTTATCTAGGAGAGGAATTCCAGCATTCAAGTTAAAATATGTTCAATACCTTATACTGACAATGATAAAATTGCGTTCAAACGAAGTCAAAAGATAACCTTACTGCATTCTGCATTAGTCACATTTCTACAGAATATAGAAAGAAAAACGTACTGGCCATTTAGAAAAATAACTGGTTGCATGACTTTAGACATGTTATTTTATCTGTGACATAATTTCTCTTTCGTTTTCTATTCTTTTTCAAGACTTTAAGGATTTAAAAAAAATATCTCACCATAGACAATGTGACAAATATTACCAGTTAAAAAAAAGATAGTTTAACAGAATAAAAAACGAGTAGTCTCAGCGCAAACGGTTGTAACAAAACGCGCATCATCTATATCAATTTAGTAAATAAACAAACAGGATCTTTACAAATCGTGTGCACTATCGGAACGTCGGTAACTTATGTGCTCCCAATTGTTTCTACAGCCGAGACCGAGGAGGCAATAGCTTTTTCTCTAACGAAATATTGTCTCGCGGGCTGCTTAGGGTTGCGGACGTTTTTATAAAAGGACGACAATTGTATTGTCGAGAAAGTTGAAAAGATTGCCTCTTTAGTATTGGATTGAAAACCAAAGTAAGATATCAGTGTAAGGTTAATTTAAAATGCTACTAAACACTGAAGTTATTTTACCTTTTTCTGCTTTTTTATGTTGTACATTTGACCAATAGAGCCAGCACATTCGTGCAATTGACGTAGTTTCGTTCTATTATAAAGTCATTTAAAACGCAAAAACAACTTCTTTTTAATATTAACAGCTGTTCATATACGCGTTGCTGAGAAACAAATGACGGTGGTAACGTTCGTGTTTTCCTTAACCCTTTTTAAGGTTAAATTTGGACCCGGTTTTCGCCAAAGCTTAATTATACAGACTTGACGGATGTTCGCCTCTCTTATGAAATGGCTCCAAGACTAAGTACCACAAAATAATGACGATTCTGTGGGAAAAATATTAAAAACAAATATGAAAATATACCAGGAGCCTATATCTTAAAAGTATTTTGAATATGTCATTGATTTTTTAAATAATAATCGAATAATATAATCATTATATTACTCAAAGAAATGAGATATCGAGTAAACATGAAAAAACGAAATTAATGTATCCCACGGGACGCGTAACTATTTCCTGGGTCAAAATTAGCATATGTGTTCTTCCAGACTCTATCTATACCAAATTTTATCGAGATAGAGTTTGTACTCAAACAAACATCCATCTAAACTTTCGCATTTATAATATAAGTAGATTACAGACCCTCGACTTATTCATCTCTTCAGATAAACATTTGGTTTATAACCAACTAGATGTTGCTCGCGACTTCGCCCGCGTAAAATTAATAATAAAAAATATAGCCTCTGTTACTCACAGATACCTTTCTAACAGTGAAAGAATTTTCAAAATCGGCCGAGTACTTTTGAGTTATTTCAATACATACAAAAATACAAATCTTTCTTCTTTATAATATGAGTATAGACATGATGTACTCATCTGCGTATTTATTGCATGAAAGCGTCCAATGATTGCTTGGCATTAGCAGCCCTATCTCACGAAGTGGCCACGATGCCACGTTCACTTCCCCACCTGCGGCTTATTTATGACCCCCGGGAACTACTTACGTGAATAATGGACCCCTATCAGTATTCCCTGTATGGGAAAGAATTTTTCAATACAACCTTATTGACTACATTTTATTGTTAGGACGGTTAACAACCGTACTGAGAAAGGGAAGCAGGTATGTTACCTGGTATAGCGGAATATAATATTAACGGTCTCTAGGTACACTTAGTAACTAACTAGTAGTTAGTCAAGTAACTGCAAAAGTCGATTGGCAGCAGAACGCATTAAACATTCAAATATATTTATCTCAAGTTTTACTTGTCATACAGTGATGGAAGGTGTAGATTTTAAATAGTTACAGACCTGCGGAAAAGATATCTAATAGAACTTTAATATACTACGCAGTTTGTGTACCTTTGCCAATTAAATTACGCTAAATAAAAAATACTATTTTTGAAATCAAACAAATTGGATACACCACTCCCACCAAATTGTAAATTGTCTGATAACAATCCAACGTGTAAAATATGTGATGGAAATATCGAATTTTGTTACCTTATCTGACAGTGACGTCATTTTTAAGCTATCTGAGCCTCTATCAGCCAGTGATGGGACAGGCCCTTAAAGTAATAATTATTACGAAATTGGTCTCATATTCTTATACTATTTGCGTCATGCGGTTTCATAAAGTATATCTAAATGAGAAAACGTGAAATAAAAATACTCTGTTATAAATTCAACGAGCTTTATGTTGAGGCAAAGCGTGAAAATAAACCCTTCCATTCACGTTACCGGCTGAAACTCTACGTTTCAAGTAAATGCAACCGAAATTCGTTAGCAGTGCAATTACAGCGTTCCATTAGAGTTGGGCTGGATTACGAGCGTGTTGTGGGTACGTAGAGCTTTATAACAAATCAAAGCGAAATTTTGATACAGATTCAGTGTTACAAAAATTAGTAACTACCGAAAAACACATTAAAATATAGCTCTTATATGTTTTGAAATTAGACCAGTACCAAGTGAGTGTAGCTATTAACTAATTAGTTTATGATTGTTCAACTACAAATACTATATAACTAAAATTGTTACTTAATAGAAAACATATAATAACACAGCGTCGACTAAGTTTTAATATTCTAGTTCACCTCTTCTCTCTTTCTGGTAAACTATAGTCAATCTTACTTCTTACTCTTATTATAAATGCGAATGTTTAGATGAATGGATGGATGTTTGTTAGAGTTTGTAGCCTAAACGCCAGAACGGATCTCGATGATATTTGGCACTGATGTAGAGCATAGTCTGGAAGAACACATAGGCGTACTTTAGTTTTTTTTAATTTCACGCGGACTGAGTCGCAGGCGAAAGCTAGTTACAAAATAATAATGTTTTACGAATACCTTTGACATCACTAAAATAAGAGAAACGCAGTATTTCTAATGTCTACAAACAAAGCCTTTAAGCGTTCTCATAAACTTTCTGCATTTCATATTCAAACTACTTTGAATTCCATTTCGTCATTTGTAAGCATCGCCCCTCAATTACCATTAGGGTGATATGGTAATTACGCGCAAACACGAATTTCAAAGAGTATATAAGTCCGAACAATTCGGCTCACATTAGAATAATATTACAATATGATTACCAACTTTTAACATTTGCATAGTGTTGAAAAGTTGCCAGTATGTTTTGTAACAGCGTGTTTTATTGCATCTAACCTAGGTACCCCTTAGAGGCCTTAGTTTTAATTGGTTACAACAATGAAATAAGGAATAAATGTACCTTTATTTGTTTCGTAAAACTATAACAGTTATTTTAGACGAAATTACTTTTACATGTAATGTAAACTTTTACTTCATTCCACACAAGCAGCGCAATAGTTTCTTGTAAAACTTGACAGATAACAGTAAAAGAAATATTTACCTTCTAGAATATATTAATAATTGTTCTACTTTTAATGTATAAGTATCTATTTTAATTAGATATAAAAGCAAAGTATTAAAAAGAGAGATTGCACAAATAGAATTGTTTACTCCAATAGAGTTCAGTTCGTCTGGCGTACCGCAAGGCAATCAATTAGGCCCAGACATGCTATCTTACTGCTTTGTCTTTTCTAACTTCAATTTATACTCACTAATGAACTCGAAGCGATAGACAACGAAAAGAAATACTCAATTAAATCGATTTAAGAATATCAGAGTGTTTAAATTCTAAGTCTGAGGATAATTTAGTTTTGTACTTGTAAACTTATATTCATAAATACAATACATAAAGGATCTTTACTGAGCTACAACATTACTTAAATAAACCAAAATAGAGCTAAAAATACATATGATTAATTATTTATAAGTTTTATTGTATTATTAAAAAAAAAATTAAAAAGGCAAAGAATATGCGGATTCTATGAAATTCATATTGGTTGTGCAATAAATGATAATAGATGGCGCTGACAATGGTTTGTCAGCTTTGGTAAATATGTTTGCATTGATTTAAACGTAAAAGCATATTTGTATTAAATAGTAACTAATATTTTATAAGAAAGTTAATTGTAAAATTATAATTGTTCAAGTTACAAAAATATTGTGCATGAATATTTAATAACGTACTGGCCACTGAGAATGCAATAGACAAAATTTTATTAAAAAAAAAAAAAAAAGGCAAAGAATATGCGGGTTCTATGAAATTCATATTGGTTGTGCAATAAATGATAATAGATGGCGCTGACAATGATTTGTCAGCTTTGGTAAATATGTTTGCATTGATTTAAACGTAAAAATAAAAAAAAAAAAAGGCAAAGAATATGCGGATTCTATGAAATTCATATTGGTTGTGCAATAAATGATAATAGATGGCGCTGACAATGGTTTGTCAGCTTTGGTAAATATGTTTGCATTGATTTAAACGTAAAACCATATTTGTATTAAATAGTAACTAATATTTTATAAGAAAGTTAATTGTAAAATAATAATTGTTCAAGTTACAAAAATATTGTGCATGAATATTTAATAACGTACTGGCCGCAGATAAAGCAATAGACAAAATTGTATTAAAAAAAACAACGAGGATTTAGGCGCGAATGTGCAAGATATGAAGCAAACGATATAACAACGTTTATATTTAACAATGCAATTTTACCAATTATTGTAAATAGTGTGTGTATTATCAACAAATAAAGAAGATTTTATCAATGATACTAGTTTAAATTTATACACATAATGTAAAATTAAGTGAAACAGTCCATAAAATATTAAAACTCTTAAAAACTACTCCCAAAACAAAATACGAAAACATCGTCCTTACAACGGTAAAGCCGGTGGGTAACAAGCAATTTGGCCGCACTCACCCCGCGCTTACCCGCTAAATTGAAGCCATTTCTCATTGCGTGGTGTTTATAGCGTCAGCGCAGATGCTTCCTGCCTAGAGAACACAATAGGGTCAGGAGAACAAATGTAGAGTTGCGACTATCGAAACTTTGAAACACGAAATTTGCGAGGCTTTTTTTAGTCCCCTTTCCCTTCTTTCCTTATTAGGATAGGTTTTTTTTTTTATTAGGATAGGTTTTTTTTTTTATTAGGATAGGTTAGGTAGGGGAAGTGGATTTGACGGTGGAAGGTACAGGAAGGGGAAATATCCTATCTTGTCTGAGTCCCCCCCCTCCGTCGATTAATGGTAGGGAACACATCTGCAGTTGCTATAGGCATGTCGCTTCGCTTAGACGAATTCAGGTGGCCGCTTGCTCGTGTGCCATCTTATGATATAAAAAAGCTAATTTAAAAAACATAAAACGAGGTGTAAATTATTATTCGCAAAATGTATGCACACTATTTGTTATTGCACACATTCATTATTGGATTACATTTTTCGTTATTTAAGATTTTTTTCTTATAATCAGTTAAGTATAAGAAAGAAAAAACTGAGTTTTCTTCCGTGATTTGTATTCTCTAAGGCGGCGCATAATAAATTGAATAAAACTCAGAACTTGTAAGATATAGAAGTGAGTCCAGCGCAGTGGTAACTAGGCGATGGTTATCGTGTTGAATTTATTACTAGAGTTGTATGAATATATAATTTTATAACAAACCTAGGGACGTTTTATGTAACATCTTGTTTTCTGTTTTTATCAGCTATCATAATTACAAGACGCAATAAAAACAATGTAATATATTGACTGTCGTTTTTACTATAATAAATTTTTTTCGTCGTTTCGTTCCCACTAAGGGAAGCAAGAGCTTGGCTAAATTACGAGTATGTGTTATTTTGCTGAATTCCTCGATTTTCTTTAAACTCTAAACAAAACTTGTTTGTATCGGCTACACTCTTTTGTGTCAGGCTTTTAGTATGATGACAGAGCTGAACTGAGCGTTTCCTCATTTCTGAGAATCGGGACATCTCTCCTTGACCATTCCTTGAAGTTTTTTTCTACCTAATCTATGGAGCGTCAATGATGGTTATATTTTCTTTGTATATAATACATTAAAGTATTCGAATGTCCGTTTGTTTCAGCAGAAACACCCACATGTGATATTCGAGGCGCGTACGAAGGCGAACAAGGGCTGTGCCAACAAGCTCGAATTCAGACCGAAGAGTCGGCGCACCAAACATGTATCCTTCGTCGAACAACCGCTTGGTGACGACCCTAGGAGCTCGTAAGTACACTTTAAGATATGTTACAAAGGAGATAATATTAATTTTACTCTGTACAGAGAGAGTAAAAACACGAGGTTATTATTAGTTATAAGGAAATCTCCTTTTCTAATAAATATTACAGATACCGTTATACAAAGACATTTGTTCAAGTTCGTTAAAAAGATAAATAATAACATTGTTCCTTTCCTCTCGTTAAGTGAATTTTGATTAACTTTTAATATAATTTCAAAACATTGATATTGGAAACGCAATTCAATGATACAAAATTTCCGATATCAAAATATTTTATCTAAAAATAATAATGAGATTTTTGTGATACTAATATTCTATTCCAATGTTTATATTAACCTTTGTTTTCGGTAAAACAATCAAACAATGAAAGATGCTTACAAATGTTTTGTCGGTCTCTTTAGGTATACATTTTTATATAAATTATAGCTTTCGCCCGAGACTCCGTCGCCGTGAAATTTTAAAACAAGTGAGTAGCCTATGTGTTCTTCCAGGCTATCATCTACATCTAGACCAAATTTTGTCGAAATCCGTTCAGCGGTTTAGGCTACAAACTCTAACAAACATCCATCCACCCATCCATCCATCTAAACTTTCGCTTTTATAATATTAGCAAGAATTAGTAAGATTTGCATAGGTGTAAACTATAGTTTTTATTTTCATAGTTAATGTGTTACAAGTCCACTTTCGATCGTAATTATTTCTCAAATAACTAGCTCATGCAAAGAGTATTTATATTTATAGGACAGACTGGACATTCAATCCATTTTATTATACAATGACATAGATAACCTTGCGGAAGATAAATCCCGGAAAATAACCCAAGAACTGTCCGTGTCTTATAAATCATGCCACGTCTGCGCCAAAGTGAATAATGCAGCGAGTTCAAGTTTGTAACTCGTTTCAGAGTTTTTTCTCCAACTCCAGTCAGTTGTCAGTTTATTTAATGAATTCTATTTGAAGCGAATACGTGAATTTTAAATTATACGAGGCACAAGTTTCGTGTAAAAAGAATATTTGAACATAAAAGAAAATAAAGAAACGGATGAATCATTCTAAAAGACATTGAGGTATTTAAAGAAACGCTATATCAATACGCGAAGGATCTTGATATTTCTAGTCTTAAAATTATGGCTATTTGTTTTTAAGTAGGAATATATTATTTGAAATCTAAATAGTTACATACAATAATTCATTTGAAAAATAAACCATACTACACATTTTCAATAATAAATCAAGAAAATATTAACGTCTTAAAATTAAATGTTTCCGGGATGCTCGTCGAAGTCTTTTCCAATGCGAGAATTTCGAACGTTAACCTATCTAGGGATCCAATCGGCGCCGTCGATAAGGCGGCTCTTTCACTTATTACACCCACTTTGAAGCTCCCCAGGGGACATTTTAATGATGCCCTTTGACATTCCAAACCATCGTTACGGGGCATTGATTCGATATTGAACGGTAATGGGCTAGTTAACCGGACTCTGTTTTAGACCCTTAGTCGTGGACTGGCTCTAAATTTGATTAGAAATTCTGTACTGAGAATATTGATGATTAAAAACGACAGAGATTTAAGAAAATTCGTATTGTTTCAACTATTATTGCTTATGTTAGCTTAATTTTTTTTCTAGTTAAATTAACGATGATTTTTAGTAAAAAAAAACTTCTTTTATTACGTCTAAACCTATAATAAAAAATGGCACCTGTAGAAAAAATTATAACAAAGAATTTTAAATTGTATCTTCCATAATGTTGATATTAGTTTTAGTAATTTAGAATAAGGTAAAGAACTCAATTAAAATACTTGGACCATTTTTTCTTAAATCGAACATCCTGTATACCATTGGAATTTATAAGATTATCCGTAGAACAAATACCGGAGCATCTTAAATCAAAATTTGAATAATAATACCATCAACCGCTTCATCACAACCCTTCAAAGTGAACAGACAAATGACTCAACTTCCAAACAGGTATCAAAAGCCTTGCAGACTTAGTTGAATATCAAACAGCTTCGAATTACGGGAAAGCTGAGATTAGATTGTTCATAGATCTAATAATGAAACTGTTTAAAGCACAATCATCGACCTTCAAACTTTGCAATCTCTACCAGGAAATTTACAGTTTACTGCATTTAATGTTTTGCTAACAAATTATTATATATTTCTTGATACCATAGTTTAAAAGTGGGGTTCAAACTTATAAAAGAACCTAATTAAATTATAGTTAAAACAATTGACATCTACACCTTTTTAATTAAATAAAATATAAACGATGTTAAGAAATGTATGCGAATTTATTTCCTCCCGCTTTTTCGAAGTCGATTGAAAAGATCCGTCGAATAGTCCACGAAATATCCCAAAGCGAAGTGAATTCTGTAGAACACTTCTTTTTTCAAATTGCCATTTTTTATTTCGCGCCAAATTGAGACGTCTCTTTATACAACAAAGGAGTTTCCGGTTATATCCGGTTATATTTCGTTTCGAAAAAATGAAATATTAATAACACTGCGTTCCTTTTTTTTAATACAAAGCAGGAAATGAAATTGTCAATAATGAAATGAACAAATTCCAGCAACTGTTAATTTAATATTTTACCTTTGTAATAATCCCATTGACGCTTAATGAAGCATGGTTTTAATTAATTTAAACGACGTATGTATCAACGTACTGAATTTGCGCCTCAAAGAGGACCAGAGAACATTTTAAACTGTATCTGATCAAAACAAAAATCCATATAATTGGCTATCTCAGTTTACTTATGTGTTTATAGCAGGGGTTCAAGAAAGTCTCGTGAAGACCGGTCGTGGCGCTGGTGGCAGGAAGCCGGTCTCCGACCTCTGAGCCGGCGGCGGCGGGACGTGCGCGAAACCACAAAGTACATCGAAACTGCGCTGGTCATAGACAAGGCCATGTTCGACAGGAGGAACGGCAGCACGCGCTCTGAAGTCGTCCATGATGCTATACAAGTCGCCAATATTGCTGACTTGGTAAGTAGAATTTTTACATTATAGGTACTGGTTGTTATGAATAGGTCTTGAACAACTTAAGACAAGGATTAGGGGATGCCATGCCTAAACTTTTAAAAACTACACTAAAATTTTTCTGCATTGATCACTTTAATGTTTGTAAACGCTATTGAAAAGAACGTATTAGTAAAGATAAGTATCCTCGTGTAAGGCTTCTGATATACCAAATTAAGACTACTACAAAGTGCCTATCTCCACTGATTTTTGTTCTCCAACTACTCCAATGAATTCTGTTCTATGAAGTCCAAACTTTTATGTGAGAATATCTGATAAAAGTATTGTGAATAATAGACTAACGTTCTGGTCTTCTTCCCAGTATTTCCGCACGCTGAACACGCGAGTATCCCTGGTGTACATCGAGTCGTGGCAGAGCGCGGACCAGGCGGACATCGAGCGCAAGCAGGACATCACGCGAGCTATACAGAAGTTCAGCGACTACACCGCCAGGAAACTCTTCAAGATAGAGAAGGACACCACGCAGCTGCTCACGTAAGTGTTCATTAATAGTTACTAAACTCTCTTTGCTATTGAATTGAACGATAACATATTCAGTAGCATCGTGCGCGTTTTTCATTTCTCTTTAGGTAATTTTAGTGCAAACAGTTGTTGTAGTTTTTAATGTACTGATATTTGTTTAGATCCATACAATCACGTCTAAAAGGTTTTGGGTAAATGCAGAATCGTTATAAATGATAAGCTAAAATGCATTTTAATTCAAAATATAACATACGAGTTTGTTTCGTTCAATAATAATTGACTAATCAAATTCAGTTTAAACTTCCTTTAAAGATCTTTAAGCTAAGATAAGTAAGGGTGTCTCACTTTTTAATAAATATTTAAATCCAAACATGTTCGTCTTACTATTTTGTTCATCTTTCTACTTCTCAAAAAGCTTTAAGATTAAAATTATAAATGAAACCAATGTAAGAATGGCGAGCTTTGCAAGCTTTGAGGTAGAAATGATACAGCTAAAGCTCTCAGATTATTTCGTTTTCAAGTCTTTATATCTAAAGGTTGGCAACATTTCTCAGTAGATAATCTCCCACACTTATATTAGTATATTGGTATCTAGGGAAGTCCCTTAAAACAGTTGTGATAACTGTGCGTCTGGTTTTGTTCCGTATATTTTACGGAAACTTTTTTAATTCCGACAGTTTCTATTAAATTTTCAAATTCTAATTCCAATCACTATTTTTACAAGCACGAGTATTTTATATTAGTACATCTGAATGAAAACCTATCTATAGAGCGCGTCGATTGAACCTTTAGAAGTGTTGGAACGGCATCAGACATTTCCAAGATTAATCTAGCGAAAGCGAAATCCGTCGCATATAAAATTTGAACGATAAACGTTTCCTACAGCAAGGAATTCACGTAACGCGTCTGCGATTGACATCTGAAGCAATTTATGATTTAAGTTTCAACCATTAAAGTACCTTTTGCAACAGCCGCTTATTTTAGGGAGTTATTTTAACGGATCCGCGTCTAGATACGAACGTGATAATTTCCGACGGATGCCGGATATCCTTTCATAATTTTAAACGATGACAGTTGGAGATGGCGATATCACATTTAAGGGTCGCTTTCCCCGTAAAATATGACATTTTTGTCAAATTACATTTATATAAAACATGCGAAAACACTTACAAAACAAAGATACGCATATTGACTAAACTATCGTTACAAAATCGCATATTTCCTTTAGCGAACCCTACGACAGCCCTTTAGCGGCCTTGCACCGTTTTCCGGCCCTCCGGCCCTCGAGAAGGATCGCAATTCAATTTGCACGCAATTCGTTTCCACATGAACTTGCTTTTACATGCCAATAAAAACTTAACTCGATTACACGACATTTTAATTACGACGCATGTTAACTGACCTCCGAATTCAATACTTTATTTTCCTTTAAAGTTGACATATCAATTTCTAGATGCCAAGACTATCATCACCTACCCTAAGCTAGGGGTGACAAGGTCTTAGTCAATCCCGTCCAGTTCGGGTTGGTTACCAAAACTTTTAATATTAAATTTAAAAAAATGCGCTGAAAGTCGGATGCCATAGGTTTCTTGCTCATTCTGTTCCCCTGTCCTTTTTTTCACGTTCAACGTGACATTCACAGTACATGTCATACAAAGACAGAGTTTCCAGTGAATATATGAAAGTTGCAAACTTGTCTCGATTATATGCTCTGTCGAACTTGCAACCGCTGTGTGATGTCTTGGTAGCAATTTGGCAGTCGCCGGTCGCACTGCCTAGTTAATAACTTTGTCTAGAACCAGTTGGATTCATACTAGAGAGCTTTCGAGTTTGGAAACAATGGTAATTTGATGCCAACCTGTTCTACGTCTCTATTTGTGTTGAATCTAGATACGATCCGACTTCCTATGACTATTCAAATGTCACAAAATTATTTTTTCAAGATCTGAAGTGTTATATGTCCTTTTTCTTTTGAGAAAGGATGGGAAGGGGAAGTGGATTTGAAGGTGGAGGAGATGCATAGGAAGGGGAAATATCCTTTTTATGTGCGTCTCCTCCGTCGAATAAGGGTAGGCAACGCATCTGCAATTGCGGATTTTAACAGTGGTAGTGCCCGCTTTAACATCTTAGCACGAATGGGCCGGCACGCCCGGTGTAATACCACGACCACACAGAAGACAGGCGTGAAATGGAAGCAATTCCGTGTTTCGTCTGATGAGTGTGGTGCCGGAGGCCTAATTTAAGTCCCTTTCTCTTGCCACCCTTTTGTTATAAGGAGAGGATGGGAAGGGGAAGTGGATTTGAAGGTGGAGGAGATGCATAGGAAGGGGAAATATCCTTTTTATGTGCGTCTCCTCCGTCGAATAAGGGTAGGCAACGCATCTGCAATTGCGGATGTCTATGGACAGCGGTCGCTTCGCCATTTTGGCGGATTCAGGTGGCCGGTTGCTCGTTTGCCACCTTATGTTATAAAAAAAAAAAATCTTATATTATAAAAAAAAAAAAAAAACATTAGATTTTTATGATTTTCTTAAATTACCAAACTATTTTTAAAATTAAACATTTTAACTGTCAGATGACATGAATTTATTATGATGTTTAGTGACTTATATCCTTGATAAACAATTAATTCTGATCTGTGAATTTATCTTTAGGTAAATTCTGAGAAAACTAGATATGCAGTACGATATTCGGTTAATCAGAAATGTTCGTAAATATACGAAATCAAGGCAAGTTCATTAGAGTGAGTGTCGTCGCATTGTCGGAGTTCATTTGCTCTCTACAATAGTTTGTCAAGGAATATTGACGAAGCATTGAGTTCGTAGACGCCGGATTACAAATGAGATCGACTAACAGTATCAGCCCGTAGCGCTACGAGCTCGTAGAGCCACGCCTACGGCTTAATAAAACCATAGGCATACGAACTTTATCACAATGATTCATTGCTTTAACATTGTAGAAAAAGTGTTTTGAGACTAAAAACTACCAAACGAATGGATAAATAAAAACAACTTTTAGTTTTCGTTTATAAAAAAATATCCGGTAATTGAATAGGATAATTATAAGAGGTGATTGAATAAAACGTAACATGTAGGCATAACATCAGTCCAGGCGTCTTCGAGTAATCGCGGATCATAAAAAAATAGATTATAATGAAATTGTTCGATAGTTAACCTGACAATTAGCGTGTTAGCTTAATTAACAATGCTCTTTTTGGTTGGAAACTAAACCACATAACGTCTAGTTCAAACGCAACTAACAGTCTGCATTCATTGTTCCCATTCAAAGTGACAACTCGACTAGAAACTTCATTACATCTACAATTAGTGCAAAATAACATGCAACAACTTGATGGCAATTAACATTTCACTTATTGCTGTGTTTTCTGCTTCTATCTGTGAAAATACGCCTTATATAAATAAAGTTTAATAGGCTCTTTTA
Organism: Papilio protenor; assembly: GCA_029286645.1. NCBI lineage: Eukaryota > Metazoa > Arthropoda > Insecta > Lepidoptera > Papilionidae > Papilio > Papilio protenor. The sequence continues at coordinate 735,930 of JAGSMZ010000022.1, forward strand.
ACTGTCTACTTTCTAATATCAATATTTCAGGTAAAAAATGTATTAACTCGCTACAATTTAAAATTAAGAACGCCATCTAGTCTACTTTAAAATAAGCAACCTCTAGTCTTCCCTTGAATTATGTTTTTAAAACTATAATTTTATTCCAGAGGTCTGACGTTTCCCGGTGGTGAGTCCGGCATCTCTGTACCAGACACGATGTGTACGCCGAAGTCAGTCGGCATCTCCGTGGACACCAACACGTACGAGCCGCATCTCCTCGCAGGCACCATGGCGCATATGATTGGACACAATATTGGTACACACTTTTTATAAAAACATTCGCAACGAGATTTAAAGAATCGTTTATCGTCAGTTAGCATATGCAGCTTCAGGATTATTCTTTGACACAATTAACAGGGCCTTAACTTCCCGGTCTTGAGCAAAATTGTAGTTAGCCGACAATCTTAGTAATCCCACTAATTTTATAAATGCGAAAGTTTAGATGGATGGATGGATGTTTGTTAAACTGTACCACCTAAACGGTTAAACGGATCTCAATGAAAAGTATAGATGTAGGGAATAGTCTGGAAGAACATTTAGGCTACTCACTTTTTTATTTTCTAATTCCACGAGTACGGAACCACGGGCGACAGATAGTAAAATATAAAAAAGGAGACAAATAAGCAATATGAAGTAACCATCTATCGCAGAGGAATTCAGATTTGAAAACAGGTTAAGTGCTAAGGAGCCCTAGTCCGCATGCTAGTAGTATGGGAGACATAAATGTCAAAGTATACGCTGCGGCCTGCAGGTATGGGTCATGACGACGGGCGCGAGCAGTGCTTCTGCCGCGACTGGCACGGCTGCATCATGGCGCAGTCCATCGTCGGCCTCGAGAATGTGCAGCCGTACAAGTTCTCAGACTGCTCTAAAAACGACTACATCAACGAACTGCGCATCGGACAAGGACTTTGTTTGCTCAACAAACCCAACGAGGTGAGTTACTTTGTACAGCAAATAGTCGCTAAATCGCTAATCTTACTTCGGTACTCAGAGTAATTTAAATATCGCATTATCAGTCCCATATTAGATATAGCTCATAAAGTCTTTCTTAGTGACTTAGTAAGAAAGGTAATTTTAGGTCTGTATTTTGACTTTATATGGTTTATGAAACAATTTAATTTATACAATTAACTAAATAACAACTAAGTAAGAAGTTAAATTTTTCTTCACACCTATTTTTCATTTACGTAAGTATCGATGTCCAGCGAGAAAGAGGTTAGCCCTCGGTCGCCATTTATCTAGAAATAAATATCTTGGCCTTAAGCCAGACCTGAGTTGGATATGCTAAATCTAAAGTGCTGATATATGTTCTCTTCCAAAATCGAATTTAATCCTTTTAGCTTTAATAGCTTTCAAATTTATAGTACGGCAGTTTATAACATTATCAAACTTCACTTTAATACAACATCCATTTAAGAACTTAGTTTGTAAACCAATATTTGAGGTAAAATTAAGTTACAAGTTTATGTTAAAGGTTTTATGTAACATAACATTTAATTCCGCTCGTGAGACCAATTACATCCAAAACATTTAAAAATAAACTCTCAACTTTCCCTTATCCTTACAAAGAATCGACACAGTATGTGTTGCTCCATACATCTCTATCACTCCCTTCTTAAGCACCTCATCTTTGACACAAATCATCTATACTTTCTTCTGTATTCCTCTACTTCTGAATAAAGTCTAAGTAACCTCTCAACTTTGCAATCAAAAATAACAACTTCAAACAATACTTCCTACAATAAATCCATTATACGAAGTCAAGATTCAAGGAACTGTCTGATTCAAATTCCGCGTGTCGAAGTATTCGTTCCATCACAATCATTAGCGCGTTTGATTCGAATGCAAAACAGATTTCCACCTCGAAAATTAATCAGCGGGACCGCATTGTTTGTCTGCGGGCGCTTTCTTCCTTAATAAAAGTTATGTTAATGCGGGGCCGGCCGCGGACCGGATTATCAGTTCGTTCGCGAATATATAATAACAGGCGCCGAGAGCCCGGACCACTTTATTGGAATAAATTTACATAGCGCACTGCTAGGGTTGGCAAAGGCTGTTACCATAGCAAGACTAGGTACACAAGGCTAGTCACCAGTCTACACTCCTAAAAAAATACAGTCATTTTCAAATGCAAAGTTTGTGTTTTGTTTTGATTTGTGTGACAGACAAGAAAACAGTTCCTTATATCTTACTACAGTTATTTCATTTCTCACTTTCGGTTATCTTTCTATTTTAAAAGAAGGATTGACAATTATGTCACTAACCAAATGCATAGTTTGTAATACTATGTCTCAGGTGCACGATCCGTATATCAGTATAGCCAGAATGTTACATTTGTTCGTTGGCAGCCCTGAGTCAGTCTAATGCACGCTTCGCTTCCATTCGGCACATACATATTTATCGGCAGATGATTGTACCTTAAAGAGTGTTTTTATTTCTCCGGCTGCGGAGGCACGCACCCCTTTTCTATATTACACGTGTTCAAGGCCGCGTTTGAAAGCCTTCAATCCACGATCGGCGTTCAATTGCAATGTAAATTCAATAGAGGCGCGTCGAAATTTCTAGACGTTCGTCGTTGCCCGCGAATATAAACTTAGATCGAGATGCGAGGGCGGGCTTTATGGGCCTTTGTGGATTGAACGCTGGGAAACGTTTTATTTTTTAAGGTGTTGGGTGTTTTGTATTATTTGCAAATATCATTTAGTACAAACACCATTTCTTAATTTAGATATATCATACTTCCTACCACACTCAGATTCATTAAGTTATCACTAATGGAGAATCTTTAAGGCAGTAAGTTACCCAGTTGTATTACATTCCGAAGTTTCTACCTACATAAGAGAATATGGTACAGCGCCATCTATTGGATTATTCCCAACCGTCACCCCGCTCTGTCCCCACGTGAGAATAAAAAGTTTCATCAGTCCCACCTTTTAGTCCCACTATAACCAATAAGGTGACAGATGGAATCGTTATGAAATAAAATAAGTTTCAACCGTCCCCTCGTCGCAAAAGGTGGAACGGATGACATTTTTTATTCTCATCTGTCCCCACGTGGGGACAGAGCGAGGTGACGGTTGGAAATAATCCCATCTATTGAACACTGCTACATGTATGACTGATGTGGTCATGTGGCGTAGCTGGTGGTGCACCGTCAGTGCGGCAACGGGCGGCTGGATGAAGGCGAGGAGTGCGACTGCGGCACCATCTCGGAGTGCCACAACCTGAACCCTTGCTGCGACCCCTTCACCTGCCGCCTCACTAAGGAGGCGCAGTGCGCGTCCGGCGAGTGCTGCGAGAGGTGCCAGGTAAATGACAGTAATCGAAACAGCATATTAAGAAAACAATAAAAAAAAACTATATTCGCTTCTTAGAACCAGTAAGGGGTACTTTTTGCATTCTTGTTATATTTTTATTCGTAATTCTGGACAAAAACAAAATAGCTAAGCCGATGAAAGTAGAAAATTACTATCGTCGTGAGAATAAGTAAAATTGTTTCGTAAATATTTTTGTCGTCCCTCGAGATATTTTTTGCCTCTAAATTCTGTTTATTTAAATTGACATCGCCAACAATAATTTGGTATTCAAATCAATTTCGTAATGGCGTATAATATTTCAGACGCTCATCGAAATTGAGTAACGCGATATTAAATTTAATTGCTCAAGCTATTTTCTGTTCTGTTTTAAAATATAATTGAAAGAGAAAATACCGACTTCAACATCTTATATTAAACTACTTAAAGGATAAAACGCTTTTTCTTCGGTATTTAAACGTCTAAACAAGGATTGAAGGATTATTAAAAATGTTCTTGAACAAATTGAACTTTTTTTATTAATATTATAAGTAAAATTTCCAAATTATCTTTTTTTTTTTTTTATAATATGTGGTGGCAAACGAGCAAGCGGCCACCTGAATCCACCGAAATGAAAAGCGACCGCTGCCCATAGACATCCGCAATTGCAGATGCGTTGCCTACCTTTAATTGACGGAGGAGGAGACGCACATAAAGAGGACAGTTTCCCTTCCTATGCGTCCCCTCCACCGTCAAATCCACTTTTCCTTCCCATCCTTTCCTCTTAAGAAAAGGGTGGAAAGGGAAACGGACTAAAATCAGGCCTAAAATCTTTATACAGCCAGTTGACTTTAACACTTTGACTAGTTGTTTCTCGCGGCTTCGCCCGCATGAAATTAAAAAATAATTAAAAATATAGCCCATATTACTTACCGATAACGTAGTTTTTAATGGTGAAAGAATTTTTAAAATCGGCCCAGTAGTTTTGGAGTTATTTAAATACATACAAATATACAAATCTCTTAATAATATTAGTATAGATAACAATCTCATTAACATTCCTCATGCTACGCATGACTCATGTAGTAACACCATATCTATACTAATATTATAAAGAGAAAAGATTTGTGTTTTTTTATTTATTAGGATAATTCGAAAACTACTTCTTACGAAAATTTTTGCACCATTAAAAAGTCATTTTTATTATTATTTTTTAATTCCACGCTGACGAAGTCGCGAGCAACAGCTAGTCTTTTCATAACCCAAGTTGTATACTTCATATCCTAGTAGTTTCAGATACGTTGTCTTACTGTCTCTTCCAGCTAAAACAACGTGGCATCGTCTGCAGAGAGTCTTCTAACGAATGTGACTTGGAGGAAACTTGTACTGGGCTATCAGGAGCTTGTCCTGTCGACGCTCATAGGAAGAACGGAGAATCTTGTGAAGCCGGCAAGGGGTACTGCTTCGCGGGTCAATGTCCCACATTATCTTTGCAATGTGAAAGGATCTGGGGTCCCGGGACCATCGGCGCGGACAAGGAGTGCTTCGAACAATCCAATACTAAAGGCGCGGTGACCGGACACTGCGGGAAGGACAGTAATGGACATTACATCAAATGTGACATGGAGTAAGTAAAATTTAATACAATATATGAATACTGATACTCATAAATGTTATAGTTCACCTTTTCAGAATAGAAGATCATTTACATCTTGTTATTTTTTTTATAAATCAGCAGATTTTTGTTTATTTACTAATATTTCCTTCAACAATTCCAACTAAGCTAGGCTTGTGCTAGGATGTGGTTCACAATAGTCGAATGCCGGGATTCGAACCCTCGTCCGAAAGATTCTATGCCGGTATTCTATGCCCCCAAACTATGAGGCTGTTGGAGCTTCAATTAAAATAAATATTTACGTTAAAGGAACGTGAGATGCGGGTCTCTGCAGTGCCAGCTCGGCAACCGCTACCCCGTGGTGCCCGGCATGGACGACTACTACACCAGGACTGTTATCACCATCAAGGGCAACGAGTACGAATGCAAGTGAGTCAAATTTAAACATTTACCACATTTTGTAACATATCGTTAAAGTTCTAACACCAAGTAAGTCACATTTTGGCTATTTTGATTCCATTCGCTAGAATCGGTAGACGCATCGTTTCAGCATCAGAAATACGTATTCTACATTATATATAGCTATAATTAAGTATACACAAACAGTGTATTAGTATAGCTTGTTTACAAAATTGTGTAGTTTTTCTCTCTCTTTAAAAGTTGCAATTTTTGATATCCGTGGTTTTAGAACTTTAATGACGATATTTAAGATACTTAAAGAGAATCAAAAGCACGATTTTGTTTTAGTCACTTCTAATTTAGCTTTGGCTCCGAGCTGAAAAAATCTAAAAGCTTAAAACTGAACTTATTGTCTAATTATATACTCTAACAAGATTCTTCGATACCCAGCATAATATTACCAATTCCAGGGCTACGACTGGTCTTCTCGAGCATTCGGAGATCGGTCCTCTGGGGCTGGTGAACGACGGCACGCCCTGCGGCGACAACCTCGTCTGCGTCAACCAGACCTGCTCCTCTATCTTCCCTTACATCGACCACACGAAGTGCCCCACTGACCACAACAACCATGAGTGTTCTGCTAGAGGGGTGAGTGAGACACTTCATTACTAGCAACAAAAAAATAATGTAAAGACGATTTTATAGGAGAAGGTGGCAAATGAGTTTCAATTTTCGCTATAACATTCGCAGATGTAACTAGTTATTTTACGGCTATAACTTACGTCTATTTTTTCGGTGACGGCACCGACCAGTTTCAGACCCTGCGGGGGTCCTTCTTCGGGAAAATCAACGTGAGTGATAGCCGCAAAATAATTAGTTATAAAATGTCTCACGAAAGTTTAAATAATTTAATTTAATTCGCAGATGTGTTACTTACCTTTCTATGTCTTTCTATATCTATACTAATATAATAAAGCGTAAACACACTACTTAGTTATGTAAGATTCCAGCAATCACAGTATATTTTTGAATAACCCTTTTTTAATAAAAAGCCCTTCACTTACGACACGCTTTAGGCTATATATTTTCATACTGTTTAATTTAGGGAGTGAATAATTTAGACAAAAATGTCATGCGTGAAATTCGGAATCATGCGGATAAAACCACACGGGAACAGCTAGTAATGATAAAAACGGGACATAACTAGAATATTTACCTACACGTCTCTACACCGCTAAGACCTTTCCGTCTTCAGTAAGAAAGTGGTAGGAAGGGGAAAATAACTAGGTTTCTTTTGTCATCTTAAGTTTTAATTCTAACAACGTGTCAGGAGATCAGAAGATTGCTGTTAAGGTGTTAATTTTCGCCGACCACTAAACAATTTAGCGACCGCAGCGCGACGCCGTAATCCGTATAGTGAGGTGCCGCCGAGGCCGCGCCGCAACCCAACCAGCGCCCTAGTTTAAATTCATTATCATTTAATTGGACCGACCTCGAGATTACATCGGACATTGTTCATTTATGAGCAATTATTTATTTAAACAACCAATAAATTGAACTGTATTAGACACTAAAACACTCCAGTAAAAAGTACAAATCGATTCAAATCACATTCTTCAAAAACTGCCAATTTTTTTGGCTGTAAGAATAAAAATAGCAGCGAGAAACACACCCCTCCTAACAAAGTTAAGAAACCAAAAATATAAACAGTTCTTTTATAACAATAATTGCTAAAAATCGAACTCACGTCTCGTATCTGTTCACCTAACGCAGATATTGTGTTAAACTCCCAATTACACAGACACAGTTTTTGCTCGTATCCACCACTGTCCCTAACAGACTTGTTACTTCCTAATTAGCACCTCATATTGAATTAGTAAAATGGCCGCTCGACGGACAAAGTTTCGGGTCGCGTTACACTTTATTTATACGTGAAATGGAAACACCATTATCTATGCAATATCATCTATGTATATTAATAGACTTTTATTTTATATAATATTACTAGCTTTCGCCCGCGACTCCGTCCGCGTGGAATTAAAAAAAAAACAAAAGTGAATAGCTTATGTGTTCTTCCAGACTATCCTCTACTATATACCAAATTTCATCGAAATACATTTAGCCGTTAAGGCAACAAACTCTAACAAACATCCATCGAAAGTTTCGCATTTATAATATTAGTATGAAGTAGTTTTTAATAATCTCATTGTTCAGTGTAAAATATTGATATTTTTTATAAAATGGTAGCAAAAAAAATATAAAAAAATCGCAGATGTAAATCTAGAGTTAAATAATAAAGCACATTACATATCCACGTAATTTATTTCCAAGACAAAACCGGATATGACTAGCTTTCTTTAAGCTTTTCATTCTAAAGCTGTTTTCCCAAGTGTAAGATTCCATAATACTTTAATTAAAATGATGCAGATTTCTCTGAACTGATACTTTGTCTTGTTTCAGCTAGATTAGTTTATACTCAGCTATTTTATTAAAGTAAAATAAATTGGCTTTAAAATGTTATAATTGCGATCACAATATACATTTTCCTTGTGCAGTATGAGATAAGATTCCCGATATTCATTGAGTGCAGTTTATCTCATTAAGAATTTATTGATAGTTTTTAAACCTCTTATCGTACCTATTTTAGTGTAGTAGTGAATCATTACTAAAATTAGTACTACTAAAATTAGATTAATAATAAAATTAGATAATATTAAAATTAGTACACTACTAAATTAAATTCATATGCTCCCCCGAGGGACTCGTCTACAGTATATTTAGAGTATAGACGAGCTCTCAGGGGAGCGTATGAAATTGGGGAACAAATTTTGACACTATTATAAAGTTGCCTACAAAGAAGCAACCTAAAAACCAGATACGTCATCGGTTTTCTGATAATTTAATAACAGATTAAAATGTTGACTTTAACAAATATAATTATCAATTAATCATCGGACAATAAAACGAATCTATCGGAGCATATAAATGTGGCACTCGCCCGGCCTTGTTTTTCGACCGTTTGTGAATTTATAAGTTTTAATTCGGCACCAATTAAACTTTGTCCGAGGCCGAACACTATGAGCGCTTTCAACAGCCACTGATTTCAGTAATACGAAAACATTTCGCGAGCCAAGCTTCCGGCCAACGCCTCAACTAATTGACGAAAATTTGTGTTTAATTTGTACACATTTTCGTTGACTTTAATTTTGTAATTCAACAATTTTTTTTTAACAAAATGGTTTTATTAATACAATGTAATGTATGATTACATTAACGTCACCAGCCGATGCTTTAGTTTTAGCAGGGGAGATCAATGATCAAGGGGCTGGTACTAAAATACCTTTTTTTCCAAAAAAAAAATTTTCATGAAAAAGACAAGTCGTTTTTTTCTTATCTATGCTATACAAACAGTTCAAAGCCAAAACTTTACCTAATTTGTGGAATTATGAAATTGACTCTAAATCAATCCAAACAGTTAAAGTAAATACAGTTATGTGTATGTTAGAGTTTTAAAATGACTTATATGTTTTCCAGGTGTGTTCCAACGCCAACAAGTGCGTGTGCAACCGCGGCTGGACGGGGCCGGACTGCTCGCAGCCGGACGCGATGCCGCCCTCGCCCGCGCCCTACATCCCGGAGAACACCACCAAGACCGCCTACAACATGACCAAGAAAGAGACGCCATATGGTGAGTCAACACCAGTAATAACACCCCTATCTTATAAGTCGTCAATTTAAATTTGTCGGTTAACATTTAAGGTTACAAAACTATTGTTATAAGTTTTGACAGTTATGAAATGTTTCATTTGAATTAATTATTGGGTTTAAAATATCTTTATGTAAATTGTAAGCAAATACATTTGAATTATTTCCTTATTTTGACTCATTAAAATAGATTTAGCCACTTTGAGTGCGGTAAAATATGAAACATTACTAACTGGCAACATTATTTTACTATAGAAACAAAATTATAATTTAATTTTATCAGTTCAACAATTTCTATTAATTATTGATGAAACTAGTACTGTCGCGGGTTCGATTCCCAGTCGAGCTACAACACGTAATAATTGTTTTAAGTCTAATACTTCATTCTTTCTTGATTATAAATTTTATTTGCTTGCTTGAGTGGGCTCTATTTTAAAAATACCGAAGTACCTTAATTTTGCAGTAACAGTTATTGAATTCGGATTAATTCTACAACTTTCATATTTTTCATTAATTAGATAAAAAAGAATTTAGACTTGATGTAATAACAGAAAATTAAGAATATTACATCTGTTTTTTAATTCTCTCCGACTTGAAATCTGGCCTATCTTTGTTTTTTTTTTTTTTTATTTTCACTTCTATCGCTTTCTACAAACTCTTTTATAAACTGTATTCATTTGCGCATTCTTCTACTTTCTCTGACACTTTATTAATTTCTTCTTTTGCTTTTTTACTTTCAGGTTTCTCGAGAGGTTTTGGGTGATGGTTTTCTCAAACACAACAGTAATATTTGATTCTGGGAGTTACTCTATTGTCAAAGTGTTTTTTGAATTCAACTATGTAATTGAATTCAACAAACATTCCTTATTTGCGGTTACCATCACCCTCAGCCGATCTGCAGCTGCGTCACTAATTGCTGTCTTATGATTTCAGGTGTATCAGTCTGTCTGTACTATTCCCTACTGTATTTACTGTGTATTGCTTATAAAATGTAATTGGCCATATTCGAGCACTGCTCTACCAAATTAACGTAACTTGTTGAGAGCGAGATTCAGAGCGACTTTAGCGAGTAGAGGCCAGTTTGGGGCAGAGGCAGGGCATTGCTCGGATGCGCGGATGCGGGCGGCGCCGGCGCACTAACGCGCGGGACCCCTCTCTTGCAGGTGTGCACGAGGGGAATAAGATGGGCACCGTGAACATGGTCATTATGTTGCTCGCGGTCGTGCTCTCCGTGTTCGTGGGGTTCGCCTGGATGGCGTACTGCTTCAGGTAACCGGTATCTCGGTGTTGTCGCGCTGTGAACGTCGTGTCGTATGGTTTTGTCGTTTCGTGTCGTATCGCATCGTATCGTATCGTATGTTACCGCACCGCACCGTACGGACCGCGGGCCACGACCGCGAGCCCGGCGCCGCCCGCGCTCGCTGGGCCCCCCGGGGCTCACCGACCGCAGCGGCTGCGCGACTCACGAACCTTCTCTTTGGGCGCAGAGAACTACCACGGCTCGAACACGGTATTCCTCGTGGCGGTGCTCATGTCTGTGGTAGGGGGGGTATTCATAGTATTTGCCCTGAGCGCTCTCTGCTACAGGTCAGTCGTAGTACACAAAAACTTCTCCCTGTGCCTAAGGTTAGTGAGCAGAAAACAGACCAAAGGTAGTCTTTAAGGAGAAATTTAAATCGTCACCTTCGTATACTTGTATGTTTATTTTAGACGTTAGCGTTGGTGTTTCTTTTTCGTATTCGACGATTGAGTTTATGTTTTGGTTATTTGGAGATTTTTGTCGTTTGCGTTGTGGTCGTAGTACTAGTCGGCGGGTGCAACTGCATTTGATCTGTGGTTCTGCGTCCGCGGCGGTCGGGCGGCGCCGCCGGGCCCGCGCACTCGCCGCGCCCCGCGGCCTCGCCGCGTCGCCCGCCCGCCTGCTGCATGCCTACGGGGCTTTCCAGTCGTACTCGAGCGACACCTCGAAGCAAACCCTTAAGATTCTGGGCTCTTGGATGTATGCATTGGCTTATGTGAACTGTGACTCGTTTTCGTTTCCTTTCTTGGTCGGCGACCGCGCTGCCGGTCGCCGGGCGCCGGGACGCCCCCCCGAGCCCCGGCGGCGCGGTCGCATCTATATCTTCCCGCCGCCCATTTCCCCGCGCTTCCCGCCTCCCTCGGGCGATTGATTGATCAAAGTTTAACCTTAACGTTAGTAAGACACCGCGTCCCTCCGACCTTCATTGCCGAGGTATGTACAGATTAAAAAGCAAATGGAACAGAGAAGATATAGATCCTTCGACTTGACTTCACCGACCATCACCTGTCAACATCACCACCGATATCTATCAACTCTTGCACGAGAAGCGAATGTGCGATGCACGGAATCTTCTTTCATGCAGCTGTCTATCTAGTTAGCTACGCCTGATGTTCTGTATTTAACGTATCAGTTGGATCTTTCCATTAAAAAATTACAAAATAGATATCATCAGAAGTTTCTTTCCATTCATTTAGATAGATTATGTTCAGTATAATTTTTCATAATTAAATAGCGACCGTCCATCTTCTGATGATATGAGTAGAACTAGCTATTACATTTTTAACTACAATCATTTAAAAGAATTATAACTGCAACTTCGTATTCAAACATTTTTACTGGAAAGACGCTGAAATCACTAAGTTAAGATCAATCTTATAACTATGTTACCATTCGACATCAATTCCCATGAGGAATGAAACGAAAAGTAAAAATGTAGTCAGACTCAAAATCTTTTAACTGTTTTTACATTGATTAAAATATCCAAAAGCGCCAGCCTCGCAATTAATTAAATGCTACTCTTGAATACTATGGACAATCAAAATTCTAACAATCAGAATAACTTATTGAATGTAACTTAAATACAGTTCTAAAATCAATATTAAATCTTTCATAGTACACAAGAGTAAACATTATTGAATTTTGCCAGAGATAAACGAAAGCTGATACCTTAATGCAGATGTACTGAAAAGAAAAAAAACGAAAAGTGTCTGAACGCTTGTATTTTTTTTAATCAACCATCTAGAGGAATTGCAAGATATCTACCAAATTGTAAATTAAAAAACTGAAGAACAATTTTTATCACAAGATTACATAATTCTATCATACTAATATTATAAATGCGAAAGTTTAGATGGATGGATGGATGGATGGATGGATGGATAGATGGATGTTTGTTAGAGTTTGTAGCCTAAACGGCTGAACGGATTTCGATGAAATTTGGTATAGATGTAGAGGATAGACTGGAAGAACGCATAGGCTTTTCACTTTTGTTTTTTTTAATTCCACGCGGACGGGGTCGCGGGCGAAAGCTAGTAGATAATAAATTGAACAAAATTCATTTTTAACTTGGCAAGTATTATTTATTTATTTATTTATTTTAAAGCCACTCAGCACAAGTGCTGATCTTCCATGGTCATTGATTCGATTGATTCATATTACTTCGACCAAAAAAAGAAAAGCATTTAAATTCAAATTTTTATTTTTTATAATAACCATTAGCTGGACTTCTTACTATAGTAAGAAGTATCTATATAAAATTATGAGGTGGTGTGGATTAGGAAGTAAATGATAAATTCCCTTAGATGGTACATCAATGGAACATAAAAGGCCGTCAGCTTTAGTTATCTCAGAGATTTAAATTCATAACTTTGAAAACCGATTAGAAATCTCTTTGGAAACGAAAACTAAAATCAAAATTTCAAAATCTAGAAATCCCTATTAAATTTGGAGGTGTTCTCGATCCTTTTCATTGGTCCAAAACTCGCTCTTATAAACGTAATCGATTGATCTGAGTGTGCGTTTCCACGCCACGCCTGCATCAGGAAAAAGAGCACCTTGCCGAATTACGATCCGCCGTACGTCAAGAAGCCGAACCTCGCCAAGAGCTTCCCCGCCGGCTCGACTACGTCCAACAACTCGCAAGAGGACATCTCCCTGGACGGCGGAAAAATGCACTCCTTTAACAACACATTTAGGTAAGACATCAATAATACGAGTAACTCTCCTCTTACCTAAATTTAGATTAACCCCTGTCTCACTTCCAAGTTCGTTAACCACACTTGACATATTTTATGTAACTCTAATTATCTCTAATACTACATTGTAATATTTAAAATTAACAAAATAAATCAGTTTACTATAAAACATTTATCACTTTTCACATCAACTCACAACATTCTCTCTAACGGCTAACTTGTTAATCTTAAACGAGTTTCAGACGACTTTGACTTGTCTGTTTTTATTTATCTTTCCTTTTTTTCCTATGTTTGTCTACTTTTATGTACTGAAACGCGTTTATTACTTTTTTCCAAAATTAAATTATTGTTTCCTCTTCTAAACGGATCTGGTGTTCTCAAACAGAAATCTTCTAAGGTACGTCGTCGCTTGCCGCAACTCTCTTGCGCCTCACCGCTCTATGACACCTTTTTCGACACGATTTTTGCTTTTACTTCACTGAACTTAGGAATGCTTTGATGATTGACACTTTCACTAGTTCTCCTTTAAATTCCTCATTGAATAGATTTTAGTGTGACCGAGCACATTCACACATTTACATACGCGTTAAGAGACACGCTTTTGAGTATTTTTCTCTATTGTTCATGAAAACTTTTTTCTTAATTGCATTAATTTACTTAGACTAAGGCTGCATTATGAGTATTTACTAGTGAATTCTTTATGCTACATTCATACTTACGTTTGACAAAATTGCTCAGTAATCATAACTGAATGACAAAAAGGGAATTGAAATGTTGAATTATATTGAAAACAATATTATTTTATTTTGATAATTCGAGTAGTTTTGACACATTGTACATATTAAAACTACTCTAATTTAACACGATACAAATAAGTTGTTGACTCAGTAAAATTTAGATTATATCGCCACAAATGGTAAAGAAGATTCTTGAATAAGATATTGATTTAAAATAAGTGCACAAAGCCGCGAGACAAATATTAACAGATTGAATTAAAAAAAAACCTTGTACATAATATTTTTTTATCGTTTGTAAATGAATAATAAGCGAATAATGTAAACTTCCTCTAATGTATATTAGAGGAAGTTTGAAAGTAGCGCCAGTGGTGGAGAAATTGAGAAGCAAAAGGTTAGCGTGGTATGGACATGTTATGCGACGAGACGATGGGGACATAAACCAGAAAGTATTAATAATGAATGTGGATGGCTAGAAAGGAAGAGGAAGGCCGAAGAAAGTATGGGTGGATTGTGTGAAAGAGGATATGCTTAAGAAAGGAGTGGATTCAGATATGACGGCTGATAGAGATGTATGGAAGAGCAGCACATACTGTGCCGACCCTCCATAAGGGATAAGGGTAAGTTGATTATGAAATAAATAATAAACTAAGAGGGATTAAAGTGGACTATGTTCGGTAAGAGAAACGGTACCAAGAATCTCATTGAATAATCGTAGAAATTAACTTAGATGTAACTTAAAACCCTAATTAAGGAGTGTTACCATCTCACGAGTAGCATTAGGTTTGCAAAGCTAGACATTAACATAGTACTAGTACGTAGGTATAGATCATTTTAAGCCTTGACATTTTCAGCCGCGGTGATTCTCAGCGCGTGATCTTCAAACATGGAAACCACATGTCAGGGGCCGGCAGTACTAGTAGATACCAGTAAGTAGATTGGTTAAGAAAATGACAGAGAATGGGCCTCTACGCATTGTGCGGTTAGCCAGAAGTTAGCAAGTCCGCCGTCCAGTTGGTCATAGGAATAATCTATTTACTCGTAATGCTACCGGTTACTAACGTCCAGTGGAATAGTTGCTATTCACACTTACTACACGGATAACGCTAGTTTGCAGTATTTAGCCAACATGACGGCTGACCACGTCTTAATGCGTACGTGGCCTTAGGGCATTGAGCATGGCACGGCACAGACCCTATAGAAGTAGGCACTGACCTTAGCCATGCCATAAAGAGACTGAGGGCTAGAGACGGCATAAGTAAATTAAACAGTTAATGAAAGTTTGAGTATACTGGATAACGTTGGCATCGCGGTAAGAAGTTGCCAAAAGAGCACATCCATTGATCACACATTATGCCATTGCCCATTCCATTTCATCGAGCGCTTTACGCTTTGGGGTTGGTTTGGTTGTATACATATACAAAAGATCGATTGAAATATTCCAAACTCTTACAAATCATTATCGACAACATGTCTATTTTGCAGAGACCACAAACAAATGAAGCGCGTTCACTCCGGCAGCGAAGACGAGCCCACCCATTCAGGTATATAAACTTTTTATTTACATTCTGGAACGTAACATTAAGTAGACATACATGTTCTTGTTGAATTATATCTTTAAATAAGTAATTTTGCACTTATCAATTCCATTTCACCTCTTTTCCAGGTGAAGAAGACATTGCATTCATAGATGTAGCGTCCAACTCTATGGCCAAGCTTCCAGAAAAGGGAATCCTCAAAAAACATGGCTACGGCGCAGTCGACGGCAAAGACAAGTGGGGAGATGACTCCCAGTCGGAGCAGCTGGAGGCGGGCTCGCAGTCCGATGGACAAGAACCTACGGGAGCTGTCGCAGACATGGAATACAAGTTTAAAGTCAGTTCTGATTCACTTTGAAGTATCGTAAGAAATCTTTCTTCGACATGTGTATTATTAAATAAAAACAAATTATTTCCAGGACTTAAACGGTTACCACGAGAATATAATCGTGGCTCTGAAGACTGCAGCGGCGCAGCGCGCCAGCGGGCAGGTGGCGGTGGGCTCGGGCGATCTGCGCGCGCTGCAGGAGTACGATTTCAAACGGGAGCGTGCGCCCAGCGCAGAGAAGATCCACGAAGCGGAGCTACGGCGGCAGCGCGCTGGCGACGAGGAGGAGGACGAAGCACCTCAGTGCGGGCCCATTAGGATCCGAAACCTGGAGGACCTGATCCGGCAGCTGGAGCACCACTCCAGCCGGCACATGAGCCCATCTGGATCCGAAGACATACGAATGTCGGAGACGGAGGCCGACAGACATTACAGGATCGAGCCAGGGGAGGTGCCCGCGTAAGTATGACTTTATAAAACGTTACGGTTTATACCAAGCTCTCAAGAATATTCTCGGACATTTATGTCTAAAATCTTCTTACCATCAGTTATTGACGATATTTTGATGTGCTGTGGACGCATCAACTAAAAGCATACACAATCCTAGGCGCTGCCGAGGTCGCGTCGGCGAGGAGGAGTCGCGGTTCGCGTACCCACGCTTTCGCGGCAGCGCGCGTCATCACCCGGGCATGTACGCGGGTGGACCGTCAACGGCTGTGATGCACGGGGCGCACGGGGCGCACGTGGGGCACGCGGGGCACGCGGGGCACTCGGGGCACGCAGGGCACGCGGGGCACTCGCGCGCGCCTCCCGACGACGACGCGCTGTACGAGACGGCGGACGCGGAGCGGCTGCGCGACGCTCCAGACAGCGAGAGGTAAGCATCGCATTCAACGCTTATTACTATTATTTTTAAATTTATTAATGTTTATCTTCAATTACATTTCTATTACAAAGTAATAACTAACGTTACACCAGACACGATGTGCCTTTGAAATGACTTACATATATTTAGTCGCCAAAAGAATGGTTAAAATCTTTTTCTAGAACACAAATCACTATCACAGCAATAATTATTGTTGCGTAAGTATTTAATTGAATGCCACTTTTAAATAACAACCTCAATGACTCATGTACATCAATATACTTGTTTTATTTAACACTTTGCAGCATCAAGACATTGTGCTAGGTGCTAGGACTAACCGGCGGGCTCCACGGTCTAACTCTTCAACATACTAAATTTTACTGACGAAAATTAAAAACAAAAAATAAGAGTGTTAGTTGAATCTAACATCTCTTCAGCAATTCAAAAATCTTGAGAAGTAATAAAACGTTATAACTATATCTTGCAATTGAGCTCAATTTGATTGAATAGGATTTAATAAATGTGAATTGGCTAAAGGCGCGGAGAGCGTAGACCCGGGAGCCCGCGGAGCGCGCGCCTGCACTGTCCCTTCCTCTTCTCTATCATTTTCTAGTGATGAATTTATTCAAGCTCAACAACAGTTAGCCCGGTGGGCGAGTGAAGACGCGGTGCCGGCGGCGGCGCGCGAGTACTACCCCTCGCCGGCGGGCAGCGAGAGCTCCGACGCGCGGCACGGGCCCCACGCGCCCCCCGCGCCCGCCGCCTTCCCCGAGTACAACCACTGACCCCCCGCGCCCACCGCGCCCCCCAGAGGGCCACGCGCCCACCGCGCCCCCCGCCGGCCACACGTAGCCCGTTAGCACCGCACCTAGAGCGCGACGCAGCGTCGTCTCTCGATACGTATTTCGGTGAACTGTAAATATATTGCACATATATAAACGATATGACTGAAAACTATAATATTGATGAAGCTAGTGTAGCCGCGAGGCGAGCCCGCGCCGCCCGGGCCCGCGCCTCCTTACAATGTTTATATTCGTTCCATACAATCGATACGCTTTACTCTTATTATATGTTCTGCGGGTCCGCTCGGCGCCGGCGCGTTCTGCATCTCTAAAGTAGCTTTAAGAAAATCATCATTGTACGGACGTAGCGTAAGTGTTGTGCGGTGCGACGCGCCCGAGCTCGTGCCTCGCCGCGCCCACCGCTCGGGTGGCTTCCCATTTAGATAGGCCATTAACAAATTGAGCTAAATGTAACCCTAAGCGAAGCTTTAATGTCTCAGTTTGGTGAGCGCCGCGACGAGCTCGGCCGCGTCACTGAACTGTGAGAGTCTCTACATTAAGTTTAAAGTTTCTGAACGTTCACGGTCGTGATGCGCCGGCGCGGCGAGCGGGGCGGCCGGCGGGGGCGGCGCGCGGCCGCAGACTGCGCTCGACGCAACCGTCCCGGAGTGTCCCCCGCGCGCCCCGCCCCGCCCGCAGCGCCGCGCGCCTCGCTTAGGGTGCTCGCACACTGAGCTCAATGTGTAACATGACATTGTAAACCAAAAACGTTCTAAACACTTTTGTTAAACGTCGTTATATTTTATAATAGTTTGTTAGATAATAAAATTACTCGCATACAATAAAGTTTAATTTTACAACTATTTATATAATTTGTTGATTTCTATATGTATACACGATATATTGTAAAATGGATATTTAACGTTATGTAATAAACGCTATTTAATATTTTAAAGCTTCAGTATTTGAGAGCCCGTTCTCATTTAAAGGGTAATAATAACACCAATTTATCGCTCGAGACCTCACACTCAAGTCGAAAACAATAAAAAAATATAATAGTAAATCTAGTTTTGAATTTCTCAAATTAGCTCTCGCACACCGTGCACTAGACATTTTTATATCTAGCCCATAATGTACACAAGTTCTAAATAGATTCAGTATTGTGAATAAAGATTATTTCGAATTGTATCAGAATATACACTATATAATGATGTTGACGATTATATTGACTCTGAAACGAATTTACGTCAAAACATAGGAAGGTGAAGAGTCAAAGTGTTACTGTTCAGTTTAAGTTTGTTTGTTTGTGAACGAATTAGGAGGTTATTGTTTCCATTCGGAATTACGCTAGGCTAGGTGGCGCCGCCACGGATATTAATCGTAGGTTAAACTACAGTTAACGTATTGAATAGTGACCGCATCCGGCTGCGTCCGGCCGCGTCCGGCCGTCGCGCGTCGGCTCTCAAATAAATTAATCCCATTAGATATTCGTTATGATAATTAAGAATTGAATAGTTTCTATTGACGCGTACAGTACAGGGTAGTCGTGATCAGTACTGTGTGCCGGCGCGGCGCCCCCGCCCCGCTTGTCGCCCGCGGGTTCGAGTCGCTAACGACACAACACTGCCTATATATGATGTAATTAGAAAAAGAGTAACGTTTTTGAATTATATTAAGAAACGTTGTCCTTTACATTATATCTAATCGTCAAATCATTCGCACAATTCACCTCATACTGATCCGTAAACTATATAAATACCTAATCTGAATTCGTCCTGTTGTTGTGACTCCTTATGAATCATTTAGATAAATCGAGTAAACGTAACTTCTCCAATAAATGCATCATTTTAATTTTGAATAATGGAACTATTGTTCGGTATATCGTCAGACAATATAGGACAAAATTCATGTTCGTGCATCACCTGAATCTGATCTGATCATCACCTGAAATCTTTTAGATACGTGGTCAAAAGTACCAATGTTGCTTCATTTCTTACAAAAAAACACTCATGTAGTTTATCAAGCTTGTATTTAGTAAAGGACAACTCATTAGTTCGTAAAAGAACCCGCCGTCGAACAGCAAAACGCTCAAGCGATAGCAACTGTGACGAGGTGCGCGGGGAGCGCCGGCCGGTGGACGACGCGTGTGCGCACTCCGGTAGCTCGGACTCGACTGCGCTCGCGGCCCGTATTACCAGGGCCGTAAGGGTGATTTTGAAGCTGCACAGATCGTACGTAGGCCTAACACGTCAATTGCGGACGGCGCGTACACCGCCATTGCTCAGGGCCGTGTTCCGACCGCCGCGGGGCGCGCCGAAGGTGCTTAGGGAATTATTGTGACAACCCTTCGCCCGCACCCCGCTGTCGGCCGATGACGACCAGGGTGATCGTCACTTAGGGCTTTTGTATCGCACCAACTGAAGTTATGATATCGTGTTTTCATTATTTATAATTTGTAGATTTAAGAATGGGTAGAAGAAAACGCACATAGGGTTAATTCGATTTATTAAATATGTTTAAAAAAAATTATTATGTTATTCTTTTCATAATAATGTGTTTGAAATTGTGCTTAAAACTATACATTATTCTCGCTTGCACAGATTAAGGAAACGACACCATGGTCTTGTATATTTATCCTGTTCAATCGATGGTAGAGCGACGACGAGGTGGGGCAGTGTCGCGTTGACGACGAATTGATAAGTGTGTGATAACCTTAAACCCGACCTCTATGATCTTGACGCCTAACGCTGTCCCACGCGCCGTTCTTCGCACCGTTCGATCATTCACTGATGTCAAACGCCATTTCTTTGACTGTTATAAACTGTGGCTACTAAAAAATATATTATAGAAAATGTTGTTCTTATAGAAAATATTCAAGACGCACATTAATATAAGTTATCTATGTTTGTATTCAAATTAAGTTACTAACTAAACTAATTAATAACTGTGTGATTTGATTGTTAACTTACGTTACTTTTCTGTATTTTTAATTAAGTCTTACGGCCTTTTTTAAACTCGTGTAAATATTTATTATCTCCAAATGTAGTTTTATTTTATTGTTTGATATCATGACTTCAGAAGCGATAGTAGAGTAGGAATTGGCTGCTAGTATCCCGGAATCCCTTTTGGCTTTGGGATTAGGAAGTCTAACCGTCGGTTTCCACTCTAAAGCACCGGTACAAAATCATATTATTATCTCTATTCTTTTCAATGACAATGAAAGAGATGATATAATGTTTTTGTTTTGTGTTTCTGTTGTGTAAACCCATGTTTAGAGTTTTAGGATATGCGATGACATGCTCAATAAGTTATTTTGAAAAGGTGGCGATCACTCGGTCGTAGAACACGCCGTACTAACTAGTTATATAACGTTAAGCGATATTATGTAATATAAAAATACGAATTTTAAACGAAACAAAAAAAAAACGTTGAAACGTTGTGTCATTTTCCGTTTTTATTCTTTTTTTGTCCTTGTAAATATATTAAAGTATATGATTTATTAAATGAATGTAACATATTAATAATGAAAGGAAATAGATGAACACAAATTTTATTGAGTTGTTTTATTTACCCTGAGCTATCCAGAAAACAATGAAACTTATGTTAGAAGTGATCAATTCACTTTAAGATTTCTGACACTAAAATATTGTTTCACCTTCACGCTTGTCTTCTGTGTGGTCGTGGTATTAAACCAGTTCAGTGTTACATTCGTGAAGCATTACAATTTTAATAAATTTTACCCATTCAAATGGTAAGGAATTGAATGTGAAACTAGAAATTAAAATTATTTTTAAAAGAAAGAAAAAACATAAGGATGTTAATAAAACAACTTTCAAGTTTATCATTTGTTTTTACACAGATACATCAGTACTTTCACTTTTCCTTCTAATTAAAAACTTAGCGAAGTCATCTTTTTCGGGATCGAACGTGGATTTCTTGTCGCACTGCGCGGTGGCGGCCGCCTGCTGTATTTGTTCGCCGAAAGCTTTCACATCTTCCTTTAAGAACTCCACCAAGTATTTACGAGTGTCCATAATTACTACAGCATCGTCTCTCGCCATCGACCACACACTAGGCTTAATGCGTGGGAGCATATTCTGTCCAACGAACACACCATGGAACAAGCCTTGGAAGGGCGGCTTATGAGGATACTGGTCCAATGCAGACAGTGAAAGAAAATGAACTTTACCATAATCAACATTAATATAAGTATCACGGTCTTCTCTAAGCAGTAACGGTGCTTCAGGGACACTCTCAGATATCTTGGCATCGATCTGACTCATCACCACCAGACCTAAATTCTTCTCATCCTCCAAGTTCATCAAGTTAACATCAAACTTCTGGCGATTTTCAAGCTCGTACAGCATTCGCATGACATTACGCTCTGATATATCGGTCGCTCTCTTGAAATTAGCGCCCTGGGTGGTCCGCAACATATCCTTATCCTCGCAATCCAATCCATACGCAATGTATGGTGACGTCACGATATCTCCAAGATATCCACGATGCAAGTATCTCTCCCCGCACTTGTACACACCAGCTGCAAACGTAACATTGGGCCGACAAACCTCAGTTTCCAGCCAAGTAAATGGTACACCATGTTCTCTAAAATGCTTGTACTCCTGGAAAGATATTTGCTTCGCTATTTCTCTCAGGCGCATGTGGTAGTCCCAATCGAAGACGCCCGCTCTGGTATCATATCGCAAGCCGAGACTATGTCTCACACGATGCTCCCAGAGTTCGCACGCATTAAACTGATTCGTGTTTCCAGTTGTCCAAAAATTGAACAGATTTTCTATGTAGTCCCTTTCGCGGTATTTCATCTGGTCAATCGATATGCAAGGAAGGAGACAGCTCATGTATTCAGTGTTAGTAATCATACCAATCAGTTGACGAGCCTTGGCGGTTAAATACCTGGATGTAGGAGGTCGAAGGAGGATATTACCGTACACTTCCAAGAACCGCCTGGTCTTTTCGAGTAATCCGCACCTCGTCGTTCTTTCTAAAGCGAGAGACATTAATAGAACTTGTCTTGCGATGAGCTCAGGACATCCATCGATGACGAATATGTTCATATAACGCCTGGTGTGGCGATATGCTTGGGCCAGAGTCTTGATAAGATGTCGGGCATCACATCCACCGATGACTAGGAAGTTGAGCTCATACGAATTTTCGTCTCCATGTTTTAAGTACTCCTCTTGCAAATCTAGCGCTGGACTTGTCCCCCAAAACATTTTGATCTCGACACAACGACGATCGACAGAGAAATGGCGAAGTTGTCAATGTCATAGCAACGTAAACAAGCGCTGAAGCATGTGCAGAAGGGGTTGCTATGGTAACGAGCTATTTATGTCATCGAGTTTTATTTTTTTACTGCATTCCTGGAGGATGCGCCTGCTAAAGCTTGACCTGATAAACTAGAAAACCAGTCAAACGATCAGTTGGGTATTGATTTTATATTAAGACGTCTATATTTATGATGTCCTAGTAAATTTACTTAGTTATATCGTTAAGTAAAATACCTAATATGATATAGTTTTTAGTCTTTTCAGTTTTCTTTCAATTGCAGTAATTCTCTTTTCAGTTCATAAACAAAGTATAGGTTGTTGCGGATGGTTTTAGGTAGGGGCACACTAACTTAAACGAAATTAATAAAACAAATAAAGTAAATTAATGTAATATTTATATTATTTTAATTAAAATAAATTCTTATAATAAATGCCTCAGGATACTAATAGCAATATCGTTTATTAAAACTAATTTGTTCTGTACAAGAATATAACTATTTACAGCTCTTTCAGTAATAATAATATAAATACTTAGTACATAAAAATACTTACTAGATAAATAAATTAAATGTATACTAAGTAGTCTTTGCTTAAAAAAAATTAAAATATTGAAGACTTAATGATCCAAGTTCACTAAACAAAGAACATTAGTTTTAGGAACAATAAAGTAGTATTTAGTATTTTTAATTTGTTCAAAAATAAAATAGGAATTATAAGGATTTTCTGTTGGAAAAGTAACGTAGGAACTGCGTTACTTTTACAATTTTACAAATTAAGCCTCTTTAGATCTGTATCCATATTCTAATATGTTAAATGTTTAATTTCCATCAGGAAAATCATCAGATTTGCTATCATTTTATTGTCGTAGTCTAGTTACTATAAGCCTGGGAAGATAAAATTCTTAAAGATCCCCTCCCCTTTAAACCAAATTCAGTCCTAAATAGCTGGAAATTTTCATACTCTGTAGTATAAGACTAGATGTGATTACAATTACCGAATATAGTAATGGAAACTAAAATTATAACTGAATAGAGCATTCATGTTTTTGGTTGCATCTTCTAGTCATACGCTTTGACCTTCGTCAAGAAAATCTGGAATCATCTGGAGATGCTAAAGACCTAGGTTTAGAATTTTTCGAGTCCATCGACGCTGGGTTCCCTCGCCAGCCGGCACCAGTGCTGCGGTTGGAGTACGTGGAAGAAGTCACTGGTACCTTACGAGTTTGTGTAATCTTCAATTTATTTAACCACAAGTCCCTAGTCTTTTTATTCCCTAACACAAAGAATAAAAACAATATAAAGCCTTGTAAAGTAACCGTTAACGTAAAAAGATATGCAGCTACTATATTAAATGCGAACAAACCGAAAATCCACGGCAATCCAAAGAGGAATACGAGTAAGCAACTGACGGAGGCACAGCGCAATGCTTCGTTTGAGTCTCCGTGCCTCTGGATCCTTCTAGAAGCGAACACGGAACGAACTATCAGACAAAATAGCGTCCAGTTGGCTAATAACATGATAGCTATAGGCGCGTACACCGCGAGCCATAGAGCGAGTCCGGAAGGATAGCAAAATGCACCACTCGGCGTCTTCTCCTCAAATCGGCCCGCATAGGATTGAGGGGAGATCGAGAGAAGGACACCCACGACAGCACAGGGAGCGCCCCACGAAAAGGCCGAGGCTCTCAGCAGCTTGTGAGAAGCATCTCGAGTGAATACCAAAACCAGTCTTCTGTAAGATAATACGGCAGCGACTAGCATCCAACAGAACGACGCTAAAACACAATAATGTAAAGCGACCCCGAGCAACATACAACCGACGTTGTACTCATTGAACTTCATAAAAACTACGAGTAAGAAGCAAACGATCAGGAAAAATACAGCTATACAAAGCTGCAGCCAGATCTTGTTACTGTAGTCTCTTCTCCAAGACCTGAACATGGCGGCGGTCACACCTACCATAGAAAGACCTAAAAGTGATATACAACAGCCGATTATTGATAGAATTTCTAAGATATCCTCATTGCGCTGAGAGAATACGGATCTGGGGACGAGGATTTCAGCGAAATGAGTAAGGTGATCGCATCTGCAGGTGTCCATCAAGCCTGCCTGTGTGGCTCTGATGAAGGTGCAGCCTTCTTGAGACCAGTAGCCGGTGCCGTCGTCGAAGAAGTGCCAATAAGCGCAGGCGCGGCTGAGGTTTCTGTCTGGATCACTTGTTAGTGGGTTGATGTGAATATCTATGACCTGTCGGAAGAAATCAAGGTTGGAAGAATGTCTTTTATGCTCGAAATGTGTGTTTCGTGATCTAGATGATACTGACCTCTCCATTTCCAAATTGTGTGATATTCTCAACGTTAACGCTGAGGACTCTGCTGTTGACGGAGAGTCTGTCGTGTGCGGCGGCGAAGGCGCGGTCGTTGCGGAATACGACGAAGCTGATGCGTCGCGCGGACTGCGCCACAGACTGCGGCAGATGCACCACCGCCTCATTGTCCTCCACGTTCAGAGTCGAAGAGTTCAGTTCTTCTGTAAACATTGACTTAGCTAACAACAAAAAAACAGCACATTCTTCTAGAAAACTCGGGATCGCAAAAAATACCTATACTGTAATCAATATAAAAATGTTAGTTAAATCATACCTGAGAGCACTTCAAAGGAGTTTTTATTGAATCTAGTTTCATTGCTAGCGGCTATCCTCAGCCCTCGGACGGGGCTATTGGGTTTAGCGTCAGCCATGACGAGGGCGATGTTGCCCCTCACTGCGGTTGCGTTGCCCGAACCGTTCAGGTACACCGCGGAGCCCAGCTTGTCCAGCATGTGGAGAAGCTCCCCGGGGATATCGAGCTGGTCTTCCACGTCTAGGAGGACGTCCACCTGGAATCAAATAAGTATTTCTTAGACATCATTATTGAACCATCTGTCAAAGTAAAATAAAAACCTTCTTATTCTGAATAGTAACGTATAAGGTAATCTAAACATTTAATAATGTTTGCCTGTCGTTCCATGTGCTATTTTATCGCGTCCTTGAACCACCACCTACGAAATATAAATGCAAAAAATCTAATAATAGATTTCAGTTGATAATAATCTCTAAATACGATGTGTATGAAACATAGGCAAAGCAATATTAAATGAGACACTAGAATACCATATCTTCCTATTAATAAAAATCTTGAATTACCTGATCGAAAACTTCACCAATGCTGTCCACCAGAATAGGACCGGTTTCGTTGTTTAGCAATCGTTCGAGGTCTTCGAGAATTTGCTGCAGCTGTTCTTCAGGCTGAAAATGCATCAAGACTTGATAACTTCAAACTTAAATAGGATAAAACTGCTCCAAGTTACCGAATTTGATAAGGATTTAAATTCTCTTTAATAGTGATTTTTTACCCTTTTGTTGATTTTTTCAGCTTCTACCATTCCAAGTCTGTGGCTAAATCTTTAGAGATCGCTCGATATAACTTACCGGTTTTGTAGTAGGCATGTCTGTTGTCACAACTGTTGTTTGTTCTGTCGTCTCCGTTGGAGTCAGAGTTGTGACAGGTGGAAGTGTGTCGGTGGACACAACACCTGTCGTCTCCGTCTGACACTCTGTTGTCGTCGGTACCGTGGTTGTTGTCGGTCGCAGAGTTGGCTTCGGTCTAGAATATTCTGTAGATTCTTCTGAACTTTCGCTGCCCGGTTCACGCACATGCGGTTGTTCTTCTCGTGTCTATAATGCGGTTTAGTGTTGTGAGGTTAGTAAGAGCGTGTGTATGGTTTCTGCATAACCGTAACAAGTGTAACTGGTAATTAGTGTAAAAACAATTATTTATTAAGCATGCTTTCTTATTAAGTTTAAATTGATCAAAAACAGATCCCTCTTAGAAAATGAAAAAAGTTAAATTATGGCCCTTTTCAAAATGTAAATATGAAATTAGAAACTCATTGACCATATAGATATGGAGAAACACGTCTAATATTTTTTCACAAATACACAATCATGCACGTGATTAATTATTTACAACTGATGTGAATTATTCATGCTCATAATAAATTTCTAAGGCGTACTCACAGTAGCTCGGGGCTGTACTGTCGGCATGATCAGGTGTACCAAGTCCTCTTGAGACCTGGTGTGGACGCGTATCGTGGTCTGCGCTAAAAGAGGTGTCTTCGTGGTACAACCATCTGCAGCTGTGGTCACCCACTGCACACCTTCGTTGAAATCTCCCACGCATTGGTAAGTTTGACAACTGGACGTCGTAGATTCACCTGGAAGATGTTACTAAATGCTATAGAAAGTGCTGCACAAGAGTAAACATACAAGACTAAAAATGAAAGAAATACAAAAATAGAACAACCATTGACTTAGAAATAATCATCTTTTATAGGAAAATTTTAAATGATAGAACTAAGCAAGGTCTAATGACAATACAAATTGTACTCATTATCGAGATCATTAAAACACTAATCTATCATTAAATTGTCTGTAGGAATCCATTGATTTACTACGAACATTTTTCATCTAAAGTTCAGCAACTTTTTCGTAATTAAACGAAATATGATCATAAATCATCAATTACAGCTGAATATTAGTATTTATTAAAAAATATGTGACGTCCTTAGACATAGTTCAAGTAACAATGGATTCCCATAGAGGTGTTCACTTGGGTGGTAATCTAATTGACCCACTTGTAATGTTCTTCGTTCTCAGAGGTCAGAAGGTGAGGCCGGATGCGGTGTTAATTGTCATTAAATGTCACAAGTGTTATTTAAATGATGAATTTGATATCAGTCATTACTTGTAATAAAGTCGAGAATAGAATGAAAATTCAAATTTGTTTAATAAATCAAAATAAAGTATTCGCAATACTGTACTACTGTGTTTTAGGAAGTAAATGATACAAACCTAATTTTAAACTCGGCACTGAATCAAAACCTTTGCAGTAATATGCTGGCTTCATATACTCCACCTCCATGTCTTCCCACCAGCCCGGCATCACCGGCATCATTTCAGAGTTCAACTCAATATGAAGCAAAGCTGTCCTTCCATCTAAATATAACCTCTTTATTTTCGAATTATGTATAACGTCTTTATCCTTCCAATCTAGATATGGTGAAACTGATTTAAATTGCTTTAAAACCTTCTGTGTATCGTTCACGTAAAGAGATTCCTCTCCATAAATTCGTGTATATTTCGTACGATAGAATATAAATTCCTTTAGCTTCTTCAACCATTGTCTGTATGTTTTCTCCAAATTCTCGAAATTGTAAGGTTTCTTCAGTCTTATTTTTGTCGCGTAAACATTGCCCACGGACTGCTTCTCTCTGATGAACAGGACTTTGTTGGACTCCGATATATGATAAGTTTCAGTGTCAGTGTGAACGCACCAATAGTAGCCGTCAGTTATCGGCTTTAGTTCGAACATATTAGTGTCGTCTTCACGATGAACCTTTATCCTTGTTGGGTAATGTATCACAGAGTCGGAGAAGCAGTACACGTCACTTTCTCGTAAGGAATCGTTCACTCGTAGCAATAATTTGTTATCCCTAAAACGTGAAAATACAAGTTGCTGTTAGATTTATAAAATATAGAAAATTAATTATTTATTAGCAAAATCAAGTTTGCTTACCTATCTAGTGTGACGTTCATCGTAATATTTTTCATCTGGATGGATCTTTCGCATATCACGTCGTAGAATATGTAAGAACTGTTAACAAGGTACCAGAAGTTATCGTGTAGCGAACCGAGCAAGGTGTCCGATGAATGCACATTGTCTTCAAAGTTCCATTCTGATTCCGGTATCTGATTCGAATTAAAAGTAGATAAATAACGGTAAAGTAAAAAGTAAACATTTATATAAGAATAATGATATTCACCTCGCAATGATCATCTTCGGCATCATACCGTAACATGGAGAAGTCGGAACTCATAATGATGCCCAAAGGATACGTCCGACTGTACCCAGCCGCTTGGAACATTGGATTGTTAGCATTCCTCCAGCCTCTATTCAGGATGGAACCACCGTTCTTCTCACACAATTCCTGAGCCTGTCTCCACGTCGCCCGGACTGGACCGCCACTAACTCCGGTCACGACCGATAGACACGTCGGTCTAGGACTTGAAAACCTCCAAGATTCCCACAGATCACCACAACCTTCATCAGTCATTTCATCTTCGTCTGGATAAGGCTTTAAGAAACAATACCTATAATGTTTCTCGTCACATTTCGTTGCCGTAAAGTTGCTCACCGGGTCTATCACTAAACATAAGTCTTCGTGTAGACCTAGCTCTTGATTATAATTGACATCATAAGTTGATAATAAGAGTCGACCGATCGAACTTGAGTAAGACCAATCTATGAACGGCCCTCCGGGATATAAAGTCTTGTATTCTGTCCATATTACTGTATTTGGATTAACAATATTTAAACTGTTGTACAACGATGAGGAAAATAAATTGCCAACGCAATCGTTGAATATATCCGCGAATACTTCGGGACCCTTTTTTCTGTAACATATCGGTTCCTCTTTCAGCTTCGTTAAGGCTAACTGAAAGCCCACAGGACATATTGGCGTCTTCAATTTCTTTCCATCGCCTTCGTTAATGTTTATCCAAAATATGAACAACAATTGTACAGTTTTCCCTATAGATGACCACCGCAGGATCATCTGGAAGAGAAATAATTTGATTTAAAATCCCAATATTTATAACTATGCCTAAAACTCTTGGTAAACATTGGCCTTGAATAAAAAGCTAAAATAATACATTTTCAGGTGGGTGTAGATAACAATCGACGTATTTAATCTACCAAATTTTAAATTAACTTTATGTTCGATACAAAATTTGCATAATGGCGTGTTTTTGCTATATAATTAATTAAACTTTGGTTCAGAATATTCTTTGCAACACAGCTTTTTGAAAACTTAAAACAAATCGCTGATGGAATCTAAACATCCATCTTTGCTGCTTTTATTATGAAAATCGATTTCTATATTTAACCGATCCTTCTATGTTTTTATTCCGAACAAGCGTTTTGGGGAATTGAACAGGTTACACACAAAATTAAGTGCGGATATCTGGTGTTCCTTCGATTATCTTATCGAGTTAACAAACAGGCTGTGATAGTGGGCAATCGGTACTTCGCTGTATTGCCCGTATTCGGACATTATCGTCTCTGATTGGCGTCCAACCGTGAACTGCTAAATGCTTTTAATACATAAAGCTTCGATAAATATACTAACATAGCTAATGATGTTTTTTCAACATCAGATAACTGTTATAAAAATAGAAATAAATGGAACTGGCCTGCAAAAGATTCCGGGATTTTAGCAAAACAATTACGACAATTCTAAGTTCTTTCTTTGGTAAAAAAGTACCCTACTTTATAAGTACACTTAAGTCGTCGAATTCTTCCGGTAGCAATAAAAACTTTAGTTTCCGATTTCCTAAACGGACGACAATTATGCCTCAGCAACTTCTCAACCTTTTACAGAGGTCGACCACCGTAAAGGTTTAAAGCAATTTTATAATTACAAAAAATAAACTTAAATCTTGAACTAAGGTAAATTCCAAGCACATTGAAACAAAAAGGGCTAATAAACTATAGTTAGGTATAAATGCATTCTGAACACGGAGAAACCATGAGTCCCACAAAGTTGGATTAGGTGAGACGAATCGATGCGTCTACCTATGACTAGAGACAGTTATACTGGATAGCTTATGAGACTATATAGCCTTCATATTACATAGTAATTTACTTCGATACTTCCACAATCCGCACTCAGAATCAGATGGTTACTTTAATAGTGGTTTAGTGAATCTGACAAAGGCCGTCGCCTTAATCTGACTCTTGTAGTGGCAATTGCTTATGCTTTTCTGGTTTATATGGCTATATTATTAAAAATATACGATTTTGTCTGTTCTGATTCATGGCGTGATTTTGGAATTATTCATAGTATCTCTATTGGAATTTGTCGTTCAATTTATTTGTAATGTTACAGCTATTGGAATCGTTATCTTTACGAGAATCATCGACGCGTATCAATATCAATGTTGATTCTGATGACATCATTTTTTGGAAAGGAAATATATGAGAGAAAAGCAAAATCCTGTTAACTGATAATAAGCAGAGTTCCATGTACCCATTTTATTTATAATCTAAATGCTTATAAAATGAAAAAAATGTAATTTAAATCTATAAGATGAAGTGATTGAAACAAATTTAATTATAATATTTATAGAAAAGAATGGTAACTATTGTTTAAAATATCAATTTTTAAAAAGGAAGGGCGTTTTTTTTTATTCTTTGAAATTCAAAATATTTTAGATAAAATTTCCGCAAGCACAGAACAATACTACGTACACGACCTCGTTTTCTATCAGCACTGCTATATAAGTTTATCAATTCACAAGTAGCAACAACAAGCCTTATACGTGGCATTAGCACTGCCTATGTTATGTTTCACAATAAACTGTGACTAGTTTTTTATCTCTGTATATTCATCATTTTGATTACCAGTGAAACCTAGTAAATTGTACCAAGAAAAAAGGAGACACGGGTTTATTCCCACTGGAAATTCACGGATGTAATTGCACAATAATTTGATCAATGAAAATTATCTCAATGTCGCAACGATTGCTGTTCCGAGAATATGATAAGATCCAATTAGATGCAAATACCCCCTTCCCCCTGGGGAAATTGTGTGCATTGTGCGACCGCTCGAAGCGTATAATGCGGATTTTTTGCGTGAAACCGAACGATTATTCTCACGTGATGTGGAACACGAATCGATTAAAACATTGATACTATAATACAATCGTAGTCATGTACGATTTTCAAAATAAAGAACACCCTATAATTAACGACAGGACATTTAAGCATGCTTACTTTGAGCTGATTTAACATTGCTAAGCAAAACAATAAGGTGTGTGACTGCCTTTTTACCTTTGACTACGATTACTTGGCGAGATATCTGGTCTATCATTCCAATATTGTACGACTCTACCTTAAACAATATCTAAGAAAAACAAATTTTATCATCTGATTTAAGAATTCTCTAGTTAACAAACGTCACTGACGAAGCGTAACAAGTAATTACTTACTTTTAATCGTTCAAGTATCTATTTGCTTTCTCGTCGGATGATTATGGCTGGTCATCTTCTCACGAGCCTCCCAGACTGCGAGACCGAGGCCGCATTTCCACGGTCTTCCCACGATCCGTGATCTTGGATGACGTATCGCTTCCGTGACGTCGGTTCCGCTTTGTGAGCCTGCAAGGAATCACAGTTTTTATATAGGAATGCCGGTGAACATGTCATGCTTGGATAGGAACTAACTATCTCATTGACAAATCTGTTATTATTGTTTTGTGTTTTTTTTTAATATGATACAATAGAATGGACCGTTAGAAATTTCTTTATGTATAATGTTTTTTACAAACATTCTATAGTACTCTAGAATAAATAAAACCAAATTTCTGAAACTTATCGTCTAATTTTCAGCATACAAGCACTTTTCTTATTATGTAATAGCAATAAATGAATTAAAAAAAAAACAAACATTCACATGTAGTAAAAGTTATTAACATTAACTTGGAAGTTACTTAACATACATAACAGTTAAGTAACAAGCTAGCTTACATAATAATGCTGTAGTTAATTTTAATGGAGTTATTTATAAATATTTAAATAGAAACAGTAGATGTAATTAATATTATGATTTAAATTTATGTAAGAGCAACTTATGTAACTTATGTAAATATATCTGTAAGTTTTCTTCAGTATTTACACTATTAGGTATTGTCTCTAAAAAGACCAAAAAAAGACCTGTCCCACCACTGGCTGATAAAGGCTCAGATATCTTAAAAATGACGTCACTGTCAGATAAGGGAACAAAATCGGATATTTCCATCACATATTTTACACGTTGGATTGTTATCAGACAATTTACAATTTGGTAGGATAGGCGCTAAATCAAAATGAAATCCTGTCTATATCGTGAATTACTCTGCATTATTTTCGTAACGCCATCATAAACAACGTTAATTAAATCCATATTACACTTGCAAATAAACGTTCTGTCTTTCAAAGTCGCGTGACTAAGTCAAATAAATGATCATTAATCATCACCTTGGGCTACCATTTCTAAGCATTTTCTATCTCAAGGACAAAAGCTTACTCCATAAAATTTGGATCATTTCAAAGTCACGGCTATGAAATTAACGAAATACTTTGTAACAAATAGTAACAAGACGACCTTTGTTGTCTACATATTCTTAACTAGCTGTTGCCCGCGACTTCGTCCACGCAATAATAAGATTAGCATATAATATGCACGTCTATGTCAGCTACCCTCCAGTGAAAGTCCGGTCGAAATCGGCCCACCCGTTTCGGAGATTACCCGGAACAAACGCGGCTTGCGGACAGACAAAATTTTTTTTAATGATTTTCGTTATCAGCAACGCAAATTCATGATCTTCCCGAAATCTCGAATTTTTATTTTGATATTACAAACACACTTCAATTTTATTATATATAGATTCTTCGAGTAACTCGATACTCCAAACCGACCGTCAAAATAAATTATAGGAATAGCAATTTCAAAATTATACTGAATTTACATTTTTACTTTTACCGCCGAGTTATTATTGAAATGTCAAGCCCATTTCGTAATCTCACGCGATCGATTCCGCGATTTACAAGTGCCATTATGTGATTTATGGCGCACTAGAGTGTCCAGGATTTTAGGAGGAAAAAATAATAACATTTCAAAGAGACTCATTTACTAGATGTTATTTTAAGATCGCGTTAGAGATTTACCAAAATTGTGATCACATCGATTTTCTCAATTATCATTATAAAATATTTTAAATAGATTGTAAATATCTATACAAATATTGTATCTGAAGACTTTTAACTTCAACTATACCAGTAAAATGTTAGTTAACAGCTATACCTTATAATAATCAGGAAATGTTTCTTTACAAAAAAAAATATCCTATAAAATTAATATACATGGTATTCTTACTCGTGCTACTTTTTTTCGCGACAAATCATTATCACCAGTTTAACTCTGCTACTTCCGAAACATAATTATAGACAACAAGTTTCGAAATTGTACGTACAAATTACATTTAATGTCAGAACACGTTCGTTCGAAAACAAAATATTGTATAGTAATGATTTTTAATTAGGGACCTCTTATTACAATGTTTCGGAACACATAATGCAGATTAGTTGTCTATAAAAGGTAACAAAAATTTTTGACATTAAAAGGACTGTAGTTAAAACAGCCTTCTAGGAAAAGATTGACTTGTTTTAAATTAAGAATTGAATTTGGTTGAATTTGTATTAATTATATTTTAATACGAGTATATTGTTTTTCATTTTAATCTATATCTATACTATTATAATAAAGCGTAAACACACACTTCTTTGTTGCCTAAGATGTCAGCAATTACAGCATATTTTTAAATAATTCTTTCTTTAATAAAAAGCCCTACTCCTACGTCACGCTTTAGGCTATATATTTTTACGCCATTAAACTTAGGGGGTAAATATTTTGGATAAAAACCCTAATGTGGGAAAGAGACCATAAGTTGCTGCCAACATCAAGGAAGCAAGATTGCCAAGGTTATCATGTCATTTTGACATTTGCTATTGATAATTTGACAAATGTGAACAATAATATGAAATTTTTATAATTCTATGCGGATGAAGTCTCATGGAAACAACTAGTATAAAATAAGCGAAGTGGCTATAACGCGTATATTAAATAGATAATAAAGATAACTTAAAACAAAAGAAACGGTACACCGCGGGAACAATGTCACAAGTAGTCAATTCTAGAGGCGTTCGTGACGGTGGCGAATTGTCTATCATCAAGAAAACATCGTAAATACTGTGACCATAATATCTAAACCCTGAAATATCTTCCCTATATTTTCGGGTCATTAAAAACCACAGATTCCGTTAATATTGGTGTTCACGCATATTTATGAATAAATTTTACTTTCATCGTTTATTCTTGTTGTAAAACTTTAACTGTAACCCACAAACTGACGCGTCTTGTTTTAACATTCTAGTTTAGTATTTATATATTAAGAATTGATTTAATAATAGCAACAAAGGCATATCTGTCCTACCTTGGTATAGTTAATAATGGAAAAAAATTGTCCACTTAATAATGTCGCAGCATTGTCACCCTAGTGGCTAATATTAGGTGCAGTTGGCCGTTGACTAAATAAACATTTTATGGATACTTCCCTACGTCGTAGCTACACCCGCCTGACGTCAATGCATCTTTTACATTGCCGATTGTCAAAACGTGTCAAAACAGCAAAATTTTACAAAACGAAAAAAATGGAAAGAAAAAACTTTTACCTCGTCATAAATGCAATATTTAAAACAGATGTTAAAGTACAACATTTATCATAACTATCGTCCTCTCTTCCTTCTAGCGTTAGCTGAATCCGACAAATGGAGGGGGAGATATTGGGCGATTATCTTTTTCTTGTTTGTCCTCTCCTCTGGCCCAATGATAGCAACACACACGCATGTGCAACTTAATACAAATGACTATATCTATACTAATATTATAAAGAGGAAAGATTTGTATTTTTGGATTTTTGTATGTATTGAAATCAAAAACTATTAGTCCAATTTTAAAAATTCTTTCGCCGTTAGAAATGATATTTATCTGTGAGTAACATAGGCTATATATTTTAATCACGCGAGCGAAGTCGCGAGCAACAGCTAGTAATTAAATAAAGTAACCATCTGTCTCGTTTGCAACCGGATTCCATACAAAACATGAATAACATCACAGTACCGTACCTATGATATAGGATAGATAAAACAAAAACATCAAATCAACAATGGAACATTACTGTCAAACTGAAAACCGTTGCCAGTTGCTATCTAATACCTATTACGTCATATGTAGCAATACACAGTATATTCAAATCGAATTAATTTATATTGACGTAAAACTTTTAATTTAACAGCCTCTTTTACATCACCTTTATTATAATGGGTACAAAGAATTCTCGACTAAAAATCTTATTTAATTAATAATATTAAGGATGTGCATAGCACGGATGTGCAAACGATAATCTAGACTAAGTCTAGGGTCATCATCATCATCATCACCAGCTCAATATTTGTCCCCACCGAGAGGCTCGGAGCCTACCCTAATAAAGGGTCTACATAGTCTTCAGAAGTTGACTTCACACATCTTTGATTTTTTTCGCTGATATGTGCAGGTTGCATCACGATGTTTCCTTCGCCGTAAGAACGTAGGGTAAATTATGTACGTATCAAATTGGAAAAAATCTAAAATCACATTAGTACACGGCGGGATTCGAACCCAAGACCTGTAGCTTACAAGTCTAGTGCTCAAACCAGGTCTAGTGTAACTACTATAAATTTTTCAAATCGATGTTGGGACAACTGCCTCGCCGCCCATCTACGCCCATGATAGCAATTGTAAACGTTAAGCATATCATATGGTAATTGGATAGTAATTTCTTGTGTGAGAGAAAGCGGATTCTTCACAACAGACACGTAATATATTCACGTTACAAATATGTACATCGCATGATTCTATTTAAACAAGATACCAACTTGAAAATATAGTCATAAACAAAATAGTTATTTAAAAAACAAATGAAACCTGACTGTAACTTGTTTCGGGGAAGAAACAAATGACAGATCAAAGACGGTGATGGCAAGCTATAAGTACGGGAATGGGCATCGCCAAGGGTGCCAAGGCCTGCACGCTCCCTAGAGAATCGAATACATAAAAAAATTGATGAAAATAATAATAAAAAAATAAAGCACACTGTTTGTAATCAAAAAAAATTTTTTTACGATATCCCCCCCGATCATCGGTCTACCTCCTCCTACGATGAAATTCAAAATCTTTCACACTTATACAAAATACTAGCTTTCGCACGCAACTCCGTTCGCGTAGAATTAGAAACAAAACAAAAGAACTAACATTATGTTCTTCCAGACTATCCTCTACATCTATGCCAAATTTAATCAGCAGTTTAGGTTATAATATTAGTAAGATATTCCTGACTCTGTTTTTTATAAAGAGAATAATAAGGATGGAAGTAAGGTTTCTGTTTATTATTGCTGCGTAATAATGTTACATTTTTGTATTCATATTACTGTACAGTTGGACGTTACTTACGAGTAATATATTATCGTAATGTTTACGTTTCTATCCTCTCTGATTCAGTCCTGAGCTCGTTACACATGCAGTATGAAGTCATGAACTATGAATGAATTTGTTTTTATATTAAAGTCTTTTGTATCTGTTTAAAAAATGCACAATCAAGTGTAACACTACATATCAATGATTGATATAAATGAATATTTTACGCGTTTTTTATAACAGACTAGCTGTTGCACGCGACTTCGTTAAAGTGGAAATCAGAAATAAAAAAATATAGCCTATGTTATTTTCTCATAAAGTTAGGTTTTTTAATGGTGAAAGAATAATTTAAATTCGTTCAGTAGTTTGAGTTATTTCAATACATACAAAAATACAAATCTTTCCACTTTATAATATTAGTATAGATGGCGGCAAGCGGCTACCTGAATTCACCGAAATTGTGAACCATTTTCAGCAATTACAGTCGTTGCTGTTGGAAAAGGAGACACACAGAAAAAATATTTTTTCCTTCCTTTTTCCACTTTCCTTGAATTTAATTCCACTAATCCTTTCTTTATTGGAAAACTTTTTTTACAAACCAACTGTTTCAAGTCAATGTTCGGTTGTGACTTATGACGTCATTCGTCTTACTTTGATGTAACAATAAATTAACATACAAGTAAGATATAAGTACAAACAAATTAATTGTATCACACATTCACAGCTACAATATAATTACGCTAATTGGACAGTAGTAAGGTTTAAATTCAATTAACGTTCAAAATAGGCTAAATTTGTATATGCAGCACTCTGAAACGTCATTATTAAAGAAGACCCTTAATGTAGCTTTTTTATTATAAATCTATACTAAGGAAGAGCACTTAGCAATCGTACAGTTATATGAAATTAATAATTATTGAATAGATATGAACACAATGACAAAAAAAAATAAAAAAAAACACAGAAAAGCTTAATACAAAAGAATTGCAGTCAGAGAAGACTATAAAATTCTTCGAAACGGCATTAAACAAACATTTCGATCATTAACGACTACAAGGATCTTACAACGATTACACACCGCATCTCCATTTTTAACTGTTTAAACGAAAGAACGTTTCGACTTTGGTTTTTATTACGTTTTTCATATTAAACAGACAGCAATTAAAAAACAATGAACTAGTTTCCGGTATCCGAAACAGTAAAAATAGTAAAAACCACGGAAAAGTCTAGAGATAACTAATATCCTTTGAACAAGTTTTGTAAATATGAAGTACGTTTTACGGAAATGACTATCACTAGCTTTCGCCCGTGACTACTTCCGCACGAATTTAAATAAAAAAAAGTAAGCAGCCTATGTATTCTTCCAGACTATGCTCTTTACCTATTCCAAATGATATTAAGATCGGTTCAGTGGTATAGGCTAAAAACTCTAACAAACATCCATCCATCTAATCTTTCGCATTTATCTATACTATACTTACTATACTATACTATTATAATAAAGCGTAAACACACACTACTTTGTTACCTAAGATGTCAGCAATTACAGCATATTTTTGAATAATTCTTTTTTTAATAAAAAGCCCTACACTTACGTCACGCTTTAGGCTATATATTTTCACGGCATTAAACTTAGGGGGTAAATATTTTGGATAAAAACCCTAATGTGGGAAAGAGACCATAAGTTGCTGCCAACATCAAGGAAGCAAGATTGTCAAGGTTTGTCATATTATGTCATTTTGACATTTCCTATTGATAATTTGACACATGTAAACAATGAAATAAAGTTTTTATAATTTCACGCGGATGAATCCGCACGCGAACAGCTATTCATATAATATAAGTAAGATATAGATACCATTTCTTGTCTGTATTTTAATAAATAACTTTTATCATAATTTCTTTATCTCATGAATTAAATTACGTAACTTCACGTTATTCAATTTTCTATTATATTATGTTATGTTGTAAATATATAAACCAGATTATTGTTCCGTTACTTAAATACAAAACATCCCCGGACACAATACAATATGGAATCCATTTACGTATTTAAAAACATACGTTATAATAAAGTCAAGTTTACAAAACACATAACCATTTTAATTTCAAGATATAATATAGTTCTCGTGTTTCATTATTTTTTCGATTATTAAATAAAAGTTACACGATAAAAACACTTTAATAATCCACTTCCTATTAATAAAGTTGCGAATAAATTAAATATTCGCAAATATTGCTTACTAGCAGTTCCCATGCGACTTCATCCGCATGAAATTATAAAAATTTCATTTTATTCTTCACATTTGTCAAATTATCAATTGCAAATGTCAAAATGACATAACATGATGTCAAACCATGGCAACCTTGCTTCCTTGATGTTGGCAACAACTTATGGTTTCTTTCCCACATTAGGATTTTTATCCAAAATATTTACCCCTAAGTTTAACGGCGTGAAAATATATAGCCTAAAGCGTGACGTAAGTGTAGGGCTTTTTATTAAAAAAAGGATTATTCAAAAATATGCTGTAATTGCTGACATCTTAGGCAACAAAGAATTGTGTGTTTACGCTTTATTATAATAGTATAGATAGATTAATAATGTTTGCTGTCACCACTAATTGACTCAGAGCCGTATCACTCCGTAGGGATAAGGGCAATTTGATGATGAATGTTTAAGATGCACATTACAATTGCACTCCTACAGTGTTCACATTGTACCTTACTATGTATTTGTTTATAGAACTACAAGAGTATTTGACCTCTCTGGGAACTTATGTTTATTTCTGTCTACTACATTATGATAATAAAGTCGTTATTAGAAACAAAGACAATTGAATATCCAACTAGAGAGGATATTTATGTAATAATACGGAAGTTCTAACCAATACACCACGTCCGCATACGTGCAAGATTACATCTGAAAGCTTCAAACAAAAACAATTGGTATTGTTGTTCCATAAGGTGCATAATCGAATTAACTTTTCAATTGTTTAAGTATTTATTGCTTGCTTCTCATTTAATAAGCTTAATCAATATAGAAATCTAAGTTGTAAAACAACTTTAAAATAGCTTAGAAAGAAATTAAAATACATGGAAAATCATAAGCAACTTGTATGAATCGACAAATATGTAAACCTTTGTTAAATCACTTTACATTAGACCTGAAAAGTGAACCTGAAGAACCTGAATATTAAACCAAGCTAGTTATAACATCACTTTCAAGCACGTCTGACGATTATTTTTAGCAATCGATTAACGTGGACGGAATCGATTTTGTTATCGGTCAATTAATGGGGTACGTGTTTCTCTTGCGATTGCTCGAGTACGTTGCAAACCAGCATGAGAATGCACTCGATTACGTCATAATTTAAAGAGGGTCCTTACGGTGCAGAATTTAGTGATCGAACATACATTAGCCACACTTGTCCTAATTTCCAAAACACTTTTTAATAACCTACCTAAGCCCTAAGATTGTCTGTACACTGTTTTCTAGAATATCAAGAAAATAGCTAAATTTTCACAAGTCTTGATGTTGAATTTACCTTCTATTTACAAATGAAATATGGTGCCACATATGTCATTTACTAGTTTTCGCCCGCGATCCGTCCTCGCGGAATTAAAAAAAAACATAAGCATTCTGTTCTTCCAAACCATCATCTACATCTATCTTACTAATATTTTAAATGTGAAAGTTTAGATGGATAGATGGATGGATGTTTGTTAGAGTTTGTAGCCTAAGCGGCTGAACGGATTTCGATGAAATTTGGCATAGATGTAGAGGATAGTCTGGAAGAACACATAGGCTATTCACTTTTGTTTTTTTTTCAATTCCACGCGGACGGAGTCGCGAGAAACAGCATATCTAATATCATCGAAATCCGTTCAGCCATTTAGGCAAACTCTAACAAACATCTATCCGTCTAAACTTTCGCATTTATTATAATAGTATGATTTCTTGGCTATTTACCGCATTTAATTATTCCAGTAAAAACGCTATAGAGCGCTGCCTAATTTGATGCCACTGTCTAGTTTTATTAGTGTGGCTTTTGTAGTAAATAGTTTATGGAGCTAGGCTTGTTAATACGATTAGTGCTATAATGTTGGAGGCACGCTGAGTTATGGCGTCCAATTCGGACTGTAGGGAGCGCCCGTCAAGGAGAAAGTTCATGCCCTCAAAATGCCTATGAACTTTGCGGTATCAACCTTATAAAAGGAGAATATATTTTTTATAATAGACAAAATATAGATAGAAATAAAATACTTTGTAGGCAGGTGCGGACCTATAATTATCCTTTGTTAGACTTGATTTGTGGAATTTTCAAGGATTCTGGATCCTTCTTCGATTAGAGTTAAAAGTGCCACACATTTATGGCAGTTTAAAATCGCATTTAGATTTCGTATAGTGACGATAAATATAATGACGTCATAAATTATAACCAAATGAGTACGCGATGCGACAATAGCCATATCAAATAAAGTTAGTGTTATGTCTGTTTATACAGATGCGACATAAAACACCTTGGTATATTAAATATAATTCATAAAGGTAATACTAGAGATTATTAGTGAGTCGAATTTTATTTCTTTATACGCCAGAAAATATTTTTTAAATATCTAAGAATATTTTGCAATGTTGTCTACTATTCAGCATTGAGGCACAGTAAACATGGGCATTGTTATGTAGAGATATGAAGTAGTAACATACTATTGTAAATTACATAGACTTTGGTATGCACAGACCTTTCAATATAACAAAAAATTAATAGGATATTTTAAAAGAAGGCCTTGCAGTTACAATCGATTTATGTTAAATTTAAATTACAATTGTTAAATACTTTAAAAAGAATAACCAAAAAATCTGTACAACCAAAGACATCTATGGTGAAAAAAAATAATACGAAATAGAGATGACATTCTATTATCTTGTAAATCAAATAAATCTTGATAATCTACGAGTATATCTAGGTTAAAAAACATTTAGAGTTGTCAGGCTATTCTCAAGCATTTATTTTAATAAATGAATTAAAACATTCGACGTGTCTAAACATTTGTAGTTCTACAGACATATTTGCATAAAGATAACGCTTAGGTTACAATAAAGAGACAATTACATTGGTTCTGAACGTGCCCACATCTTGAGACGAGAGGTTATTCAATGCTCTAGTTACTGCTAACTTGATATTGTAACTGTCATTCTAAGAGTCATTTTAAGGGTACTTAAAGAACCTTTAGTGTAATTTCTCATTTAACCAGTATATTCCAATTTAATATAAATTTAAAATACTAATGTGAAATTTAATATTGTATCAATAAAGACTCCACTGTTGATTTCTTCTTACAATTTTTTTTTAAATATCAGTAGATTTTTGTTCATTTACTAATATTTCCCTTAACCATTCCAACTAAGCTCTAAGCTTGTGCTAGGATATGGTTCATGACGATAGTCGAATCGCGGGATTCGAACCCTCGACCGCAAGATCGGTAGTCCGTACCCCAAACCATTATGCTATTAGCGCTTATAACAATAGCAAATAATTCCATAATTAGATTTAAAACACAACTTACACTGATATTATCTCTAAATAATATTATAAGTTAACCTTAAAATTGTATTTTTTAGCATAGTACTAAGTTAATGTGTAATTAAAAGGTTAACCACAAATCGCACGGTCTTGAACCCCAGGAGACCGGCTGGAACTGAACCTACAATGTCAGCAAACCAAGGTAAGGCACTTCGCTTGCTAGTTTCATATTAACGTTAAAAGATCAACAATTTTATATCAAAAACAAAACATTTGGATGTCCTTGGAATTATCAGAATATCTACGAGTATTAAACAAAACATGGATATCAAAATATTAAACTTAGGATCGAGTTTCACGGTTACTTTAATACTTGTACAAAAAATATCTTTGAAAGTAGAGACAATGATATTCAATTGTCACGTAGAATTTCACGGTTATTTTTTAAAAATAAAGATTAAAAGCGATTATAATGAACATAAGCATCCTGAACAATGGTCCGCGACAAGTTTTTGTTAACGTAATGAATATGGAGTTGTATAAAGTCAATTATAGTGTAATTAATGCGGTACGACAAAATAACTCTGACTTTAATGTAAATATTTATTTTCTGTATTGAAAGTTATTTCGGACCTGTCCTTGAAATTATTGTCAAATAGCATTTAAGCTTTTAGAGCTAAAATAGCATTTTAAAGAATGTTATTGAAACGATTTATAAAATGGCCTAAGTTAGTTGTAATTAGGCTTTACTCAAGTGTTTTAAAGAGTTAAATCAGTAATAATCGTGCTTTAAATACAATTTAATCATACTTTCATATCAATATTGTAAATTCGAAAGTTTGGTTGGGTGTTTGTACTACGTATCTCTAAAACGACTTAACGAATCTTGATGAAATTTTGCTTAGATGTAGAAGAAAGTCTGAAAAAACATATATGCTATTCACTAAGTTAAATAAGTTAAAGCTAGATTATAATGTTCAGTTTTTCAATCTTATCTGCCTTATGTATATCAACATAAGATTGGAACCCATTTTAGACCTTCGAAATGTATTTAGTATGCAACGCACACATACAAAGGGCTTTACACATTACAGTAACAATTATAAACGCCTATGATGTTGCCCAACACCAGTGGTGTAACTCGACCTGATACCCACACGTAAGTGTCAAACGTGGCATGAATAATTTTAAAGATAGTCTCAATAACCCTTTTTTTATTACGATAACCAGAAAATATTACAGAAAAACTAATGAAATGTTTGATGCAATGATTCCTAAAGTGATTCAGGCGAACACCTCGTCCACGAGATACTGCGCCGGCGGTGCCTATGAGAGTTTTGACTATACAAAATATTTATTAACATAATCTAGCTTGGATTAAAAATTACGATTAAAAATATCTTTATTTATACGAGTACAGCACTTTTTAATCCAGAGACTAACAGCATTGTCTATATCTGCAGAACCGAACAACTTATCTTATGCTCAAATTGCCCTGTTTCATTTCGAAGTAAAAATCAAAAACATCAAGTACCAAAACCACTAGGCGTAGTATAAACTCTATAAAACCGTGATAAAGTTTATTGTATTGGCCGAGAGCCGCCACGTCATACAATTTTAATGACGTCTTTATATCAAGCTAGATAACACTTGAAAACAGTAAAACGAACCGTGATTTAACTGAGTTTCCTGATGAAACTCTTTTCTCTTTATCTCATTGTAACTATTGAACAGAGACAACAATATGTTCATGTTAACATGTTTCGACTCTCACTATTACTGACATCTCTGATTTGGTCGTAGGGCCAGATTTTTTAACTGTTTAGAAGTTTATCAAAAATGTTAAATTGTTATTCTATAAACATAATAAAAGTTTGGTACAAATTATAGACAAACATTTCGTAACATAATTCACATTATTTACGTCAGTATTAACTTAATTCTATATTAATCTGACTGCATTCTCTTCAAGTTATCAAATTGTTATAGAAATATTCTCTTAATTTAAGTACAAACATAAACGTACACAGTTACAGTAAAAAACCCAAAAAAGCAACGAAACGAATAATGTTTTGAGATTAAAATTTTCTCATAAGTGCCAATTGTTTTCAAAACATCTAATGGCTGGTTATTCCATCTGCGAAACACTGATGGGAATTTGGCTTCTATAAAGGCGCTACTATACAAGGTAGCGCAGCGCGTCAATAAAATCTTCAATTATTAACTTTTTTTTTATAATACAAGGTGGCAAACGAGCAAGCGGCCACATGAATCCACCTAAATGGAAAGCGACCGCTGCCCATAAACATCCGCAATTGCAGATGCGTTGCCTAGTCTTAATTGACGGAGGAGAAGATGCACATAAAGAGGACATTTCCGCTTCCCATGCGTCTCCTCCACTGTCAAATCCACTTTTCCTTAAGAAAAGGGTGGAAAGGGTAAGGGACTAAAATTAGGCCTTCGGCACCACACTCATCAGACAAAACGCGGAATTGCTTCCACTTCACGCCTGTTTTCTGTGTGGTCGTGGTATTACGCCGGGCGAGCCGACCCATTCGTGCGAAGATGTTAAAGCGGGCTCTACCACTGTTAACTGTACATATAGTCGAAATATTAATCAAAAACATTA
The DNA here is from genome assembly GCA_029286645.1 of Papilio protenor. Lineage (NCBI taxonomy): Eukaryota > Metazoa > Arthropoda > Insecta > Lepidoptera > Papilionidae > Papilio > Papilio protenor. The sequence continues at coordinate 780,817 of JAGSMZ010000022.1, forward strand.
ACGTACTGTTTGATAAGTATTTTTCAGTCTCGGCAAATTAGAAACAAAAGGCGTTCCCTATTGAGCTGTGACATACAAACGAGCTCGTAGACGGAACTGAAAGTGAAGATTACCACTAAAGGAAAATATTAATTTCAGCCTTCTCTTTCGAAGGGGTTACCTAATTACAGTTGTTAATAGTTAAGTATTTACTTAATAAACATAAGTAATGATCGTTTTAAAATAATTTAGATATATTTAGTAAGATCAGCGTTTTTTTTTATTTAAATTTCTCCTTAGATTTAGATTGAGTTTTCCGTGACCGAGTGCAATATTAAGTACATGTTTTTTTTCCTTCTTCCCTTCTGTATAACTCCGTGTTCTGTTTTAGGGTTCATTGCGGCGTTTCGGTATACACATGCACAGCGAACGAATTTCTTTTCTTTTTTTGACCGACTTCCCTAAAGAAGGAGGTACTCAATTCGTCTATATGTTTTTTTTTTAAATAACTAAATAAATTTCTTTCTTTCTTTCTTTAATAAGACATAAGTATTACTTAGTAAGTATTTACGTGTTACTATTTGAACTTTTTTCAACGTATAGTTTATTTAGGACTAATATTATGTTCAATCAACTTAAATTGCTTTCCTGTCTTTTTAGCATAATCAACTTAAAAATGAGTGTACAAACAAGTTTTTACCAAACATATAAATAATCGTACGTCAGAAAGATACTCCATACGTAAGCCATGTACCACTCATGTAGTACTTACAATAGTATTTGTTAGTTCTTTTTAATAACGGAGATTCGAAAGAAATACAGCAGACATAGGTTACAGTAATTGAGCAAATATTTAAAAGGTATAATATATATCTAAGAAGCATTTATTGACCGACAATTAGGCAGTATATCTGGGATGGCTAAATAATGGCACGCGACATAATAATTCGATCTTACTGATCATTTTATTTTTTTTTAATACATTTTTATGGAATGTTTATGCAAATTAACAGACAGTAGTATCATCATGCCCAGCAGTTATAATAGAATACATGGCTTTTACGCATCAGTCCTTTACTTCGAATTCAACGTTTGACCGATATAACGTAAAAGATATTATTTTATTACATTTGTAAAAGGACTGCTAAAATTTATACCAGTTAACTGTTTTTTTTTTTTTTACTGGTAAATAATTACACATTATTACTATTTTTTTAATTTCCGAAGAGTATAATCAAACTGCTTACAAATAAAATAATAAGAGCTTGTGTAAACCTAATAAAATTTAAATTAACAATTTCGCAAATGATTTAAAAACTACACTCACCTATACTTTGGCGTAGTATTCAAGAAAAACTGTTTAAAAATTCAACACAGCACTTTAACAGTTATCATGTAAGTTTCACAATAGTAAACTTGTGAAACAACACTGAAATACACTTATCAGATCACTAAAATTTTATCACTTGTTACGATATGACATTTGTCAAATTCCCGCCAAGAGTTGCCGCGCGCGCGTTTGTCGGCGACGCTTCCCTGCTATAGACTGCAGAGACCGATTTACTTTTTTTACTGTCATTTCAAAACAATGAATGATAGTATCAACTTTATTATACAAAATTACACTTAAATCGTTGATACAATAAAAAGCCAGATCGTCTAAAAATATTAACGACTTTTTTTAAGCTAAGCGACAAAGGTCTTTCGGAGAATGCCATGTCAAAAGAATTGTTTTTAACAACAAGAAAAATCTTAATTCCCTTGAAAAATATTTATTTAAATTATCTTATCTATCTATATTTTGACCAATCTTACTAATCCAAAAGTTTAGATGGATGTATGTTAGTACGTGTCTCCAGAATAGTTCAACGGATTTCGCTGAAATTTGGCATAGATGAAGTAGTATGAGTAGAACCTAATCTGGAAGAACGCATAGACTATTTTTTTTTTTCGTTTCGTTCGTAGTTTGACGGAAGTATTAGCAATTTTTTTAATACATTTTTATGGAATGTTTATGCAAATTAACAGACAGTAGTATCATCATGCCCAGCAGTTATAATAGAATACATGGCTTTTACGCATCAGTCCTTTACTTCGAATTCAACGTTTGACCGATATAACGTAAAAGATATTATTTTATTACATTTGTAAAAGGACTGCTAAAATTTATACCAGTTAACTGTTTTTTTTTTTTACTGGTAAATAATTACACATTATTACTATTTTTTTAATTTCCGAAGAGTATAATCAAACTGCTTACAAATAAAATAATAAGAGCTTGTGTAAACCTATTAAAATTTTAATTAACAATTTCGCAAATGATTTAAAAACTACACTCACCTATACTTTGGCGTAGTATTCAAGAAAAACTGTTTAAAAATTCAACACAGCACTTTAACAGTTATCATGTAAGTTTCACAATAGTAAACTTGTGAAACAACACTGAAATACACTTATCAGATCACTAAAATTTTATCACTTGTTACGATATGACATTTGTCAAATTTCCCGCCAAGAGTTGCCGCGCGCGCGTTTGTCGGCGACGCTTCCCTGCTATAGACTGCAGAGACCGATTTACTTTTTTTCTGCACACCACGGAGGCTACATGTAAAGCCAAGAGCAAATAAAACATGTCGCTTCAGAATGGTGGTTTATCTTCTAGAACATTTTTATTCGTATTAAACTTTGGGAAGTTAATTTTATGAAATTACATTCTTCACATATTCTTGTGCGTTTGTTCTCATGTCTCCGCGTGTTTGTAATCAACATGACTTTTCTAAGCCGCCTTTGTTTGTTTTTATAGATGGACAGTATTAAATATAAAAAATAAAATAAAACAAACAGAACTAAATAAACAAAGGCAGTAAGAATCATTGGAATGAGAAACGCAAGACCTTGATAATGTTTTTTCTTATTCAACTTTAATGATCAAGAATTTGGTAATAAAATGTTTAGATTACTGACGAACCGTACCAAAGGCGTCGCAAAACTAATAGAATAGACAGTGTTAAGAAAACAAAATATTATAATACTTATTCGTTTTTAAGTGAAATTAGTTACAAAACATTTATACTATACATTTTGTCCAACTATAACGCCATTGGTTTTCAGTTCTCTATTATCCAGTAATCTCTAGAATTTCAATTTGCCTAATTGTTAAACCTAGATTATTATTTTAATGAACAATAATTAAACAACTCACTGGTATTTAAAAATTATCTGTCTTTAAAGAAATACCACATTAAATGGGATATTCCCACGATTTTTTCTTTTAAGCACGTCACAATTAATAATAACTCCAACGAAAAACATTTTGGCACAACTGTATTAGGTACTTAAGTACAGCTTAGATTTAAAAACAAAATAATGTTTTTTTTTTGTAGAAGGCAAACGCGCAACTGTCATTGAGCTTTAATAAGTAACAAGTCCTCCAATATTTTCTAACAGGTAAAGGATGCTGCAAAAATTAATTTCTGTGCCATTCTACCATTTTTTACTATTGTAATTTCATGCCCTAGTATTATTGGAAATAATCATTTTTCATATTATATTATAACATTCGAAGAGCTAATGTTTTTAAGATATTTTATAACATAATCTTCCCTACACCTCAAAACTAATATTACAATGAAAGTATTCGTCGTTGAGTCATAATTTTAAATAAGACAAATATCTAACAGCGCTTCTCAACCGGTGGGCCGCGACCTACAGTAATTACGAATCTAGAATTACAGCAACAGTTTTTTATCGTCGACCACTTAACAGCAATGGCGATAATTACATGGCCCTTTACGTTATCCGACCCGATGGTATATGATCCGTGACATATTTATGATAAGGGTTTTGCGAAGGTTGAGAACCACTGGTCTAATGGTTTCGGTATAGCATCACTCGACACACAATCAACTGTATCGGGAGGAACAAACATGTTTATCTAAAACGAGATAAAGTCGTGAAATGTCTGTACGATGATAAAGTAAGAGTTATAGACACTTGACTGTTACGAAATATTTCAACAAATATATGTTGAATTAAATATGTTGTTTCCAAAAAATAACATACTAAGGGAAGACTTGAATGTGGTCGTTATTATAACCAATGATAATTATATGTTAGATTAAAATGTAAAACTTAATATTGGGAAAAGCCACGGCAATTTTTCAAATAGCATGATATCTTCTGCAATCAGTAATCTAATTACTATAAATTATTCTGCGACGACCGCTTATCAAATTAACGCCTGGACAAAACGAATAGACTTTCCGAAGATATGCGAGCACAAAGACAAAGATTCAGTATATCAGGGAAGCACGTCCGTATATACATAAAAGATAATCTTACTTATATTAGAAATGCGAAAGTTTTAATGCATGTATGGATATTTGTTAAAGTTTGTAGCCTAAAGTGCTGAACAGATCTCGATGAAATTTTACATAGATGTAAAAAAATTATCTGGAAGAATAAAAGTTTCTTGAAGCATACACGGTGCTTACTTTTTTGGAAAATAATTATGAACTACGACTACAAATGTAAAGAGATTTGTTTGAAAAAGGAATCGCGTCGCTACCATCCATACTGTAGGTAATTTGACCATTTTAAATTGGTCAGATAATAGGTAAAACGTAAATCTACATATATTTGTAGATCAACAAAATTCTGGGCGAGCAAATGTAATTTTTTATTATTTCCAAGTAAATGTAATGTAATAAAACATGAGTGAACCGTATTATTTTGCCTTGTATTATCAATTATGGATTCTGGCTTTCTGGCAGAATTGACCGCAAACTACGATCACAGCGCCAATCACTAGGCCAGCCTTCCTGAAAATATGTTTAAGACACTATAAATATGAAAATCAATAGCTAAAACAGCAGGAAGAACTTCTTTGAAATAGATATGAATCCCTAATTACTATTTATCTATAGAGGTCAGGAACAAAAAGTAAAATCACTTCCACGAGTTATTTAGTCTTGTTAATGTTCAGTTATAATCTATATTCTTCCTATGACATCATAGTTCGATATCTGTGTCTGTCAGTCTGTCACAATTTTGATAGAATCAGTTTCGATTGGTCGCAGTTTGCAGTTCACGGAATGGTACTACAAAATTAACCCTTTTGTGATAAATCAGAACAATCGCAATAATATAATTCAAATCAAAGTGTTATCCAAATTCAAAGTCATCACCACAAATCAAATATATCTTTAAACTAGAATACCTCTATTTGTTCAGATCTGACGTATCGGATTGACAATTGAAAATAAAACATCGACAGTCGATTTGTAATGGAATCGTACTTCAACTTCTATGCAAGTGGAAAGGATTCTGTCGTCGAGGGATACAAATGATCGAGGTAGCCGCCTAGATCACTTTGTGTTGAAAAACTAAAAAGAGCTACTCTGACGATTAACGGGTCATTTACACGGCGTATGACGGTGTCATGAGCACAAACAAGAGACGCGGAGTTAACGGCGCTAGTTGTTTCGTGCCTGGAGTGCCCACCCTGGTGAACATCTCGACGGCCATGTCTGCCGACCTCGCTTCACTGTTTGAGTGTCCCGTCTGCTTCGACTATGTCCTCCCACCGATCTTACAATGTCAGAGCGGGCACCTTGTGTGCTCCAGCTGTCGTCCCAAGTTGTCGTGCTGCCCGACATGCCGCGGGCCGCTCGGCAACATACGCAACCTGGCAATGGAGAAGGTCGCCAGTAATGTCATGTTCCCATGTAAACACTCCAACACGGGTTGTACAGTTACACTTGTGCACACTGAAAAAGCAGAACACGAGGAGGCGTGCGAATTTCGACCTTACTCTTGCCCTTGTCCCGGTGCCTCATGCAAGTGGCAGGGCGGCCTGGACCAAGTGATGCAGCACCTGATGACTTCACACAAAAGCATCACTACACTTCAGGGTGAAGACATTGTGTTTCTAGCTACAGATATAAACCTCCCCGGGGCGGTGGACTGGGTCATGATGCAGTCATGTTTCAATCATCATTTCATGTTGGTGCTTGAGAAGCAAGAGAAATTTGATGGGCACCAGCAATTCTTTGCGATTGTCCAGCTAATAGGTTCCCGTAAAGAAGCAGAAAACTTTGCATACAGATTGGAGTTGAATGGTCATCGCCGGCGCCTCACGTGGGAAGCGATGCCGCGCTCCATCCACGAGGGAGTCTCCTCCGCCATCATGAACTCGGATTGCCTTGTGTTTGATACTTCTTTAGCCCAGTTGTTTGCCGACAACGGAAACCTCGGGATAAATGTGACTATTTCGATTGCCTAATCCGAACTTCCGTGTACTTGTAATGGTACATATGGACAAAATTAAAAGGGCATTTTTACAATGATCCTCAAGAACAATGTATTTTTAGTGAAAGTGATCGTCTTAATCTAAAATAAAATGTATAAATATCTATTTTAACAAAATATGCAAATAATTTTAGTGTCATCAGCAACTTTGACATTTTGTAATTAATCAACATCAAAGTGAGCCAAAAATGTTTTTTATTTCTATAAATGTGTGTTCATTGTAAAATTAAATAAGAGATCTTGGGCAATGGGCATGTGGATGTCACAGATCCTGTCAAGAACTTGTGATTGTATTATTCCAAACAGAACAAAATTGTATTTAAATTTAATGTAAATATACTTAAATAATAAAATAGTTATTACCATGGGTGATGCTCAGTGAGCTGGTATTTACTGAGTTATTAGTTGACACATGGGTAACTCAGCTAAAGTTGATGACCTGCAGATCAGCTCACAGTTTGCAAGGGTGAAACACACTAGCGATCTGGTTCGCAGATCAGATGTATGATTTGCATGAGTTGCAACTCACCGGGCAGTTTGTGGCTATTGGCTCATGTAATTATTGTATGTGAAATTGAGCTTTGAGATGGTAATTTATTGATGAGCTGCAGCTCAATCATTCATAACTATATGAGCTAATTTGAACTGGTTCAGAGCTGATTTACATTAATCTATTAGCTGAGTTGGTGGGCACCACTAAGAGACTAAAGAGTGATAAATAAGGATGCATGTAATGTACATAGGCATCGCCAAGGGGAAAGCCAACCTTGCTATAGTCATATAATATAAAATAGATATGAAAACTAATTAAAATAAGATCATATTAATTATAGTTGCCCCCAAAGACCTAGCTTGGTTATCGGCAGGTGACAACAACCTATTCTATAAGGAAGTCTTGTACAACAGTTGTTTACAATGGGTGTTTCAGCAGTGTTAACATACTGTTAGAATATTAAGTCTCATACCATTTATGACTGTGTTAGTGATACCAATTGCTTATATTAAGGATCTTTGCACAAAAATATGTGAAATGTATGTATAAAAAACCAAAATTAAAATTGTGAATGTGTGATTTAGTATATTGCATGTGTATTGGTTAGAATTTTAGTATATACCAGGCTATTTAACTACACATAAGAGCTTATGTGTTTTTGATGCAAGTATCCGGCTAATATGTAGACTAAAATGTCATGAAATAATTATGTATCAAGCATAGCTGCCAGTATTTACTAAACTTAAAGGCTGTTAGATAAATGTAACAAATATTGTATACATAAAAACAATAATAGATATCTAAGATATCAGCATATTTCAATAGAATTATATATTTTATATACATTTTATAAACCATGTTCTAGTAGGAATTATTTCTGAACATTGTCTGCATATTAGTCTAGTTTTTATTTAAATTAATAGATAAGTAATTCATTATGTAGTGCTTGTGTTCTATTGTTAGTACATTGGTGTAACTTTATGCAGCATTTTTCATGTATCATTCATTTAAATTACTAAGACCTAGCTTATATAGCCTAGGTGATAAAATTTAGAATATAATTGTCTTTTCATCTTTAAAATTATAGTAACAAACTAAATTATTATGATAATGTGTGTTTGACAATTAAGGGACAATCAAAAACATTTCAAGTCAGCAGTTTAATAAAATTTTAAAAGCTAAAGCTACTTGTTATTTTAGTCAATATTAAAAATAAAACAAAAATGTATGCCATAACACAGTGACTTGCTATACAGCACTTTTACAATATCAGGCTGATATAAATTAAATAAAAACTATTTTAATGTAGAATTCCATGTTGAAATATAAAATATTAGTCTCAAAACATCAGTGAAATTCTGCTATATTACGCTTGTTTAGATGGGCACTCAACCAGCGTTGGCATGATGTAGATGTTAACCAATAGGTCAAAACTATCCATACCAGGCGCAACTATCCTGTACTTCTGGGCAGTAAAACCGATAGCCCCACAGTATATAAGCAGACGAACACAGGACGAGGTGGATGTTAGTGGAAGTCATCGGCAAACCTGCCCACAACTATTCGAATAAATTTGTTTTTAATATGCTAGTGATTGTGTGAAGATCCTATGTATATTGCTTTTATTTATGTTACTTAATTTGTAGACCATATTCTCCTAGTTTTATATAACTCTGCACCTGTGGTGATTGGAGTTAATTGAAATTTTGTATATTATGATAATCCTGATCGACATACAGTTATAATAAATTTTTTTAATGTATCAGTTTTATTCATTAAAACGATTTTTTTTTGAAATTCCTTTATTTAACAAATTAACATGCATGGCTTAGTTTCTAAATATATTAATATTATAATAAATAGCTATACATAACATGTAATACACAAAATTATTTCAATAAATTAAAAATAAATTAACCAACAAGTTTTATATTCTGAGATTCAACAGCTAATTTTAACGATATAATATTTCCTAAATTTTAACACTAATACACTAATAAAAATTTACAATATTATGTGAGTTCTGAATTTCAGAATGGATCTCTTACATTGCATATGCATTGTCATGGATATCCATAAATATTGGGTAATAATTGGCAATCCATAATTTGCATATATAATCATAACTAAGTATTTGCCTGCAATACATTTTTTTTAACACACTAATAGAAGAAAGAGGAAAGATTTGTATTTATTGAAAATCTACATGGCCTATTTCAAAAATTCTTTCACCATTAGAAAGCTGCTTATCAGTAACAAATATAGGCTACGTTTTTTTTTAATTTCACGCGGGCGAAGTTGCAAGCAACAGCTAGTACGTTATTACCTCAATATTCGCGATATTTTAAAAATTCAAGTAGATTTACTGGTCTGAGGCTGCAACGGTGATGGAAGTAAACATTCAGCGGTAGGAGACTGCTTATCATCTAATAATGAAGCATTTTGGTTTGTACTGAACGGATCTGCTTCAGCCAGAACCGGACTGAACGGATCCCGTCCCCTGTGTACTACCTCAAATGCTTCAGAACTCATATTCCTTGTATCAACTAAAGAGAACTCATCAAATGTTTCTAGTACAGCGCAGTGTTCGCTACGGGAAGGTATTGGAGCGAATGGATCAAATTCCTTGATACCGTCCGGGCTGAATGGATCTTTATGTTCACATTTCGGTGGATCTTCAGCCAAGCTGTTATCTCCACTAAAGTCTGATAAATCTATATCATAGTTAATATTACTTAGTCCCGGTGCTAAGTTCTCTGTACCAAAGTCTTCCGGAGTGACCAGTTCATCGATTGATCTGGAATCGAAAGGTGTGAATCCAAGTGGTGAAGGTGTGAGGAGTTCCATAGAGTTGGTTTGCTTTAGATCCCATTTCTCATCTAGATTGTTGGGAGATTTTGACGGTGATGGTTTTTCTAGAACTTGGAAGTCGAGCATCTCTTGTTTATCTTCTATTATTGTAGTTTCAACGACTGGGATTTCATGTTCTTTTTGTATTTCTGTGTTTGATTGGTGTGGTGTTTCTGACTGGTGTGGTGTGTCGATGTCAATAAGTGGTGCCGCCGCGATGTTCTTGAATTTACCGAACCTCGGCAACTCGCGACGCGGTTTGATCTCCAATGGTGTTTTAGCTAGAACATCTTGCACTTTCTTTGCTATTTGCTCCTGGAAAATAACACACAAAAGACAATTATATTACGGCAACATAAAACCTTGCTAGCCATAACCTCTTTGCTTCGAGCGTCATTAGATTTTAACCCTTAAATGCGTGATGATGCATTTATACATCAGTCTTTTCTTCCTTACCCAATAGATTATTTTGAACAAAAAACATTTTTTTCCCCCTTAATCTATGTTCAATTTACTACCCGTTTCAATTTATGGTATTTAAAAAAAAATCATGCATTTAAGATTACGGTTTGATAGGTTAAACAAGATGGCGGATGTCTATTTTTTTATTACCTGTTTTTAATAATTAATATATAACCTTTTAAGTAATTGTGTCATGATTTTGCACCATTAAGCCACAATTACTATATTTTTTTAGAATTACAATTTTTCATAGATTTTCTTTAGTTATTTACCTCGAAGCTCGCAGCATTATCTGCGAGTGCTTTAGACTGGGCGTCTAACTGTTCCAGTTGTTGCAGCAGGCGGTCCGCGTGCGCGCGCTGCTCCTCCGCCTCGCGCGCGCACGCGCACAGCGACAGCGCTGCCGCCTGTCGGACACATCACGTTATTGTACAATTTACTGCTGTTTATATTAGATAATTACTGTGCCCAATAAAACATTTAAACCAAACAATTGGTCCTTCGAGCCGGATTTTCGAAAAATACCGTATACTATTAAAAGGTAGTTTTTTTTAGATTAATATTTAATTTTTATTCCTGTAGTTATGAGTGTGGAAGAGTAGTAGATGTAGACCTAGAAGAGATGGATGGGTTGCGTGAAAAATGACATGATGAAAAAGGGAGTGATGACTGAGATGAAGTATGATAGAGTTATGTGGAGGACAAAAACTTGTTACGCCCTAAGGGAGTAGGATAAGGAGAGTGATGATGATGATGTTTCTACAGAAATAAAAAAAATGGCCAAGAAAACCAAAAAACATTAACGAAATCATTGGGGAAAAACCCGAAAAAGTTATAATTGTTTCTGGAGATGGGCCTTCTCTTATCTATTTCATTAAGATATTAATAGCCAGTTGCTTTCTTATTACATTCTTCACTAAAAGATAACATTATTATAGCGAAATGCTGATATTTGATTATTAAACTATATTTGTAAGTGTAAACTGTGTTTTATGAAGTTACCCATGCGCTGCCGCCTATGGATGCGGGCATCGCCATGTAGCAGTCGAACTCCTGCTTGTCCATATTCAGAGACTCCGCCGTGAGGTTCTCGATGAAGGACACCGCGCAACACTGTACATAACAACGATTCTTATACACCTAAGTAGTACTAACGAACTATGCGAGATTTAAATCCCTTCTTCCTTACAAAAATCCCCCTCTTTTACTAACTTTGAAGAAGAGGGGATGAGACAGCCAAATTCGCTGACTTTGGTGCTTTTCAGTTCAGCCCTAGACAAAGTGTATATCTAATCGAATGTTACTTTGTTTAAGGGGGCGGCACTGTCGCTGTAGCTAAGACAATATTTTAAATACACTAGCTGTTGCTCACGACTTTGTCCATTTGGAATAAAAAAATGGTAAAAACAAAGCTTATGTTACTCACTGATAATGGTGCAAGAATGATTTAAATCAGCCCAGTAAATCTATACTAATATAATAAGTAGAAAAATTTGTATTTTTGGATTTTTGTATGTATTGAAATAACTCAAAAACTACTGATTCGATTTCAAAAATTCTTTCACCATTAGAAAGGCAATTTATCTGTGAGTGTCATAGGCTATTTTTTAATACCACGTGGACGAAATCGCGAGCCACAGCTAGTTATATGCAGATAGCACGCACCAGGTTAGTGAAGTAGTAGCCCCCCTCGCCGGTCATGAGGCGCTGCGCGTTGCAGAAGCGCGTCACGAAGTTTATGTTGCTCACCAGCCGCGGGGGGTTCGCCTTCAGCACCTATAAACAATGTTTTTATAATGTAAAAATGTAGCAAAAAAGGCTTCTTAAAATAAAAAAGTTCAGCTGTGATACATTCGATTTAAAATCTGTTTAATAATAACTAAACGTAAGGTTTAAAGTCGAACAAAAAAAAAATTTTTTTCTCGAAGTGAAATAAATGTCAAAAAGGTTGTAAATATATATTTTTTATCAAAACCAAGCCATATGTTACTAAACTTACTAATATTGTAAATGCAACAGTTTAGATGGATGGATGGTAGAGTATGTAGCCTTAACGTCTAAACGGATCTCGATGAAATTTGGCATAGATGTAGAGGATGATAGTCTGGAAGAACACATAGGGTACTTACTTTTTTAATTACACGCAAAGTCGCGGGCAAAAGCTAGTTTTTCATATATACACTATATTTACCTCACATTCTTACGGTGAAAGAAAACATTCAAAGATATCAAGTCAAGCGACAGTGAGCTAATATTTTTAACTAAGATAATGCTAGCTTTTTAAATTTTTTTTTAGAGTAGTGTTCAAAGATATGTGTGAAGCCAACCCGCAGTGCAACATGGTTGACTGAGGCCCAGTTATTTAGTGTAGGCTCCGAGCCTTGTGGGGACGTATAGCGATGTGATGGTGTTGAAGGTTGCGTGTAGTGAGGTGATATGGAGATACTGACGGTGAATATGAGGCGGGGCAGCAGCTCGTCAGCAGACGCGGGCGAGCCGCACAGCGCCAGCACGTGGCGGCAGCAGCGCCGCACGCGCGCCAGCTTGCCGCCCGGCGACAGGCTGCCGTCCATGCCCAGCAGCTCTGGCACATACCTCACTGATACCTCACAAAACCTCTCCAATAACACTATCCTATATCACTATCACATTATCTTTAATCAAAAATGAAAATAGAACTGAAAATGTCTGGAAAGCCAGAAGGGTAATAAACGGAGAAAGTTAATAAGCTATATTAAAATTGTAGTAAAACGAAATGATATAGAAATTAACAATCTTACTAAAAACTAAAGATTAAATGAATAGTTATTTTAACGGATGTCATTGAAATTTGGCACTCATATAGCTCATATCGTCTAAGAACACACATATGCTATTTATCAAGTTTTTTTTTTAATTCCGCAACAGATTTTCGACAACTAGTATTTAATAATTAAAGCAGTTTTAAATTTCTTGATACAAGACACCTATGTACATATTACATAACACAAAAATCAGATGTTAATACCGATGGTCCTTCGAGCAGGATCGCGCAAAAATGGTCCATAACTGCTGAAAGGCTATGTATTTCGTGTAGTGCGACATACCGCTGATGGCCTTGTAGAGCAGCTGGCGGCAGGCCGCGTCGCTGCGGTCCAGGTCGCAGTCGAGGTGGCGCTCGCCCACCCAGCCCAGCTGCTGGATGCGCTCCGACAGCGCGCGGTCCAGCCGCTCGTCCTCCGTGCCCGCCGGGGAGAACACCACGCCCGGCAGTCTGACACACACTCCTCGTTACAACACTTAACACTCGTTAGTAATTATCTTACTAGTATTATAAATGCAAAAGTACGACTTTTAAGATCCCGATGAAGTTTCGCATAGATGTAGAATATAATCTAGTAAAATACAGGCTATATTTTTTAAATTTCAATTAGACGGAGTCGCGGTCAAAATCAATATAAAGATTTAATCTGTCGGAATATCTCACGAAAAAAAGGAGTGTTTAGGGATGCGATGGCATTACACGCAGATAACCTTAGGTCTCCGCGATATTATTGGACGCCGAAATGAAAAACTGAAAAAAAATTAGTTCAAGGTTTCAAGCTTTTATCAGGACTTTGATGTTGATTTTGACATTTATCCACTTAGTAGTATAAACAGTATATACTTACTCATGTAAATATGTCATGACATGCTTCTCCACAAAGTCAATGAGCTGCTCCTTGATGTCCTGCTCGAGGCCGGCGAAGTGCTGCGACGTGTCCATATGCCGGATGAACCTCTGAAACAATGCTAATTAGTATCATCATCATCATCACCAGCTCACTATACGTCCCCACTGAGGGTCTCGGAGCCTATCCTAAGTTAGGGTGATCGGCGAAGAAATTCAAAGATATGTGTGAAGTCAACCTACCCGCAGTGGGCCAGCGTGGTTGACTATGGCCTAGTCACCCCTTATTGGGGTAGGCTCCGAGCCCCTCAGTGGACGTATAGTGAGCTGGTGATGATGATGTTACTATAAACAGCCATTAATAAAGTTGTATGAGATACCTGATACTGCCTCTGCACCCTTTCTGACAGTTCATCGACTGACATAACATTGGAGCACTTGATAACGTCCATGATGAAGGAGTGCGCGAAGACGCGCGTGTCGCGTTCCGCCTGCGCCGGCAGCTGCGGGAAGCGCGACCGGAAGTCGCGTTTCATACCTTCGTATACTATCGACGGGATCTTAAACTCTTGCGGTCTTCTCTCTGATTGTTCCTGCTCATCTAAATGAAAATACCATCAAGATATTTAAACTAAAAATTCGTAATCTCAATGTTAAGATGTATGGCCAATTTGACCATATGATGGAACACAAGATATATTTCAAGTTATTACAAATAATTATAATACATTGTTTCTAAGATATGTAAAACAAATCGTTTAATGCATATTATCAGAATATATTTGTAAATAAATATACCTGCGCTACTTTTCTTGAAGACGCTAAATTTAAGTAAATTGGCCTTCTTGAGAGTCTCGCTTTGACGCAGGCGTTTCTCCTCGAATTTGGAGAAGGAGGAGTGAGATGACAGCTTGAGTCCGCGCTCCTGCTTCTTCTGCTCCTGTCTTGGTAATGTGGCTGACGCGGATGCTGCTAACGCCTTCTCTATTACGAGGAAAAAACGATGCTTGTTCATTCTTCATTTACCTAGTTCTTTTGTCTTATAGCAAATTTTGAAAGTAAGACCAGGAGGAAGAAAGTAGTAGCAACACTACTGTATATTGTTTTTTTATAAAAAAAACACACTTCAAAATCAGTTGAAGAGTCAACATTGTTGAATATAAGAATTTAGTAAAGCACCAGAACATATTTCACAAACATCAAAACAACTACCAGATATAAGTTAACTCAATTTTATATATGTAACTAATATTTAAATTAACAAACTTAAGGCCTGTCCTAGCAAATTGTAAATTGTCTGATGATAATCCAACATGTAAAATATATGATGGAAATATCGGATTTTGTTCCCTTATCACAGTGACGTAATTTTTAAACTATCTGAGCCTCTATCAGCCAGTGGTGGGATAGGCCCTTATAGTCTAACAAGATTTTTTTAATCATATAAGTAGCATACAATGTATTCAAACCTTGATACTAAATGAACAATTTAAATTCAATTTATCAGACGTAATCTCATTTAGTTGTCTAATGCAATATTATATTAAATGAACCTTGAAAATGTCAGTAGTTATCTACAATTATGTCAAAATCATATATTGCGATATAACCAAAGGGGGAGATAACAATTGAATGGTGAAGGTGAAGTACATTCTATTACAAAGTACAAAAATCTTTGCATAATTATAAAACTTAATAGATCCAAAAATCCAGACCTTAGACTATTTTTATCTCCAAAAAAACAAATTAAATATACAGTTACTAAGAAAATTATACAAATATAAGACTGAATAGTTTTAGAATACTAAAAAACAAGTAAGCAAATAGAAAAATTATTTCATAACTAGAAAGTTCTTTCTAAAAACACCATAGCCAATATCTTTGAGGCTGATGGAAAATGTATATGGCTAGAGTGGTTTAGAAAAACCCAAATGGTTGGATTCATATATGATTTGCTGACTTTTGCCCTCAACTTCATCTGGACAGAATTAAATAAGACTATATAAATAGTCTATGATTTTATTGATTGAATCTATGTTCGATTATTATAAATGTTTAATTCAATATCAAAGATACATACCAGCCCTTCTCTGTCGCTGTAACTGTTCCCTGTGGCATTTGGAACAATATCCTTGCCACTGCGGGTTGCCAAAGTAATCACATCCATTCTTACATTTCAGATCACTCTGGTCAATCCTCAGAGACGGCATCTTGGAAGCAAATATCATATATTTGTAGGATCTTTGTAAATTTGGACCATACCACATTTTTATAATAATAAATGTTAATAAAACTTATTTAAAAGCTTTCATAGGATATACTACGATATATAAATAAACTAAATGTTACATTAAGTGTATTAAAATGCATGTAATACAATTTATTATATGTCTACTGCAATCCAGTAAATGTAGATCGTAGCACTTCCTAATGCGCTAATAACGGCGGGCGTTCAACGCCGCTATCCGTTATATAGGCTAGGCTTATCATGCTTATGTACTCAACAATCTGTGATAATATATTGAGTGTAGAAATGACTTCGTTGTGCAGCGAAATTTAATATGAACGCTTACCTTATAGTAAAACTTATTAGAATCCGCAACAATATACTAAAGTCATAAGATGATTTATTGTTGTTTTTCAGTATCTATCGGCGATATAGTGAGAAAAATTATAGAAAATACGCAAATGAGTCAACACCGATAAAAATCCAATTGTTTTATTTTGACATTAAAGCTGTCATAATCAAATGTCAAAATTACTATGATGTTACCATTTTAAAAAATCTACCATTGTAGTAGGTAAAAAATAGAGTTGAACCATGAAGACTATGTTTTACATAAATATCACTTACTAGCAAATAAAACAAGTAAATTCCTTTAACATAAACGTTTACTCAAGCTATTACAATTTTCTGCGCATTTTTCTAAAAGTGAGATTAATTCTTGCACCAGGCAGTTTCTTCCTTATAGGCAAGCTGTGGTACCAGACTTCATTTGTTGGGGGATTCATCAAAAGAATACTACCATGTTCTAAGTTGATCTTCACTGAAACAAGAAAACAGTATTTTAGTCATACTTGGAGAATACTGTAGCATAGTAAGCAGCATTTCAGACTTAGGTGGATTTAAAATATGTCTACAAAAAACAACAACTCGACAATGCACCGAACCATGGGATCAAGAGGTGGGATCCATTTAAATAAAAACTTCATGCACATATCCTATCATTAAACCCCCATTGTGTAAGTGTTGAATTGGTGTTGAATAACCGTTTCTATGGTTACTTAAGAGGACAACAAACTAAGTGAAAAAGTTAAATACGCTGTTAAATAAAAATGAATTATTTGCAAATATCTGACGGACAATACACTAAAACTATTTACACAATGGTGAGACATACTTTTAAGGTTTATTACTACCTACTTTTTAGGATAAGTATAGTCACTTCTTTAATCTCTTACAGTACAGTACAGTATTTTTAATAGATTATATATTATGTTTTAAATTAGATAGATAAATTGCGCAACTAGAATTGATAATATCACTGATGTGCGAAAAATGCGATGTAGTCTTGAAGGTTGCATATAGCCGGAAAAATAACAAAATGTTTCGTAACGAAATTGATAAAGTTATGATATAAGGCAGAATTATCGTTACATCAAACACCACACCCACGCGGAAGCGATTTTAAGCAAAATAAATTCCCCTTCTGTGAGCAAAAAGTACTATAAATTGTATTACAAAGTAAATAACGTTTTTTCTTGCGAATAAGATGCAATAATACAAAGTTGCACACAATTTTTATGTATACGAGTAAAAAAATACCGTCAACCGAAAAAATATAAAGTTAACTTAAAGTTTAATTTTTCATTAAACTTGCTACATTTAACGACAGAGACCTGAAAATAAATGTAATTAAAATTTACATATTTATATTACTAAACACTCAGCAGTAGAATGTACGGTTTAGAAGATTCAAGTGCCTTTATGGTGTTAAAGGAAATTGGTTTCGATAAATTATAGAAATATGGTGTAGTTATATAAAAAAACGTTTTATGCAGTCCGTTGGTCGATTACTTATCGTGAAATAATTCGTTAAACGACCGACAGATAAGGTTAACGACATAATACGATTTTTAGGACTTTAATCGTTATCAATACATCAATGTTGTCGCAGCTGCGTTATTTAATCCAAACGTAGGTTTTCCCTGCCAAAACAACTGAATAAAACTTAATGTTGTCTCGGTTTTTTCAAAAAGAACTAGAGGGATAATTTATATTTTGTACATATTTTTCGTTAGTGAAATCTGACGGTATTAAGATCTTGCGAATTAAATTTCGGATTTGATAGAATGCGTTGCATATCATGCAATGCACAATACACTAAACAGTAGTATCTTGATTATTATATCTTTAGGTTAAAACATTGTTTAATTATTTGTGGCTGGTAGCATCGCGGCCGGAGGCAGCCGTGAAATCGATACAGTCAAAGAAGTATTTAGATTCGTCTAAATGTTCTTCTAATGCAATGCTTTGATGTATGGATTAATCCAGTCTATTTAATAAAGTAAACACGTTAACCACAAAGTATTTTTGAGCTAAATAATTTTAATAGTCAATTGACATTGAAATTGCAGACAATAACAAGTAGTTACGCAAATCAACGTATCGTATAAGATATCGTGTATTGGATGAGGTGATACACACTCGCGTCGCATGCGCCTTGTCCTTTGTTCCACTTCATTGCGGTAATCCTTTTTGATATAACGGAATAGAGATTACGACGCTACTACAAACTTAAATATGTTTATCCAACATACTCGCATTTGATGACCTTTATTTCAGTTTTTCCGTTAACAAATATCTTAAAAATAAAATATGTATTACAGATAAAAGAAGCACGGTACGAAGATGCGATAAAAACATTAAACGACGCCATGAACTACAACACTAATCGTGCTGGACTGTCGCTTCTCGGATATTGCTACTATAGGATACAATCCTTCGTAGAAGCTGCCAATTGTTACGAACAACTATCAGCTATGCACCCCGACGTACCAGAATACAAGTTTTACTTCGCTCAGGCACTATATGAAGCATCCATGTATGATGAAGCTTATAAAGTAACGATGCAAATCACCGCTCCAGAACTAGAAAAGAACGTAGTCAAACTTCAATCAGCTATTAAGTATGGCGAAGAAGATTCTGTAACAGCCAGGAGTCTCGTGGAGTCTTATCCTCAGGACGATCCCGATAAAGACATCAATCTTGGGTGTCTACTCTATAAGGAAAACCAGTACGAAGAAGCATTACGAAAATTCACGAGAAGTCTAAATATATTGGGTTTTAACGCACATTTACACTACAATGTGGCTCTTTGCTATTTTAAATTGAAAGAATACCCACAAGCGCTGAAACATATTACGCTAGTTATAGAGAGGGGCGTACGTGATCATCCCGAATTGGCTGTAGGTATGCAGACGGACACGTCTGAAGTTAAATCCGTCGGTAATACACTTACACTTCATGAAACTGCACTCACTGAAGTATTTAATCTAAAAGCAGCTATAGAATATCAGTTGAAGAACATTGAAGCAGCAAGGGAGGCTTTAAATGACATGCCACCGAGACATGAGCACGAGTTAGACGCAGTAACACTGCACAATTTAGCTCTGACGTCGATCGATATCAAGCCTACCGATGGATTTGAAAAGCTACATTTTCTATTACAACAAGATCCTTTCCCGGCTGAAACATTCGCCAACTTATTGCTATTATACTGCAAGTTTGAGTATTACGATTTGGCAGCTGACGTTTTGGCTGAAAATGCTCAGTTCACTTACAAGTACCTAACGCCATATCTGTATGATTTCTTAGATGCGATCATTACAAGTCAAACTTCACCTGAAGAGGCGTTTCAAAAGTACGAAGATATCGCATCGAAACATGCCGAGCAATTGAGAAAACTTACAAAAGTAGTTCAAGAGAGTCGGTCCCAAGGTGACAATGAACAAGTTAAAAAGGCGGTTGTGGAATACGAGGAAGCGTTGGAACGATATATACCGGTAGTAATGGCGCAGGCAAAAATATATTGGGATATGGAGAATTACGGGCAAGTTGAAAAGATCTTTCGTAAATCTGTTGAGTTTTGCAACGAATCCGACGTGTGGCGACTTAACGTGGCACATGTGTTGTTTATGCAAGAAAATAAGTACAAAGAGGCGGCCAGCTTCTACGAACCTATTGTTAAGAAACAATACGATAATATATTGAACGTAAGCGCGGTCGTGTTGGCTAATCTATGCGTGTCGTACATAATGACGTCACAAAATGAAGAAGCAGAAGACATAATGAGAAAAATAGAAAAGGAAGAAGAGCACCAAATATTCGAAGATCCGCAGAAAAAATTCTATCACTTGTGTATCGTGAACTTAGTGATAGGCACGCTGTATTGCGCTAAGGGTAATTATGAATTTGGTATATCTAGAGTGATAAAATCTCTCGAGCCCTTCAACAAACGTCTTGGCACAGACACGTGGTTCTACACAAAACGTTGCTTTTTATCATTCCTGGAGAACTTAGCGAAACACTTAATAGTTGTTAAAGATAATACTATCAAAGATTGTATGCAGTTTTTAGAGGGATGTGAGACTTACGGCCGCCGAGTTAGCACCGTCATTGAAAGTCCTTTTCAAGAAGAGGATGCTAATGCTAAAGCAAAACAAACTGTAACATACGAGGCACGACAGCTACGCTACATGTTCTATAAGCTAAGGAATATTGATGACTCTGTTACTATTAATAAATACGAAGATCTTAAGTAAAAGTGATAACCTTGTGGTATTTGTTTCCTATTAGGTCCTGGCTTCCTAGCATCCTTGTGCTTCAACACAAACGGTCTCTCTTGTCCAAGTGATACTGACGCTATCGGGTACTTGGGATCTAACTCCGGTTCATTGTCTCTGTGCTCACCCATATGGTCGTTCCCATTTCTATATCTGTTAACGAAACGGATGTAATAAAGTAACGATAAAAAATATTACCTAGATAAATAGTTTTCGTAATCATACTTGTTTACTAAGACGAAGTCGTAGAGTATCCCTTTTAATTTAAAAAGTAAATCCCTTATCGCTAAGACGGGCATGGGCCAAGGTAAAGCCGGCACAGTGATTCCTGAGTAGGTATACGTTATGCCGGGATCGCCGTATGCTACTTGTTGTCTGGGTAAAGGATAAATTTTTCCAAATACTCTAAAAGTAAAAAATATTCGTTTTAAAACTCATTCTTAGCTATGCTGCAAGCTATAAATAAAAACCCTACTACCGTCTTAATGCTAATACTTACTTAATTTTCGATAAATCACCAGTAAAATATTCTAAAGTATTTTCGAGGTCTCTATATAAAGTATTTGCTATTGATCTTGGTATTACTTTAGCATAATCCAGGTCAAGGCCGTCTTCTCTTATAGATTTCCACGTAACGTTATTTACGTCAATTTCTTTCAAATTATCACCCATTTAGCGCCTGAATAAACTAATTTTAATAAACGTAATTAAGCGAAATAATTTAACTTTAACCGAACGATGTGTTATACTTTTACTGTATAGCACTTTCTACCAACTTTTGATATTGTAATCTACCCACATAGAACCAATTGGCAAAAGGCTGTGGCAACACTGAATCTTATGTCATTTTTATTGGCTTCGTATTCTTTATTGCCGAGAAATTAAAAATGTTATATTTACACGAAAAAGCATTTGCGTCTACTAGTTTTTTCTTAACTTTAAACTGTGATACGCAAGTTCAACAAAATGCAAAAATTGCTCATATTCCTCTTTACATTTTTAACACACACACATCCCGTATGTAGCGGTAGTCAAATTCTGAATCTTAAATGTTGCCAGTTGGTTGCTAGGTTGTTGCTGATGTAGAACCAAATCAATTTTTGGGGGGTCTCAATTGAAAAAAAATCACAGAGCAAATTAAAAATTATATATTCAAAAAACAAAAAGATTATAAAAATCAACCATACGATATCGAAGGTCCATAAAATGTTTTAACAGGAATAATAAAATTTTGTGTATTTTGTAAAAACAATTGAAACGCCTGAGATCCAGTCAAGAACCGTTGATTTTGTATTCTATTGCAGTTTAATTTCGCCTTACATCTACCAGCACCACCGCCGTAGCCGTCGTCCTGAATTATAGTCCGTGAACTAAAAAAATAACGAAAAAAAGGTAAAAATCGCACTGTGTACGAAATTAAAAAGTTTATTGAAATCTAAATACATAGTTACCTAAAATTTTCAAAGAAACAATCCTTGTCGTGATAAACGGAATATTCTCTAATTCTTCTGATGGTGTTTCCGTTACTTTCAAAGTCATATTCATAAAGTTTTTCAATAAAACCATCTCTATCTTTAACAGTCCAAATGTGTTCGCCAGGCAAGCCTACGAGTTTCGGCTCACTAGTCGATATAGTTAAGTTTTTCTTTAATTCTAATGATTTACAATTATCATCAATATTAGTAGTCCTGCCAGATCGTCCAAATCGCTCATTTTCGTTCAAACTAGAAGATTGTAGAAACTTATCAATTTCTGCTCTTATATCTGAACTTAATATTTTGTCTTTAGTTTGCACAACAAATCGACTACAAAAAGCTATCAGTTTCTCATTCTTCGAAAGCCAAATTTCATGTACCAAGTTTAACAGATTTCTTTCGGCGACATCCTTCATTTTTGTTAAATGTTTTACTTGAGAGTGTAAATAAATGTTTTCCTGATGTGTTAGGGTGTATAATTGTTGAAAGTTCATATACTGCGACTGGCAATCTCTTCTTTTTCTATCATTATCCTTTGTTTGCAATATCAGTTTATTTTTCGTCACAGAATCCAATCTATATCCAACTACAATATTTCTATTTTCGCAAATAGCAGCCGCCAGGAGTAATGATAAGTTTTTCTTCTCTTCTCTGAGGTCTTTTAACTTTTTAAGTAAAACTTCTTTTGTTGCGTTATCGTCGCTTAGAGGTTTCTGGAAATATTTATAACCTTGCCAATTTTGAATTACTCTTTCTAAATCACTGCGCATTTCGAGTACATGTTTCGATACGGTGCAATAAGTTTCGTTGGCGGTTCTTTTCAAATAATCTGTATTGATCAAAGTGCTCAAAAACGACGTTTTAAAATAATCTTTTCTGAATGATGCAAGTAAAATGAGTTTCTTCCTTTTATTAACAGCAGATATAATAAAACCAACGACACAGAGTATGGCATAATAATGGTAAAGTCCAAACCAGCTTTTCTTATGTTTTTGGATGTTTATATTTAAATCCATTTTAGGTTCTTGACTTGGCGCGCTTAAATTCTTGTACGATTTTGCGACATCTTGAACATTAGTACCTGTTAATTTAAATTAATTAATGAAGAAAAATCATATAACGATAATTGTGATTCAAAACAGAATTTACGAGAATCGCGCGCCAAATTGAAGGCTGAAATCTCTAGGTTTATCTATGATTTTGGCGGGCGTGACTGAGCATTCTATAAACAGTCGTTAATGAAGTAACTAAATTTAATGGAAATACAAAATAATTTCCAGAATTGTTCCCGATTTTACAGTAACAAAGTTTTGTCATACTAACCTAGGTAGTTGTTTTCTTTTAAAGAAATAAAGTAAATATCAATAGTACAGGCAAAAAGCCACATGGTGAACGTAAGACCAAGGAGCCATTTAAATGCAATATACATTTTCTTTTTAGAAGTAGATTTTATTTCTATATTCAAGCCTGATTATTTTTATGGACAGTTAATTTGTCTTCAAATTCATATTTTATTTGTAACATATTGCTGTCAGCTGTCATTAATTATTTTTTAAGTATTACACTGCCAGTTATAATGTTAAATATATACTGACCTCTATAAATGGATAGGCTATAAGACATGAGATTTTGTGCGTAAATGATTTTCACCATCATGGCGCTAACGGTCGCGGTTGGTTACAGTGGTGAGAATGGGAACTAATAATAGAGATAGAATTAATGTTTTATGATATAATTATGATATAGATTATTTAATGTTTTCCAATGTCTTATATACTATTTATACCTATTACATTTAGAAATCACTCATCAAATGCTTCATAGTCTACCTGAGAGGAAGTTCCTATTTTTGTTACGTGAACAGTCATTTTACCATCAACCACCACATTACATGTTTATCTATACTAATATAAAAAGGATGATTTGTATTTTTGTATTTATTGAAATAACTCAAAAAATACTGGGCCGATTTCCAAAATTCTTTCACCATTAAAAAGCTATGTTACCACTGAGTAACATAGGCTATGTCTTTTATTATTTTTTAATTTTATGCGGATGAGGTCGTGAGCGTAAGCTAGTTTAGTTATAAAGATATAAAGAATTTAAAAAGGAAATGAATAACTAGGAATTGAAACTTCAAATAACATTTCTAATCTTTTATTTTAAGCAATCTTCTAAGCCTAACTTGAATAGCTAATTTAAGAAGGGTGACATTCTTCTTGTACCATTGCAGGTTGTATGTTATATGAGCCTTCCAATTCTTGTCTAGAAATGATTTATAGAAAACACTCATTTCATCAGCTGTTAAAGTTTGCTTTCCCTCTGGTAAATTCTGCTTCAAATATTCCTCTCGTTCCTGAAAATTATTATAAAAACGAGAATTTAGGAATAAATGAATGATCTGGAAAATTTGACTGTAAAGTTAGCTTGAAGTGGTTTTGAAAAAAAAACACATTTGATTGTAGAGATTTTTTAAAAGTAGAATACAAAATATGAAATGATGCTTGTAACCGATAAGTGACATAATAAAGATTACATAAAAATACCTGAAAGAATCGTGAATTGTGTTGCGTCCAAAACTTTTGATTCCATTCTTGAACTTCCATGCGTAGTTCTCTGTATCTTTTCTCTAATCTAGTTTCATTGTTTGGTTGTTTAAATATTATCCTTCTCAAGTTAGAAATAGGATCAGGAGGTCCTACCATATCACTGGTTATTTTCTTTGCGTTTGGCGGCTGAACCGCTTTTGTGTCCGGTGTTGTGCTTGTCCATCTGCATATTGTTGACGCATGACGAGCTTTTAATGTAAGCTTGGACGATGAAAACATTTAATTTTACAAGTAATTTGTAATATTTACCAATGTTTACTTCGTGCAGCTGAAAATTGACATACGTCAAATTTGACAAAACGTCAAAATGACAATTACACTTACACCTAAAAAGAGTACAAAAAAGTAAAAGTGACAATAAGTTTAAGTGTAAAGAGATAAGCCTTTAGTTCATGATTATAAGTAGGCCTTATCTTGATATCTCAAACAAATACCTCTTTCACAATGGCTTTTAAAAATATTTTATGCTTCCAACTTGTATGGAACAAACCTGTATATTATTATTTCGATGGCAGCACAAACCAAATAATATGTCAATGTCAAATTGTCTAGTGCTGCGTCAAATGTCACGTAAATTTTTCAATCAAGAATTATGTAAAAGTTAGCGGGATCGAATGTGCTTATTGCATTTATAAAGACTGTGTTCATCTGTAAGATATCACAAACAAGTTAGAAGCACCTGTTGAAGCTTTTAATAATAATTGACAAAATGAGCGGTAAACAGAAACAAGGCGCCGGCGACGACGATTTATCCACCAAGTTAGACTTGTGCCTAACAGACGGAATTATAAAAACTGGTAAAATAATAACATATTTAGTTATATGGCTTGTATTTATATGATATTACTATTTACTAACTAGCCCTTACGATGTGCCGCCTAGTTTTGTATTTTGAAGATTATCAATGTGTAATGTCAAACCTAAACACAAACATGTTTTCTGAAATGAAATTTAAAATTAAATTATCTTTCAATACTCATACAGCCTATAGTTGCTTCTGTATTCTTAACAAAATTTAAAATCATATAATCTAGTAGGTTTTTGTGAACATGTTTAACTTTTGTTTTGCAGGTGGTGGTATTGCGCTTGGCGCGATCACATCAGTATTATTCCTGGGTCGGAGGAGATGGCCCATCATAGCTGGCATGGGCATGGGTATGGGGCTGGCATATGCTAACTGTGAAAATGAATTATATCCCAGCAAGACTAGGCATGCATAGTTGGTAAGTTTTGTCCTACATTATCTGTGTATTCTGAACTTAACCTTTACTAATCAATGGATTTTTGATATGTCCAAAATATTATCATTGATTTGTTATTCCAGCCTTTGTTTGCTAACATTATAAATTGTACTTATGTTATGAGAAAGTTTGCATTTACCATGTTTGTTAGGTTTCTGCTAAACAGCTAAACAGATCTCCATGAAATTTGGCATAGATGTAGAGCATAGTCTGGAATAACAATAGGCTACTAAAAATTATTTTTTTAAATTCTGCATGCAAGTGAGAGCTAATTTATTGTGTAGAAGACCAAACAGAAACACCATTGCACTATTATTGAAAAACTTGATATAATTCCATTACTACTAGATTTTACTATAAGCAGATGTCTTTTTTATGTTTATAAAATTAATCTTTTTGTCTATGATTTGTGTCTGTATTTTTATTCTTCTTTCCAGATAAAGGCTTCAAGTGATAATCATGAAAGCAAGATTACAGAATGTTAAGAACATCTTCAGTAGACAACTTGTTTAGTAAAATATTGTTTTGTGTTATTGTACAAATAATTATTTAATTGTCAAGAATGTCTTTTATTTAATTTCACTTCATAGATAAAGGTAAATTAAAGTCTTAAGAGTCAAAGAACAATGTTTAATATTATTGTACAAATAATTATTTAATTGTCAAGAATGTCTTTTATTTAATTTCACTTCATAGATAAAGGTAAATTAAAGTCTTAAGGGTCAAAGAACAATGTTTAATATTATTGTACAAATTGATACTGGAATTAAGGATTTAGATACAGAATTTTCCTATAAGAAATAGAAACCATTATATAAGGTACATTTAGTTTATTATATAGAGACAACAACCCATATACATACACCTAATATGGTGGTAATTTAACAATACAGAACATGGCAACACTCGCCCACAGATAAAACACATTAAAACTGTAATAACAGATTATATAACAAACATTTTGAATATATGATGCAATAGTCTATGTAAACAATTAAATTAATGTTCATACACCTTCATGTGGATCTCCATACAATTTGATACATACATAAAATGCATTAACTTCGAGATACTCGAAATACTTTTCATTGCTTGGATTAAGGTAAACATGCATTTGAAATCTTCACTTTGGGAGTGGCTGCCGTTGAACAAATGACTGAAAATCTCTAAAAATTCTATCACCTGTACATAATAAAATTACTTTCCAATCAAGAAAATTGGTCATTCAAGGATCAACTATTACAGTTGACCTCAAAACCTTATTTTTATGGATAATGACTTAATGGCAGTAATATATATTATTGTATGGATAATTCCATTTTCTTGGGAGTTTAAGAGTGCAATTAAATGTGCCTAGAATACGCCAAAACTGCGAAACTACCTACTTGTACAGTAAAGGACTTATCACAAAGCTGAAAACACCCATTTGTAACAGTTTATTTATAAATGTCCACATTATGTAACAATTCTTTTCTGCCATTGTAGTCTTAACCCTTAAATACCTGAAATTTCAAAGATATGGGGGTTATAAATCGCATTGGGCCTACAATCGATTTTATTTTAATATCAGCCTGTTTAGGTTACCTTTGACTGATAATCTTCAAGTTAGAACACAAAAAGGAGCATATCACGAATATATATAAAACATCGTTCTGATTTTTTTACTATTTTTCCCCCTTTTTTGCTAAATTTGCTTTAATAAATCAGACTTTTAAGGGTTAATAGACTGGTCATTGTTGTCACATAGGCTGATACATATTTATGTTACATTTATAAATAAAAATTACAATATAAATGGTAAAAACACCATCTCATTAACATTAAAGGCACCACACTGAAATCGATCTATTAAATTCAATTTCAATCCTTTTCTGTACGCATTATATAAAATTCTTATAACATTATTTTGCATATAACACTACAATTTAAACTACGCAGTTAACTCTACATTTCTTATAAAAAGTTTGACTAGCAATTTGTGATTTAATACTTTATCTTTGTGAATACTTTATTTATGCAACTCTATGCATGATCATGCTTCCCTAATTAGTATAAGAAATTTACTAAAACCAGTTTAAAATACTAAATACTGAACTTTAGTTTTTAGTCTAAAATACATTTTTATTAGAAGTCAGATATATTTAATGCAATGAGATTTTCTTGTTTTCTTATCTGGCAAGCTTAATTTTAAGCTTCTGTGGCATGAGCATTAAAATTTTTAGCACTGGCAATACAGCGCCAAATATTTGGCAACACTTGCGTATTATGTCATATAGTAAAATTAATTTATATATGCTATAGCTGCTCACATTTGAAAAGGCAAGTTCACATGAATAGCAAGATAAGCGTAGCCGAGTGTAAAAAGTAATAAGACGATTTCGGCCCAATACTGGAACGAATGTTAAATACTTCGCTTCGCAAGTCTCTTAAAATCTCCCAGACGTCAACATTCTATTGAAATTTGGGAGTTTAAGTGTGAAATAACTTTTATTATCTGTCCTTTTTGGTTTGAAGTTTGTTAATCTATGATTTTTATTCTTTGCGTATTGTAATTTTTGTCTATCACCTTTGTACAAGCTATAATAAACGTCGTTAAATATATTCCATAGTGTTTCACTGAATCCCAACAGTTACATACTTAATAGTCGTTCCACTATTTAGTCATTTATTAAATACAATCCAACTTATTTATATAGACACTTTATGGCAACACCAGGTTTCAAAGTGACGAGTACATTCAAATTGGAAGTGTTTTATTTTATTATTTAGATTTATCTACAGTATATAGTTAAAGAATCCAGCTAAATATAGTACTAAGAGATACAAGTGCATATTTTTGTTATTCAAATAGTGTTAAAGATATCGAAAAAGTCAGTTATAACAAAAATCGAAACTATTGACTCAACACGTTCGCTGCCACAAGATTTTCACTATAGTGGCATTGAAAGTGTTAATATAACAGAACTGTGCAGTACCTAAACTGTTAACAATACAATTTAAATGATACTTGGACCACACGTTACCATAAATTATTCAATATTAGTAATAAAACAGATCAAAGACCTTAAATATAGATAAATTATGACACAAACAAAACATAATCAAAGATTTAAATACATGCACATTTAAACATATTTTAGAATTCATTAATAGACAATAAAAACGACTAAATCTATGCATTTAAATCCTTGGTAAACATTATAGGAAAAAATACATAACATACTAGACATATATTGTTCGTAATTCTTACCACGATTGGGTTGTTTTAGCTCCCGATATTAGTATTAGATGTGATCACTGTATCAGAAGAAAAATAGACAGATAAGCTTCGTGTAACATATTTTCCTCACACTACCGCCATCACTTCAGTCAGCCCGTGAACATGGCGCATGCAACTGTGCCCAGATATCGGGAGCTAAAACAACCGTGGTAAGAAAATCGTATCTTACGAACATTACAGTTGTATAAACCACGAGTTTAAAATATATACTAGACATATATAAAATACCGTATACACTTAACAAACCAATATACAAATACAAAACAACCAGATTATACAAACCATAGATATTTCGTCAGAGAGCGTACCATAGACAATAAAAAAAATTGCCATACATAAAATTATCTATGCTAGATTAAATACTGGTTGACGAGAAACATACCCAAGGTGATCAGCTATCGAGCTGATGGGTCCATCATCCAGGAGTTGTGAGGTCACTTGGAGGTCATGTCGGGCCAGTAGTTGATGTAGTAGCGGTGAGTGCTGCCTTCGAACAGACGATCCAACCAGTTCGGAAGACCGTCTAGAAGATTCTCTATAATTATGTGGAATTACAATTAGTAAACGTACAAATATATTCCTTCATATGTAACGGAAGTCGTCATAAGGGGAAGGGTCCCCCCCCCTAAAAATAAATTAATTCAAAATACTATAATGTCTACAATCCCTAGAGATCCACATAAATAGTTCAAAAATGACTTGTTAGTATTAAGTACTAGTTTAATTAAAAATTAGATCTGTTGAACAACATTATACACACTACCCCCCCCCCTCTTGGCGACGTCCATAGTTTATTGTAATGAAGTATTCAAGAAGATTCGAGTGTCTTGACAATATTTGAACACGTTACTTATAAAATCAAGCTCTATTTTTCTTGTACGAGCAAAAAGAATGAAGAACAAGTGCTATATGGTCAAATTAACCATTTTGTATAGTGTATTGCGTAGAAATGTTGTATGGTAGGGCATACCTTGCAGCAGCACCGGCGGGTCGGGCGCCTCGTCGGAGGAGGAGTCGGGCTCGGTGTGGAAGCCGATGAAGGCGCCCGCCTCCGGGTCGCCCGCCCAGCCGCCCAGCGACCGCGTCATGCGGCTCATGCGCTGCACGACATTTACATTGTTTTATATACATTAACATATCTATTTTATATTTGTTAAATAGATTTCTATAAAACAATTTCTTCATAAGTAAAGAATAAACACAGAAGAAATAACTTTTTGTCCTATTTTTTCAAAATGATTTGAATCACATCGGGCAACATTTATACAAAGTCCGATAATCAAATACAATTTAAATAAGAGTACATTTACACATTTCACTAGCTGTCAATTTTTTGCAATATTTTAGTGTTGAAATCGATGATACAAAATGCGTTATAAAGTTGAAATTCTTAAAAGGATACAATTATTACCACAAAACAAAACACATTGCACGGACTTACTCCATAGACTAAAGACTAAAAAGTCGGCAAAAACCTCACTCAGCGTATCCACTAAGCTTCCAGCGCTACGCACTGAGCGTATCTTGATAGGGTTGTTACAATCATTCATCATTCAGTCACTCATTCAGTGGCTCAGTTGTATCCACTAAGCTTCCTGCACTGCGCACTGAACGTATCTTGATAGGGTTGTTACAATCATTCATCATTCATTCATTCAGTGAGTGGCTCAGTTGTATCCACTAAGCTTCCTGCGCTAGGTACTCAGCGTATCTTGATAGGTTTGTTACAATGCTGACATCATTCACTCAGTTACTCCATCATTCAGTCACTCATTCAGTGGCTCAGTTGTATCCACTAAGCTTCCTGCACTGCGCACTGAACGTATCTTGATAGGGTTGTTACAATCATTCATCATTCATTCATTCAGTCATTCAGTGAGTGTCGTCTCACCTTGTGCGGCTTAGCGCACTCCGGATGCTTAGCGTGGTAGATGCAGAAGTACTTGCGGTGCGGGTTGAGCGCCAGCACGGTGCCGACGCAGTTGCGCGCGTTGACGCGCAGCTCGCCGCCGCCCAGCGACAGCTGCAGCACGCGCCGGAACCACTCCACGTTGCGCTCCACGCACAAATACGCGAACACTAGTGTCTTGTTCCTAACAGGGTAAACTGCATTTACAAATCTTACTAATATTATAAATGCGAAAGTTTTAGACCACTGTGTTTTCTTGTGGTTTTACTAAATATGAGCAATAAGCAACCTTATTTTACTCGGAATTTCAAACATTCAAATGCTTAATTGCCAACAAAAGCTACCATTGGCTACCAGTTACCGTTACTATGGTAATCGTGCTTTGCTCCTTGGCTTGTAGTTTTTGTCTCTTTCTCGCATACGACTTTTGTTCAATATAATGAACTTCTAAATTACATAGCCTATGACGTGTCGTAAATGTAGGGCTTTTTATTAAGAAAATATTTATTAAAAAATATGCTATGATAGCTGACATAACAAACACGCTTTTTTTAAAATAAATAAAAATAGGCTCTATTTTTACGGTATTTCATAGTGGATATTTGAAAATATGCGATAAAGGGACTACAAATTAGAAATCATAAGTGCGTTTTATAATATTAGTATCGATACGTACTTGCGGTATGGCCATACAATCTTGTGGAACTTGGAGAGCAGCTGCACGCGGCTCTGCAGGTCCACCAGCACCACGATGGTGCGGCAGCCGGGCTTCATCAAACTACATATCATACAATATTTATTTAAATTAACGAAATACTACAAAATATAATATTTAACTATTCGTATGCGTAACATTGTAAATGTGAAAGTTTAGATGGATGGATGTTTGTTAGAGTTTGTAGCCTAAACTGCTGAACAGATCTCTACGAAATTTGACGTAGATGTAGAGGACATTCTTGCTTTTGTTTTTTTTTTCAAATTCAACGCAGACCGAGTCGCGGGCGAAAGTTAGTGCAAAATAAATATCAAGGTTAAAACATTCTCACCGCACAAGACCATTATATTTCTCAGCTCTAAGTTCATGCAGCCTCAGTTCCAGTAATGGATCGTGCAAAGTCTTCTTGCTGTCTCCATTCTGTCGTCTTCGTTCTTCCTTCTGTTTCTGTACGGATTCTTCTTCCAACCGTCTGGGAATTGGCAACAATTGAGTTAATGTGCTTAGAACAATGTTCAAAGTTTTTTATGACAAGACTCAAATACAAGAAGGACCTAAGAAATTTCATCGATTTTAGTGCTTGTGGATGTTGAAAAAAATTGTTTTTAGTTACTGCATTTACGACCCCCTAGGGGGTAACAGTTTGGAGACAGTGATCTCGACATTTGTCATAGATATAGAGAACATTTTAGAAGAACATAAAGGTTACTTGGTTTTGTTTTTTTTTAATTCGTTGCCGATAGAGTCGTGGGCGAAATTATGTAATCTATACTAATATTATAAAGAGGATGAATTTGTATTTTTGTATGTATTGTAATAACTCAAAATCCACAGAGCCGATTTTGAAAATTCTTTCACCATTAAAAAGCTGCGTTAACAGTGAGTAACACAGGCTATATTTTTTATTGTTTTTTTAATTTGACGCCGGCGAAGTCGCGAGCAACAGCTAGTGACCAGTGACAGTAAAAATATATACTACTGAACATACTTGATTCCCAATTTTTTAATAGTTGTAATATTCATATTTAGCTGTTTGTGTAATAAGTGTCAGAGGTACAGTCGCGGAAATCCGCGGTGTTCCACTTTAGAAAAAATTGCCTTTGATTTTTGACAATTGAAGTTTGTCTCGTCGCAAACAAACATCGCCTCCTCCTACAAATAACTAATTAGATAGCATCACTACTCGCGTAGTGCAAACGAAGGGTTAAAGATAAAAAGGAACTAGCCGTGTACCACTAACCGTCCTTCTTTATTACAGACACATTTATAATCTGCGATATATTGATTTTTGTTCCGCGTCTCGTTTCAAAAACAAACGATTGTAGTTTTTTAGCAACACCGCCAGTTTCCCCGACTGTACATATGGAGTGTAGTATGCAGTTACATGAGGTAGGCCATGAGGTAGCCGGCGGCCAGCACGCCGGCGACGGTGGCGAGCACGGAGAGCGCGGACAGCGCGTGGTGCGTGCGCAGCGCCCGCGCCGCGCGCTCCGCCCACTCGCACAGCCGCGCCAGCGCGCGCCACGCCGCGCCGCACGCCGCCTCGTCCACCAGCTCCTGCACACACACACACACATATATACAGTAGGCATAGGTAAAAAATAAAATAATATCAATAATTATTTTGTAAGTTGTAAATGTTTGTATTATATGTATTTTCAAGGAAGACCAACAGCTATTTATTACAAAGTAGATATAATGATAATTAATAATAGGACCAATAATAGGTCCTCACGAATATTGTACAAACATAGTTTTGCGCGAATGAACAATGGTAAAAGAAAAAATCTCATAGCAATAAGGCTGCCCTTGCGCAATTCTTGTATTAGCTTATAAATATATGTTTTGTAACTTATGTGCAAAAATAAAAAAATCTTACTAATATTATAAATCCGAAAGTTTGGAAGGATGGATGTTTGGTAAAGTTCGTAGCCTAAACGGCTGAACGGATCTCGATGAAATTTGACATAGATGTAGAGGATAGTCTCAATTTTATTTTTTAATTCCATACAGACGGAGTCGCGGGGGAAAGCTAAAGATATACCAATGTTTACCTGCACGTGTGTCTCGTACGCCATCATCTCTGTCGGCTTTAGTAGTCGCTTGATGAGGTTATCTAACGCTCGCTTGGTGTCATTGAGCCGCTGCTCGTAGCGCGCCGCCTCGTAGCCGTCGCCCGCCGCGCCCCCTGCACCCCCCGCACCCCCCGCACCCCCCGCACCCCCCGCACCCCCCGCGCCGCACGCCGCGCACGTCGGCCACGTCTCGTTCAGCCACTCGTACTGTATGCGCGTGGGCTCGCGTCGCCATATCACCACGATGCGGTGCTCCATCTCTGATACATCTATACCTGTACAAATACATTTATAATTATTTTATTTTAATAATTAAGAAATGCACATTGAAAAATGGATTGTTAAGCTATCTTATCCAATTGTTATTGGCTATGTAAGGCAAACTTAAGCCTTACGCTTAGTCTTATCTGGACAGTCGGATCGTTCAGTTAATTCTAAAAAACTAGGAACAGTTCAGTTCTCAATTTTGTTAAACACGTTAGATTTATCTGACCGATCCAACTGTTCCGATTAAACTAAGCGTGAGTAGCGAGCTTAATTATCCTAACCTTATTTTCTACATTAAGAATATCATGTAACTTTTACTTAGCAAAAAATAGTATAGAAAAACGGGGTACAAAAGGACTTTGAGGCCAGGTTTATTAACATCAGTATGTATACCGGAGCCATTGGCGAGCGCTTGCACGAAGTCGGGCTGCGCGTGCGCATAGACGTAGGCGTATCGCAGCCTGTCGGGCGCGGCGCGGGCCAGCGCGCGCAGCTCCGCCAGCGCCGCGCCGCGCGGGCCCAGCGCCACGCAGCACAGCCGCCGCCGCGCCGCGCGCCACTCCACCGGGCACGCCGCCTCCAGCACGCTCTGACAACACAACACTGCACATCAAGTACATGCTAGATCATATTTCAACCTAATTTTTTTTTACATATTAATAGATTTTTGTTAATTTTACTAACATTTCCTTTAACCATTCCAACTAAGCTCTAGGCTTGTGCAAGGATAGTTCACGGCAATAGTCGAATTCGAACCCTCGATCGTAAGTTCGGTAGTCCCTACCCCAAACCATTACCTATTAGCGCTTAATACATAGGCTACTTTTGATGCTGAAAATAATTACGGTTCCCGTGGGATACACTAATATTGTTTATTCATGTTTACTCAATAATTATGCAACGGTTCAGTATTCCTTATTAAAATTTAGCGCAGATATAAAACAAAGTATGGAGGTACACAAAGGATATGGTTCATTCCCAACGCAACAACGTGAGGCGAGGTAAAGGTGAGGTGTGGTGACGCGAGGTGAGGTGAAGTGTGGTGACGCGAGGTGAGGTGAGGTCTGGTGACGCAAGATGTGGTGAGGCGAGGCGACGCGAGACGAGGTACCTGCGAGGAGAGGCGCGGCAGGGTGAGCAGCCTGTTGTCGTCGATGAGCTGGCGCAGCGTCTGCGTGGGTATCTCCGCGGTGCTGACGCTGGCCGCGGGCTCCGCGCGGTCCTCCTTCAGCAGCACCATGCTGTCCGCGTTGCGGTGCGCCTTGAACCGTGACGTCACGTTGATGCTATCGCGTGACGTCATGTCCACGAAACTACAAACAAGAACTTGATGAAGAATGAGCCAAAAAAAATTTACGAGGCTATTAAAAAAAATATACGTTTTATGAACAATGTCTATAGATATCTATACTAATATTATAAAGAGGAAAGATTTGTATTTTTGTATGTATTGAAATAACTCATAAACTACTGGGCTGATTTCAAAAAAAATTTCACAATTAAAAAGCTACTTTATCACTGAGCAACATAGGCTATATTTTTAAATTTCACGTGGACGTAGTCGTGAGTACCAGCTAGTAGTAAATATAATGAAGTTAAATATATACATACGCGAACGACACCCTCTCTCTATAGTGGAATGCGGTGATGAGATACCGCAGCCGGATGTTTGGCCGCTCTTCGAAAATAAGCGCCTTCACGCGATTGTCCTCGAAGTCGCTCACAAACGCGTCCACGTTGTAGTCGTTCAGGTTCACCACCAACTTGTACGGGAACTTCCAACGGATGAACTCTATTATAAATATAATTTGCAATATTATACTATGTATATACATACTATAAAATAAGTCACTGAAATTGTAATAAAAACTAGCCTTACCATATAAATCTGCCAGTGTTTTAAATACATTTTGACATAAGAGTACAAAGATATTGAATGCTACAGTTATTTAGTATTCAGTGTCAATTATTAACAAGCTATTGCAACATTAAACTTACAAAAAGCGACCTTGAGCAATCTATACTAATATTATAAAGAGGAAAGATTTGTATTTTAGGATATCAGTATGTAATGAAATAACTCAAAAACTAATAGACCGATTTCAAAAATTCTTTCACTATTAAAAAGCTACGTTATCAGTGTGTAACATAGGCTATATTTTTTTTAAATTACAATACATACAAAAATACAAATCTTTCCTCTTTGTATTATTAGTAAAGATAGTGTGATACATATTTATGGCAACACATGTGACAAAGTTGACATCCATATTATCAATCAGCAGCGATCAAAGAATTAAGCACAATTATATCTACACAGTATCTAACTATATTTTTTAGGGTAATCCAGTTTAAAACATCTCAAAATATTACTTACCCAATATCTTGGGCATTGATCCCAAACCTTCCTTATAAATGTACACTTGTTTATCAATGACAAGTGTGAGACAAGGCACTCCGTGTACACCCACACGTCTGGCTAAAGCAGCCTCATGTCCCGCGTGGACCGTAGCCAGGGTGATACCCAATGGCTGCAAAGCTTCCACCAGCCTCCTCCAAGCTGCAGCGGAGCGGACACAATCAAAACACCAGTCGGTGTAGAAGAGAACTAACGCTGGCGTGTGAACACTCTTCTCCATGATATGGTTTTCAAAGTGTCTGAAAAAATTACATCATTTCTATTTATTGCCCAACACATTTAATACTACAAGAACACTTGCCACTGTTTGCCTTGAAGAGGCACTTACAGATTCATCGGGCTTGGGGTGGCCGAGCACAGATTGCGCTTAGCCTAAACCTTGTCCCAATATGAGGCACTAAATGTGTGAGGTCTTTAATTAAAATCTTAGCAAGATATTTGGTATGCCTTCATCACAACATAATTACTTATGACTAACTTATCTACTTGTAATATAAACTCACCGTGCAGTGACAGACAACTTATGGAACAGAGTAATATCTTGGTCTTGTGTTCGGAAGTGTGTGCCAAAGAATTCCTCGAATGGATCATTGCTGCAATCATAACAACGGTGATTCTTAATTAAAAAATTTGTGATTCATCAATTGGACTGAGCTTTTATATACAGAGGATATAAGATCACATATTTATTTACAATACATTACAATTTTATGACACACCTTTACATTTACGATTATATTTGTGTGTATATATTTAAATAATTTATTAATTTTATTACCGGTACACCAGTAGAGGTAGAACTAGAAAGAGATGGATGGTTTGCGTGAAAGTTGACATGATCAAGAAGGGAGTGATGACTGAGATGACATATGATAGAGTTATTTCGAGGACAAAAACCTGTTGCACCGACCCTACGGGAGTAGGATAAGGAGGAAGATTATGATGATTAATTTCCCATTAACTTTTAAATATATAATTATTGGATATGTATGTGAACAGGTTGACTGTAAAGTCTCATAGAGATATAAAAAATACAGTACTGCTTATTGTAACTATTAGATTTTATGCTTATTGTTTTTTAACATATACTCTTTGGCCTAGCAGTACTTACCTAAACCTAGCATACTGACTGTAATCATGTCGCTGTTTGTAAATGTGTTCATCTTCATTAGTTATACCGTAAAGGTCATATGCCTGCCGTCGTTCTGTATCAGATAGCAGTTCATATGCCTGTTTGATCTCAACAAAGCGTGATTCCGCATTTGGATCTTCATTTTTATCGGGATGCCTGCAAATTACAGTTATTTTTTAAAGTGTCTTTACAATTTGTGTGTTTGTTAAGAGCCCTGGTAGACTACATAATTGTTATCTGTTAATAGTTTATTGTTAAACCTAAATCACATGTTGTGTTCATACTGATTAAGCATACAACTAAACTATTGATACAAAAAAATCTGTTGTGTTTAGGGCCCTTAGTTTATATAATTTGTTTTTAACTAATTGACTGATAAAGCCACTGCAGTAGTTCACACTAATTAGTTCTGTAATTAGGCCAGATATAAATATTGTAACTCGTTATCTCCTAGCTACTTAATTCCTAAGTTATTACAAATTTTGTAAACAAAGTTAATTTAATTCAACACTTTTATACTTAAGATACATAAAGTACCAGATAGATATTTGAAATTCTTTTAACATGCCAATGTATTTGTAGTGATACACAGTTTAAATAAGTTTTAGTATATTTAAAATATTCTAGTTTATAAAAGGGGATACTATTAGGATAAATTTATAATTTCAATGGGATTTTAAACTCACCATTCCTTCGCCAACTGCCTGTAAGCCTTGCGGATTTCAGGGAGTGTAGCTCTTCGGTGGACGCCTAAAATATTGTATGGATTACCGATATCCTGAGCAGCCGCTAGTCCACATATTGTTAACAACAGCACCCCGCACACCCATCGTCCGCTCCAACTCTTGTTTGTCCATTGCATATTATTTTATTGTCCCTATAAACCCACCACTGCAGTCTATACACTATTCATGGAATAGTCTTCCGTCGTCTATTTTACGCTCATAGAAAAACATAACGTTAAAGAGCTGGTAAAATCAAGAATTCAGGGAAACCCTTATCAGTCATTCGTCTTAAAATAGATTGAGATGCCTGAAAATGTTTGAAATCGTGAAAAAATTGAGAAAAACTGAAAAATTAACAAATGTCAATTACAACCACAGATGATAATTAAAAAAATTCTATATGTCTTCCACAGATTCTAATGAAATGTTCATTTTTAAGGGATGATTTATGACATCTGCCTAGAGCTGCAACTTTTAGCTTGTCAAATGAACAGTTGTTTTTTGTTGCCATTGTCAATTGTCACTGTCATCTACTGTCTGTCAACTGTCCTGTCTGCTGTCAGCTGCTGTCATTCATAGAGATGTGTCATATCTGTTTTTTTTTTAAATCGTACCTGAATCAGATTTCGATTTTCAATATCAGATATCAAACTATATACTATAATATATAGATATTTTTGGCTCGCGTAACCATTTCAGAGTCATAAATCATAACACGGTTGAAATGAATCATTAAAGTTCCACTAATATATTTATTTTATTATAATGAACACTAATATAATTTTGTCCGTTATTATTTTAAATTGGAACTATTAATTAGAAAGTCTAATTCGAACAAATTACAAGGTTTTCAAAAATCGTATTTCTAAATTTTAAAACGTGTAGAAAATAAGGCAAACTTTCTACCGCAATTACACATTTCGAAAAAAAAAAAAAAAAATTAACTAAAACGATGCGACGAGGTCGAGTTCAAGGTTAAATAAACAAAATTTAAAACATAACAATTTAAATTTATTTGAAACTAAGCTTTATTCGTATAGCAATAGCATTTAAAATAGTCCATGACAAAAATACCGTGTTTAAATCTCCTAGTAAGATATCGTAAAACTATACTGATAATATACGATATTTTACAGTTATTTGAAACTAAGCTTTATTCGTATAGCAATAGCATTTAAAATAGTCCATGACAAAAATATCGTGTTTATACGATATTCTACATTTATTTGAAATTAAGCCTTATCTGTATAACAATAGAATTTAAAATAGTCCATAACAAAAATACCGTGTTTAAATCTGCTAGTAAGATGCCAGAAAACTAAAACACGATATTTTACAGTTATTTGAAACTAAGCTTTATTCGTATAGCAATAGCATTTAAAATAGTCCATGACAAAAATATCGTGTTTATACGATATTCTACATTTATTTGAAACTAAGCTTTATTCGTATAGCAATAGCATTTAAAATAGTCGATGACAGAAATATCGTGTTTATACGATATTCTACATTTATTTGAAATTAAGCCTTATCTGTATAACAATAGAATTTAAAATAGTCCATAACAAAAATACCGTGTTTAAATCTGCTAGTAAAATGTCAGAAAACTAAAACACGATATTTTACAGTTATTTGAAACTAAGCTTTATTCGCATAGCAATAGCATTTAAAATAGTCGATGACAGAAATATCGTGTTTATATGATATTCTACATTTATTTGAAATTAAGCCTTATCTGTATAACAATAGAATTTAAAATAGTCCATAACAAAAATACCGTGTTTAAATCTGCTAGTAAGATGCCAGAAAACTAAAACACGATATTTTACAGTTATTTGAAACTAAGCTTTATTCGTATAGCAATAGCATTTAAAATAGTCGATGACAGAAATATCGTGTTTATACGATATTCTACATTTATTTGAAATTAAGCCTTATCTGTATAACAATAGAATTTAAAATAGTCCATAACAAAAATACCGTGTTTAAATCTGCTAGTAAGATGCCAGAAAACTAAAACACGATATTTTACAGTTATTGAAACTAAGCTTTATTCGTATAGCAATAGCATTTAAAATAGTCGATGACAGAAATATCGTGTTTATACGATATTCTACATTTATTTGAAACTAAGCTTTATTCGTATAGCAATAGCATTTAAAATAGTCCATGACAAAAATATCGTGTTTAAATCTTCTACTAAAATATATGATTTTTTGAATTGCGACGGATATACGGTACCGTACCGCTCTAATGCAATATATGTCTGTCTCTTGCGATTTGACGCTGTCGTACAGACGATGCCGATGCGTGTCGTACCGCGTAGGTAGAAATATATA
Organism: Papilio protenor; assembly: GCA_029286645.1. Classification (NCBI taxonomy): domain Eukaryota; kingdom Metazoa; phylum Arthropoda; class Insecta; order Lepidoptera; family Papilionidae; genus Papilio; species Papilio protenor. The sequence continues at coordinate 821,591 of JAGSMZ010000022.1, forward strand.
GTTATTGAAAATACATAGTTATCGAACAAGCCCGTATACGATTTTGAGATATTAATTCAATATATAGTTTTTGAAACTATATATGATTTGTATCGCCCACCTCTAGTCATTCAGTTTTTAAGTAATCTTCGCAGTGCTCGGGTGAACTTTTTTACTGCGATTTAATTGAAAACCGCAAGATATTTACTTTATAAGTAATTTTTATTCTATTAAGTTTAATTACTTGTGGAAATAGGCGCTGTGTAGAGAAACTGTAAGTCTTTTAAACTTTGAACTGACGAATAAATAGCAATCTTCAATGTTCTATAACCTGACTATTTCAATTGAAATTTAATATCAATCTATAAAAGTGCTGATTTCAATGCTCTAATCATTATTATCTGACTTTGTACTATTATCTTATTCATATCTAACATGTTATTAATACTATACTATTAGACAAATTTATAACCTATCATTATTCCCACAGACAGATCATTTATTTTGTCTAAATATTAAAAGTATCAACAATTCAATGTTTGGTAAAAACATTTATGTACAATGTAAGTTTTTAAAAACCCGTTATTTTCCAATAAGAACATTAAATAAAAGAGTTCTATTTACTATTATGATGCAATACTCTGTTTTATGTCATGTCCCTTTTAAGTCAACTCAATTTCTTGCTCAGTCCAAAGGAACTAACTTTTTTTTTTTATATTATAAAATAGTCATTTCATTAATTTTTAGAGTAATACAAAACCTATAATTCTAATTTGTTTCTGTGTATTTTAACTGGCCTCATAATAGCCTGATATAATCTACAAAAAATATTTTTTAAGCAACTGTTACCTTGATAGTAAACAAGTTCAATTTAGGAAAGTGAGACTTCAAGGTTAATTACATACAGTTGTAATGATACCAATATAGCATAGGTTTTTAGACAACCACAATGTAAGTAGTGTGCTATTAGTGAGTGATTAAACAAGCACACTACTTGTAGCTTGTATTGCATGCATTGCCAAAATGTCAAATACATCTTAATCTTATCTTATTAATATAAATGTGAAACTTTAGATAGATGGATGGAGATTTTTGCACTATAATTGTCTCTACAATTACGTAACATACTCTATAATTACAATTAAATTAGTGTAGGGCCTAATGTAATGATAAGCTAAGATGGCTGCCGTTGTACAATTTTGGCGGCAAACAATCATTGTTATTAGCTAAATTGCGCGCGAAACAATACCATCTATCAAGCTAAATTATGACGTCATACTATTAAATGGGTGTGTACGTGACGCACTTGTATCAATTTAAGTCTATTTATTTCAATTGAAGACAAGGATGTGATTGTTTGGGGTCTAGTGTTGCTCGTTAAATGATCAGATTTCTTTTGTAGCTCAGCCATTCTGTTAGCGAGAAGTCATTGTGCTTTATTCAGAACTTCGTCTACGTTCAACGATATAAAGACCGGTACGTTTCACGTGTAAGCAAAATTGGTTATGGTTTCATCGACAATTTTTTCGCCTATGCTCGTACGATTCAACTACATTTAAAACTAAATGTGCGTGTGCTTACACCATGGGTTATCTCAGACATTTGTTATTTTCAACTTTTTTAAAAATATTGAAAGATAAAAGTATGTTTTTTTACGAGTGTTGTGACAGTGGAAATTGGAAATTATTTTATGGTTTGAACGTGAGCGTATCTTTGAAACTCGTAATTTATGGATCATTAATTTTCTATTTCACTTCAATTGTGACTACAAAGTAAGTTACAAGGTCGTATAAATATACTATATATATATTCTAAATAGAATGATGTTAAAAATTTTTTATGAAATTTCGAAGTCGTTAAAAGAAAATTTGTCCTCGATTTTTATATCATTGTTTATTGTAATATATTGTGTGGATCATTAATTTTCTATTTCACTTCAATTGTGACTACAAAGTAAGTTACAAGGTCGTATATTTAGAATGATGTTAAAATTTTTTTATGAAATTTCGAAGTCGTTAAAAGAAAATTTGTCCTCGATTTTATATCATTGTTTATTGTAATATATTGTGTGGATCATTAATTTTCTATTTCACTTCAATTGTGACTACAAAGTAAGTTACAAGGTCGTATATTTAGAATGATGTTAAAAATTTTTTATGAAATTTCGAAGTCGTTAAAAGAAAATTTGTCCTCGATTTTTATATCATTGTTTATTGTAATATATTGTGTGGATCATTATTAAAACATTACTGTTATCTCGCTGTATGGATATCAAAAAGTAATAAGTACAAGGTTCTAAGTTAAGATTGAAGAGTTGAATTCAAGATAAAATGGTTTAAAACAAACAAACGAAAAGACGAAAGTGAACGAAAAGTTATAGAAGTCAACATATAAGTATGTACAGACAGCTGCAAAAATATTTATATATTTACGAAAACTAGAGACTTGTATAGCCCTTCGAATTCAAAAATATGAATGCCCTTGTCCGTCAATAACATATTCACTGTCGGAAGCATACGGACGGACATATACATATTTTCAAAAATACGGGCATATACATACATGGTTTCAGCGCTGGTTAATTTATGTTAAAAAAAAAAAAAAAAAAAAAAAAAAAAAAAAAAAAAAAAAAAAAAAAAAAAAAAAAAAAAAAAAAAAAAAAAAAAAACACTAAAGATGTTTGTAAGGTTTTGTAAATGTACTTATGCATCTGACTGTACAGTACAGAATTAACGAATACACAAATCTAAAACAAGACATCTGCATTTTCTAATAACAATTGTCATTAGATTAATTAGAGCGATCATTGAGTTCGCCAGTTAACGTTTATTACTCGAACTACATTTGAACAGTCATTCTGTTGAAAGCAAATCAGAAGTACGGTGCGTTTTCAAACTCTCTAAGAGGTAAAAAATTGAATTGAAATTCATGTTGGAACCGATAAAAGTAGCTCGCATCAAAGTTCCCTATACTTTTTGTCAAATACATCTTTAAAAACTTGTTTTCGTGTACCTCTTGCTACAATCTTTTACTTGTGGACCATCATTTTATCCCCCTAGTTCACCTTCCGGTTTTTATGTGAATTCAAGGGGCCCTAGACCACTTAAATCACGGATATATTAATAACAGTCAAGCTGTTAGCAAAATAAGATATCTAAATAATTTTTCTCACAAAACTCATATTTTTAACATTTACTGTATTTCTACGATATCAAGTTGTCAAACAAATGTATTATATTATTGTTACAGTCAAGATGGAGGTCTTATCCGATGTACTGCAGCCGTACAAGGAGTTGGTGGGCTCCGTGGCGGCCATCGTCACCATCGGCCAGATGTTCTCTGGCTCCTTCATATGCTATGACGTGTACAAGCAGGGCAACACTCGAGGGATCACCATAGCTCCTTTCCTCGGTGGTGTTGTTATGTGAGTTACCTTATCTATGTGAACGTTAAAGTCATCATAGATTTTACATAAAATGGTTCATAATATAGGTTAAATGCAGATTTGAAGAAAGTAATTATACTAAGAGACTATTATGTAATCTATACTTCTATACTAATATTATAAATAGGAAAGATTTGTATTTTTGTATGTATTCGATTCACATAAAAACTACTGTGCTGAAAAATCCTTTCACCGTTAGAAAGGTAGTTTATCTCTGAGGAACGTAGGCTATGTTTTTTATTATTTTTTAATATCACGCGGACGTAGTCGCGAGCAACAGCTAGTTTAATAATGTGTGATTATGACAGATCGATTTAATTATGAGTTACAATTCAGTTTAAACATGTATAACAATATCTAGATTTTTATAACTGATTTTATTACCTTATACATATGTTAGTGAATTCTTAAAATCTCACGAGGTTACGACCTTGCATATATTTTAACGGAATCGGCGGATTTCGTTGCCATTAAGCTGATTACGTGAATTTCAATTGACGTCACAAGTATCAATCAATAGAATAATGAGCACAGTTTGTTAAGTTAGTCTGTAAGTCATAGAACAGGAAATATGCTATTTATTGTGTTTACTGTTATGTGACGAAGCATGCAAGAATGATATATGGTTTGACCGGGAAAAGATCGCTGAGCTGACGGCCAACCTCCATTATAGGAGAGGCATTTAGAGTGAGTGAGAGAGAGAGAGAGAGAGATTGTTTTGTATTTTTTGTATTGATTTTATTAATTAGGCGACAATCGTATAAAGATCTCACTTGGTGTTAGCCAAAGCAATTTGTAGACATTAACAAATACTTAATCTAACAGATAGGTTTCCTTATTGGAAAGAGGAAAGGATAATCTGAAAATTGACATTTTCTCGTCCTATTCATCCAATCTATCTCATCTTCATCCTATCTTATTAGAAAAGGATGGGAAGGGAAGAAAATTATTAGTAGATTTTTATAAATGAATTCCTATAAGTAGCTCTTTCGTCAATAGGAGCTTGCTCAACTTGAAGTATGGTTACATTCTGCGCGATGACAAGATGATCCAAGTGAACCTGGTTGGGTTGGCGCTGAACATAGTATACACGCTGGTCTACTTCCATTACACCTCGGAGAAGATCAAGGTGTGGGCTAAGATCGGTCTGGCGGGTGCCTTCACGGTCGCACTACTGGGGTACGCAGAGATGGAAGATCCCAAGCTCGTGGAGAACAGATTCGGGACAATCATCACCGCTTTCATGTTCTATTTGATTGCATCGCCTTTGTTCGGTTTGGTGAGTTTTATATTACTGAATTTTTACGTGGATTTGGTTTTATACTTAACCGCAATTAATTCTCGTTATCAGAGCCTCTATCAGCTAGTGGTGGGACAGGCCCTTAGTGGTTTCTAGTGGCACAATTGCTTAAATGTCAGTACGTAACCAATATCTTAGTATGATTTTACTGTAAATTGCGAATGTCCATTAATTTTGTATATCTGAGAATATTTTGCGTACTTCACCCAGACATTGTTATCTAAGACATATCTATACTAATCTATATCTATACTTCTATACTAATATAATAAAGCGTAAACACACACTTCTTTGTTGCCTTAGATGTCAGCAATTACAGCATGTTTTTGAATAACTCTTTTTTTGATAAAAAGCCCTACACTTACGTCACGCTTTAGGCTATATATTTTCACGCCATTAAACTTAGGGGTAAATATTTTGGATAAAAACCCTAATGTGGGAAAGAGACCATAAGTTGCTGCCAACATTAAGGAAGCAAGGTTGCCATGGTTTGACATCATGTCATGTCATTTTGACATTTGCAATTGATAATTTGACAAATGTAAATAATAAAATGAGATTTTTATAATTTTATGCGGATGAAATCGCATGGAAACAGCTAGTGTTGGATAAAAATTGAAGTAACGTAGTAATGTAGATAATAAATCAATTACAGATTGTATGTATTAATGACACAGTAATCGTTATAATTATTTGTTTGCATCATCTATAAGTAATTTTCTTTGATAACAAGTCATCAAATATCGATTTAATATATCGATATCATAGTAACTCAATGAGATATAAAATTTATAGTCGTTTCAACCAATGATAGTAAATGTAAAATAAACTCACGTTAATTCACTAATTTCCGAAGAAGTTTTAGGTTATCATACTTCATAGTAATATTATAAATGCAAAAGTTTAGATAGATGGATGGATGGATGTTTGTTAGAGTTTGTAGCCTAAACGGCTGAACGAATTTCGATGAAATTTGGTATAGATGTAGAGGATAGACAAGAAGGACACATAGGCTAGTCACTTTTGTAATTTTAAAATCCCACGCGGACGGAGTCGCGGGCGAAAGCTAGTATTTGTATATTTTTTTAATAAATTTATCGTAAAACTGTCGACACACCTACAAGAACATTATTGTTGTCTGTCTTTTTAAAAGAGAATGATAAAGAAGGCAGTAATCTATTTTGTATTCCAGAGGGAGATAATAAGAAACAAGAGCACAGAGGGTCTGCCGTTCCCCATTATATTCTCCGGCGCAATTGTCACCTTTATGTGGCTGCTATATGGCATCATCTTGAAGAACAAGTTCCTCGTTGTAAGTATTCACACAGACAGTGGTAGAGCCCGCTTTAACATCTTCGCACGATTGGGTCGGCTCGCCCGGTGTAATACCACGACCACACAGAAGACAGGCGTGAATTGGGAGCATTTCCGCGTTTCGTCTGCTGAGTGTGGTGCCGGAGGCCTAATTTTGTCCCTTTCCCTTTCCACCCCTTTTCTTGATAGGAAAGAATGGGAAGGAAAAGTGGATTTGGCGGTGGAGGAGACGCATAGGATGGGGAAATATCCTCTTTATGTGCGTCTCTTCCTCCGTCAATTAAGGGTTGCGATGTCTATGGGCAGCGGTCGCTTCTCCATTTCGGCGGATTCAGGTGGCCACTTGCTCGTTTGCCACCTTATGTTATAAAAAAAATACGTTACTCTTGTAAAGTTGAGAGAAGGTACGAAGGTTACGCACGTGGTGTGAAAGAGAAAGAATATAAAAAACGATGAACTAACACGTATAAATGATTTAGATGTTTTAAAACGATAAGATAATGATGATTGATCGACTGTTTAATGTTTATTTAAGGTGATTTACATTTTCCTCAACAATCTAATATACCCACTTTTATTATAATAATAGACAGGTTATTAAATGCGGGTGTGTGGATTTTCGCCATGTTGGCACTGATGGTTGCAGTTTGTCACGTTGAAGAGGTTTCGAACTAATATTTATAGACTTGTGTTGTAATTATTAATATCAAAAGACGCGAAAAAACTACCCATTTATACAGATCAGTGGATGTACCTATAATGATTAAAATATACCACTGATTACGGGCTAATGATGTATAGTTTAAAAGAGATTTTATTCCAGATTCAAAATGTAGTCGCTGTAATTCTGTGCTCCATACAACTGGCGCTGTTCGTCATCTATCCATCCAAACCCGCCGCCAAAGAAAAGGTTAAGGCGAAGGCGCAGAAGGCTGATTAAAAGGTTAATTAGGTTATAATATTTATAATGTACAATAGCAACACTGGCCTGCATTTTCAAAATTGGAGGGAAATTCATAACCTCAAATGACATTGCGTATGACAGTTCCTTCTTATTACACTTCATTTTATTTAACAATTATGCATTTTGTGTTGAGTGTTTGTTTTAAAGTGATACTTATTATTGAAGTATTTAATTTTTTTAATTGATTTATGAATAGACGACGCGAAATATACTTAGGACCTGTTCCACCAGATTGTAAATTGTCTGTTAACAATCCAACGTGTTAAATATGTGATGGAAATATCGGATTTTGTTACCTTATCAGTGCCGTCATTTTTAAGCTATCTGAGCCTCTATCAGCCAGTGGTGGGACAGGCCCTTATTCTTTTAATTTCGATGTTTGAGAGTTCCATTTTTATAGCTATTTTGAAAAGCAACATAGTTGTATTGTGATCATATGCATATATTTTAGTAATCATGTATAAATGAATATATATTTTTGATATGCGTTATGCTTTTACACGCAATTTAGTGGCGTATTTCTATAGATATAACTTTTATAATTAATTAATTTTCATAATTTAAGCTAAACTGGGTTTCGATTGTCGGGTATCTGCAGTGGAGTTTAGGGTAATAGACTGAAAGTTTGCATTTTGATCACTGACCTCTATAAATGGACAGGGTACGATATTTTGTTTGATTTTCGCCATTTTAACGCTGGCTGGTTACGAGGATTGGAACTAATGATGGAATTAACCAACATGCACTTTAAAGTCAACGAAGCAAAAATAGTCGTTTCCCAGCAATGAACTATCCATTTATACAGATCAGTGATTTTGATAATCAGGAAATCAATTACTTTTAAATTCAGTATTTTTAGTTGTGTGATAGAAATGTATTGTACTTTTGATATGACTAATGTTACCTCCCATATTAAGTTTGTTATAAATAATATAGATTTTTATACGTCCCGCTGTTTAAGACAATTGCAATAAGTCTTAATTTTGCAAGTTAATTTTCAGCGAAAAGCTCAACAATTACGTTTGTCGTTAAAAAGGTTTGTTAGAATATCAATAACTGGCACAAAGAAATCAATTGTAAAAAAAGCATAAATAAATTTTTCACATTTTATAATTTTGTTTCAATTAACATTCGCAATCAATTTAATTTCCTTTTTGTGACCTTGGAAAAGAAACATGTTTCGCACATCATTTGAATTCGTATCAATTTGATAAAACATCACCAAATACTTTACGGCGTTACACAAGTCTAGATTTTTATAATGGCTTCTTTTAAGGCCTTCAATTCCTTTTGATGCAGCCATTTGATGCCCGTCGCCGAAGCAGAACTGGGCGGCCGCGAGATGCATCTGGGAAAATTTGCTTTGTAAATATTCCAAGAGATTCTTGAACAATTTAGATGTTATTACCATCTATTAAATATCTGCAAGATATTGAAAAATAGACTTACAAATCTATCAGATCAAGTTTAAACTATTTTCTGACATAACCACTTGCAATAACATCTAGAAAACAATAATATGAAAAGAACCAAAAACCGTATGGTACTCACTCAATCTTCTTTCCAAACAAATTCTCCATCCGAACTTTGCAGTAGAGCCAGGGTCCCTGGTTCCTGTGCTCCTCCTGGCAGAACGCCACCTTCGCCTTCGGGTATTTGCAGAACTCCTTCAGCACCAGGTCGTAAGGGAACGGGTACAACTGCTCGATCCGGCACATCGCAATCTTATTGTCTAGCTTCTTCTCTTTCCGTAATTCGGAAATCGTGATCGCCACTTTCCCAGAACAGAAGATTAACTTCTTCACGCCGGCCGGATTCTTGGACGCCGGACCGTCTTCTGGTATTGCCCTACAAAAAGTAACACAAACATTCGAATTTTACATAAACTGAAAGAGATAACAGATAGTTTGTAATTTATTATTAGAACTTGTCTATTGAATTCCACAAGTTCATTTTAACACCTTACCTACGGAAACAGGTGCCGGGGTAGAAGTCCTTGAAGGGTGATCTGTAGTAAGGGTGCTTGAGGCCGACCTTGGGCGTAAAGATGATCAATGGCTTGCGGAAGGGCAATGCGATCTGTCGCCGTATCATGTGGAAGTAGTTCGCTGGGTTGGTCACATTGCACACAATCCAGTTGGCTGCCTTCAGCTGTTTTACTGTCGATAAGCGATATTACTATTATAGTCCTACAACGAATTTTTAACTACAACGGTAAGAATTCAACCGGCATTTGTTGTGGTACCGAAATATTAACAAATTCTCTGTAAAGATACTAACAGACCATATCCTTGTCATCGAGGTCGGGCACCTGGTCCTCGTGGTCATCACACTGAGACAGGTAGCGCTCCACGCGCGCTGACGAGTGCTCCGGACCCTGGGGCCAAACAATATTAGGTACTTCAAAACCAACAAACACATTATCTCCTTATGTCGATTTATACAAGGTGGCAAACGAGCAAGCGGCGACCTCCTAAATTATTTTGATAACCTTGAATGTTGGAGACGCGTCGCTTACCTTTAAAGGACAGGGAAGAGGATTGTACAGAAAAAGGATACTTCCCTTTTCTATACATGCCAACCAAAAATTACTTTTTCCTTCCAATGTCTCTTATCTTGGTATGCAATATGCACGTGTCTTACCGCGCCGTCGATGCCGTGTGGGAGGGCGACAACCAGCGCCGACTGGCAGATCCATTTGCTCTCGCCGTTACAGGTGAAAGTGTCGAATACGGGCTGCGCCGTGTCAGCGAAGTCGCCGTACTGCGCCTCCCAGATCGAAAGCTGGTGCGGGCTGTAGTACGAGTACCCCGTTTCAAAGCCGAGGATACCTGGCACCAAAAATCAGCGGTTATTGTAAACATGAAGATAAAATTTAAAAAGTTATTTTAATGCTATTCATGTCTGCTAATTCCTGATGTGTGAAAATACAATTTGCAATATAAAATTTACCGTCCGTAAGTATAGAAAATTGGCATGTTTTATCATATTTTAATCGTATTAGGAAACTAACCAAACTCAGACAGTGAACTGTTGTGCAGCGAATATTTGGCCTGGTCAGGATATAAGGTGTCAAGCACACGGTAGGTGGCGCCATCTACGCCCTGGTGGTGATACACGTGATGTCTGCAAATCACACGTCACTATAATCCATCATACGTATTGTTATCTCTTTTATACTTTATTAAAAAAATGAGATGCGAATATGTTTTTGGATTATTTGAGCAGCGGAATACGTAGCACGCACCTGTGCGCCATGGTGCCGCGCTCGACGTCCTCGCCGGTAAGCCGCACGTGTATGTGGTCGCGCAGCAGCGAGCCATACGCCAGTGCCTCGCCCATCGCCCAATCCGCGATACCTTCCTTCACCTATGTTCATAACTTTGCTTTACATTTAGGGAAAACCTTAACCAAAGAAACACTTATGTAAGAATAGTACTCTAGGCAAGGGACGGCGAATTTTTATGCAGCAAAGTGCCATATTGAAGAAATGTTTAATGCGGTCTTAAACGTGCCATCAAATAATTTAGACTGATTATTACTTCAATTCCATGGCAATGACGTGTTCACTTTTTATATAAAACCTACTTCATACTTTTTCGTAGTGTCTTTATGATCATCGACGTGCCCAAAATATTGTGTCGTCTGCCATTTATGGCACGCGTGCCAGTGGTTCGCCACCCCTGCTCTAGGCGTTATACACTGAAAGGAGACCAATAAAGGACTCTAGACATGTATTTCAATACATACCATTTTCTCCCGATTTCCCAAAATCCTACCGATTCCTTTATGTGTTTCGAATGCCCACGGCTCCGGCGGCTTGCAGAAGTGATTGGCGATTGTCATTATAGACATTTCACAAACTCCAGTTTCCGCAATCTGCAACAGCATTTGCTCATTTAAATTATCTTTGACATGGTTTGGAAGAAAGTACTTTACAAGTATCAAGTAAATTGATGTCTATTTTATATACAAATACGATATACTGTGAAAATATGTGCTTTGAACAAATATACAAACGTACAATCCGACACATCTAAACGATATTTATCTATATTTTTACGTATTACCTTTTTAGGATCCGTTGACTCAAAGAATCCAGTCCAGGGTGTATCAATCCAGTCCATGATGCTGAGCTTGGTGATCTTCTTGGCGAGCTCGAAGTGCTTGTTGAGCGTGTCCGTGTACTCCTTCTCCCACTGCTTGATTTCGGCATCCGTCACGACACCCTCGGCCTTCACCTTCTCCCCGTACACCTTGTCCACTGGCACAATCAAATGTATCTGACTATCTTAATACTACAAAGAATAAAGGTAATTTGTTCCATCATTTGCACTTATAATCAAGCTAAATGCCTCCTCACCAATGAAATGGTATACAAAAAATAACTAACAATAAAGACATATTTAGTACCTCCTTCTTTTGGAAGTCGGTCAATGAAGAAGTTTATTTCCTTCGGCTATATATCATTTGATGATCATGGTATAGGTGAACTAAATTGGAAACTTGATGTTGCAACGTAAATAGAAACGCTCCTTAACACTTATGGAAACAGTTTGCTATACGATATTTGATACCAAGTGAAAAGTAAAATTAATTCTTTAGGCTGTATGCTTGTAGAAATAATAAGAGTATTGGGTGCTAGAAGTGCTAATTTAGAAGCTAAATAAAACGGGAGTTAATGGGTACATCAAAGTAGAGTACCGGTTGGCATTTGTCTTATCTTCTTATACATGAAGGGCTGCGTGAACATGGGCTCATCCTCCTCGCTGTGGCCGAAGCGGCGGTAACACACCAGATCCAGGATCACGTCCTTCTTGAAGCGGCAGCGATATTTAATGGCCAGCATGGCCACGTGCGCCACCGCTTCCGGGTCGTCGCCGTTCACGTGAAATACAGGCGCGTCTACGCACTTCGCAACGTCTAAAAATGTAGATTAATATCATTTAACATCTGAAAAGTTTTCAGTTTTATTACCTACTAACTTTCGCCCGCGACTCCGTCCGCGTGGAATTAAAAAAAAACAAAAGTGAGTAGCCTATGTGTTCTTCCAGACTATCATTTACGTCTATGCCAAATTTCATCGAGATCCGTTCAGCTGTTTAGGCTACAAAGTCTAACAAACATCCCCATCCATCTATGAAAACTTTCGCATTTATATAATAATATTAGTAAGAAGTAAGATTATAAATCTAGTGTTCTAATATCCAGTTAATCTACTAAGAAGTCTTCTGAATGTAATAATGCGTCTAGTGACCACAACAATGATTCTGTTCGCTATGACTCCTTTAATATAAACAAATTTGCTATTGAGTCCAATACATACCCGTGCAGTAGGGCGAGCTCCTGGCGAACCTGGGGTCTGTGGTGTAGCCGATCTGATTGTTGACGACGATGTGAATGGTGCCGTGCGTCGTGAAATGCGGCAGCTGGCCTATGTGCGCCGTCTCGTATACCACGCCCTGACCCGCGAACGCCGCGTCACCATGCATTATTATCGCCATCACCTAAACACAACCGGGAGAACAATGAGTTAAGAAAAACTAAAGAAGATGGCACGAGAACGATACTAGTTATAAGGTATGGTAATGGGAGCCGTGGCACTCGCTAGATGATTTAAGAAAGACAGCTGCTGTCGACGCTGTTCGAATATAACTGATCTTTTAAATCTTATTGGGCTGACTTTGGGAGCTATACCGCTGTCACATATGCCACCTTTCGCATCCCTTTATGCTCTGCTATACCTAACATTATTTTATGCGACTCGTGTCATGTTCCAAGCCGCCAAGATGACTCTTTTTCTCTTGTTCACGATTGCTAGAGCGCACTTACTTTATCCCCATTTTTGTCTCCAGTCCAGTGCTGCTCGGCGAGGGCCTTGCCCGTCACCACGGGTGTCACCACCTCCAGATGCGAGGGGTTGCAGCTCATCGACACCTTGATGTAGCGGTTCGTGCGCCGGATGAAGCGGTGGATGTACGTGCCAAGATGGTATTTGATATCACCTGAACCCTAAACACAATTTTATTATTTAATTTAAATTACACTAACTACATAATAGAGTTGCCAGAAGTTATTGATTAATTCTTTTACTAGTAGTTTTTGTAGTGCTACAAATATTTGTTGGTACACATTGGATATCAAAGTTGTTCAAATATTGTCCAACTTACTACTTCTTTGGGCTCCATAGGCCTGAAGTGAGCAAAGATGTCTGTTAGCTGCTTTCGGCACACGTTGATTAACACGTTCAGGCGACCTGTTTAAAATAAATATATTTTTTTATTTTAACGTCTTACCAAAAATCCCAAACATTACACGAAAACTTCATTGTTACGTTCTCGTTGCGAACGATACAAACGATAGATCTAGCATTAATCTGGATCTAACCTCTATGTGGCATGGCCATTACGATAGACTCGATGCCGAGTTCTGTAGCGGTGTCCACGATCTCCTCCAGCATTACGATCAAGCTCTCGCCGCCTTCCAGACCGAACCGCTTCTCGGCTGGCCATTTTGTCGCGAAATATTTCTCAAGGCTGCTCAAAAAAAGGAATAGTTAACAATATTTACAACGTTAGCATGCTTTCTTCAAACATCTATGTCTAGTGGTAGGCAAGTTTATCAATCCAGTCCAGCGATTGAAACAATCGGTTGATCGCAACTGGAAAAATGTAAACCCACACTGTGGTCTACAGTGTATTCCAGGATGCGTTTACATTATCCCAGTTGTAGTATAGCGCTGATTTTGATTAGTGAAATGGAATAATGTAATTCGTTAACACTAATTGGTCGCCTTATACTAAAGTTGCTGCTTACAAGACAGCCTTAGTGAGCCTGCGCAGTATGAGCTTCTTGTGCTCGGGTGTTTTCTCCAGGATGCCGGGCGTCTCGAGGTTCTCGCGCACAAACTGCAAGCTGTCCAAGTCGAGCACGTGCATATACTCCGCGCCTATCGGCCCGCAGTACACATTCTCCAGGCGACTCTTAATCTCGCTGCAATATAAATAATATCTTATGCCCGAATGTAATAACCGGCCGTGGCCCAATATATTACAAAGATTATTGTAAGACTATTATGTTTAGATGCTTCAGTTGAACCCTTAATCTATTTTTTTTTTCATTCTGGTCTTGACTACATTATTAATCGTCAATCATTGTTACCTCAATGTCAATTCATGTTCTTTTCCTCCCAAGTAACACATTGGAGGTAGTTCAAACTTCATATTCATGTGAGCATCAGCTAAAAAAACAAAATAAATTAGACCTGAATCAATACAAAAATTTGCTTTAGTCGCTCTTTTACTACTATTGTAATTATACCAATTAACCATGCTAAAATAAGTAGAAATAAAAAAAAATGTCCACACAATTTTTAACGGCTTTCTACAAAACGAAAAATTCGAAACGTAAATGGGATATTTTTGCAATGCTAATCTTCGTCTGTTAAAAATCAAGTTGAACCGGTCCATCATCTATCAAGGATTAACGAGATTATCATATTTATTCCGCCGCTCGTATTCTACTTAACTACCACTGACTCGCCTCTCGAGTTCATAATAGTATCGTAGTGGCGTTCAAAATATTTAAACAGAACATACTGAGAACAGTCCCCAGCTCTCTGGCGACGAACTTGGCCTCGAAGTTGGATAAGGAATCAGGTAGGTGCTTTATGCGCTCGTGCTTGGCACGCAGGATCCAGTCCGCCGCTAGGCACAAGCCCAACGGGTCCGTATGCGCAAGCAGGTGCCCGCGGATCTACACACAGCACATTGACACCATCCATGAAACTAGGACTTCGAAATCTTCTGGTATGGTAATGGACCATTTGAGACACCGGCATTCAACGTGTTAACTCAGCCTTCAATTGATAAATACCTAGTTTATTGTAGTCTATTTTTCAAGCAAGTTATTTAGAAATTCACCTGGAAGCCTCTGATCAAATGTTGTACCGCTAGATGCAGCTTGATTGTTTCTTTTGAATCAGCTTTCTTGCAACTTGTTTCACCTAAACAATTATTTAGATTAAAATAAAGATATATTAGTCATCGATTAGAAGTTTCAATGGATTATCTACATGGTTTGAACACTTAACCAGACTGCGTTACCAATGCCAGCCCTTTAACCACTCGTTATTTTTTTTTTATACTTAGACGTGACTTTGTCGGTGTATTACGAGTAGGAATAATAAACAAAATACTAAACTACATGTTCGAGCGAGCGCCTGCCATATTTTTTACAGCAACGACTGCTTCACAAATCACCAATACCAAAATATTTACATACCACTTTTTGTTTTAGGTGTGAACTCATCTTCAATATCTTCAATTTTCAACTCGTTCGCGCTAAGGCTTTCGTAAAAACAATCCCATGACTGCAATATATTATATTACATTACTAAGTGTGACTATCAATAATTGAAAAAAAGTTTATGAGCATAATTTCTAAAACTGCAAGAAATAAATATGGGCTACATGTTTATGGCAACTGTAAAGTGAGTTATGTATTATAGAGGGTTAAGGCAGTGATTCTCAACCACTGTGCCGCGGCACTTTTGTGTGCTGCCAAATTTTAGACATATTTGTCATAAACTATTTATGCAGTGTGTTGTAGAAAGTAAAAGATTTTTATCTAATTCTTTGTGTGCCGCCAAATTTTGAAATCGTTAAATATGTGCCGCAACCAAAAAAAAGTTGACAATCAGTGGGTTAACCCTCTTTAATACATAACTCACTTTACAGTTGCCACAGATTAAAAAATGTTAAAGAATTCTTTAGCCATTTAAAGTTGAGGTTTATATAATGTCTAATGATAGCTTCGAAGCTTCTAGAATTGAATTAAGAGTTTTACTTACGGAATCAACTGGATTTTTCTTCATCCAGTCGACGTATTGTGCCTCAAGAAAGTTTGCATTACAGCCAGACAGGAAAGATTCAGATCGAGACGAACTGACTCTTGTTATAAGGTATCCCTTAATCTAAAATTATAAAACTAGCTGTTGCTCGTCTTCGTCCGTGCGGAAATTAAAAAAATCCTAATAAACATAGCATGTTACTTAGTGATAACGTAGCTATTTATCGGTGAAAGATTTTTTGAAATGGTCCCAGTAGTTTTTGAATTATTTCAATACATATCTTTCCTCTCTAAAATACTAGTGTAGATTCTAAGAAAAAGTTCTACGAAATGGAAAGCAAATTCAAAAGAGAGTTTCGGGGTGACTATTAATGAAAAACATCTTAACTAACTTTTTCCAGTGACTTAGTTCATGAGGAATTTAAAAAATATACTTAGTATAACGCCCGGCAAACTTCTTGAACACAAAGCGGCGTAGTGGGGGAAGTTTCGCGCACGTACACTTTTAGACAAAATAATTGACATATTTTAAGTATTTGTATTAATTGGGAATGAAAAAATATAATTTCAAATTTTAAAAATATGACAGACATGCATAAACAGCTTGTGCTGTTCTTTGTAATAATGTTTTCTGTTTGTTTGCTATAATTTAGCAAGATTGAATAGAAAGAAGATTGACTTACTGCTGGTGCGAAGGAGCACAATAATTTTGTTGTTTTAGCCATATGGACTGCATTGACGAGAGACATTGCGTTTCACCTACAAGCATTCTTACTTATAAACTTAGTAATCACATGAAACTAATCATACCGGTTAATATTATAAATGTGAAAGCTTAGATGTTAGAGTTTGTAGCCTAAACTATTGAACGGATCTCAATGAAATTTGGCATACATGTAGAGGATAGTCTAGAAGAACACATAGGCCATTTTTTTTTAATCCACGCGAACGGAGTCGCGGGCGGAAGCTAGTAGTATTATAAATACATGACCAACCATGTAACATAACCGTATATTACTTTCTACAATGATGAATTATTGTGCTAAATAAAAAAATATAAACGGTGTTGGTTGTCGTTTTTAATAACTATTTGACAAGTTCTGAATATGAAGTTTGAAGTAAAGAAATTAAAATGAAAAATACTCTTTATTCTAACAAATACTCTTTAAAAATTAAAAAAATTAATCCACCACAAATAAGATTTATAGTCAATTCCCAAAAAACATTGTAAAATGTCTCCTGGTATAATTAATTAATATTTTCTTTCTCCTTGTTTCCTCTTGAATTCGTTCTTGAATGAAACAAAAGCGGTCGCGCCTGCCACTCCCTCGCCAGTCGCACTGCTGTTGAACCAGAAGTCAATGCGGCCCTTTGCAAATGGGAAGACATTCGGGAAGTTATCATAGTTGGTTGTTACGTTCAACAATCTGTGTACACCCTGTGAGGTAGTAAAAATGATCAGTAACGTGTACGAAGAAAAGTAATATGGTTACAAAGGTAAAGTATGAAGTAGATAGAGGATTTAAGAATGGTCTTACGATAGCTGACTTATTGGGCAAACGATATCGATCATATGACGAAAAGAGATACATGTACACAAGATCCCGTATGAGATGTAACTGTTTTCGTCAGATGGGATGTATCTTACGGATCTGACGGGACACTTGTTGAGTCCCAAGTCGGCCGCCACCGCGCCGATGTACGGGTCCTTCGTGAGGAAGTCGCAGATCTTGTGATGGAACTCGATGAACGACCTCTTGTATTGGTTACGTATTTCCTCGAAAAAATAAATGTGGATCTGCGAATTTGTTACATTTCTTGTTAGTAATGAGAAGGTTTTAAGTAAACGGCAGCGTAATAAATATTTCCCTTCTTTTCATGTGTCCTCCCTCGATCCGTTTCCTTATAAAAAAAGGAGTAGAAGACCAGAATTTGGTCTTCGGTGCACCCAGTTGTAAGTGATGAAGTCAAGTGTAATTAAAAACGCGATTATCGGAACGTTGCAATCACAATAATGACTCATCTGTCGTGACACTGTTATGGTTTCCACCAACGCTGAATAATCCACATAACGTAAATTAAGTTAGTACGTACCGTTACGTTATTTGTTGTGGAATATATAGAGTTGTACTCTATGTTTCCGTAGTAATCGCCCCGCCTGGAGTAACGCGTCACGTTCACATAAGCGTACTCTACGTACTTCGGGTTCGAGTAGGTCATGTACGCCCTTTCAAATATCACTTTCAAGCTCTACAATACAAAATTAAGTTACTTCTAACTGTTTATATCCACTGCCTAAACCATAGAAACATTTTTTTTAATATCATAAGGTGGCAAACTAGCACGCGGCCACCTGAATCCGCCAAAATGACGAAGCGACTGCTGCCCATAGCTATCCGCAGTTGCAAATGCGTTTCCTACCCTTAGCGACGTAGGAGGAGACGCACATAAAGAGGATATTTCCCCTTCCTATGCATCTCCTCCACCGTGAAATCCACGTTCCCTTCCCATATTTTTCTTATAAGAAAATGGGTGGGAAGGAAAAGGGGCTAAAGTTGGGCCTCCAGCACCATACTCAGCAGACGAAACGCGGAATTGCTCCCACTTCACGTCTGTATTCTGTGTGGTCGTGGTATTGCACGGGGCGAGCGGACCCATTCGTGCGAAGATGTTAAAGCGGGCTCTACCACTCAAATTGTTCTCTGTTCTGTTCAAAAGTTACTACGGAACTTTCAGTTACCCACGGCACTGTTCATATGTTTAAATTACTTACATGAACGTCACTAATATGGAAAAAGAATAAAAAGTAAGCTTTGATAATCTCTGAATACATTTTAGTTACAAGTTCACCAGAAACTGTCTCAAATTGATTTGTAAACAAAAAATGTATGAAGTCTGCGTATGGGAAACAAAAATGACGGTAAAATACAAAAAGAACACAGTAATAATGCATTAGTATTATAAAATGGTCTAGACTGTGGACTAATGTGGAATTAATCGACATCATATAATAATAATCAAGCTAATGATCATTTAATGTATCAAATCATTGGTAGAGAAATTAAGAAGCTAGCGGTTAGAATGGTACGGGCATTTCACGAATAAAGAATGTCATGTGGCAAGATGAATATTTAATATAAATTGGAAGGGGTAGAGGTGGGCTTATCTAAGAGCTCGGCGCCATCAGGTAATAATAACGAAGTAACAGCCCTAGCCGAAGCTCGTGAGGGAGCCCTCGAGGTTAGTTATTCTCATAAACGAGGTTTAGGCTAAGCGCCATCTGCGCACGACCACCTCGAGGCCGCTGAAGATGTAAATGCCTCTTCAAGGAAAACAGTGACAGGATTATTGGGTGCATCTCTTCTACAGGAATACGGTGAATATTTTACACGATGCATTTCATATTACTAGTTTTTAATCGACTTCCAAAAGGAGGTGGTTCCCAATTCGTCTGTGTGTTTTTTCTTTTTTTTTGTTACCGCATATCTCAGCACCAGGTTGTCCGATTTTCAAAAAAAAATAATAGGCGACGTGTGGTACGTGTCATTTGTACCCATTTTTTGAAAATTAAAAATAATTATGTACTGTACAATGTAAACATAACAGCTTTTATAAGTAAGGTCTAAGTAATTCAATGAATTATTTCGTTACTTTTTAGCGTATTGCTTTTATTAGAACATTTGATTTTGGTTTATTTTGCTCGAAAATCGGTTTTACCAGGAAGAAGAATCCTTTTATCGAATGAGCATATCCAGTTACAAGTTAGGAGTTACATTACTTAGGAATTGAGAACATTGACGGATTTCACACATTTTCGCTAACAAGATATATGTATTATCTACGGAATCGGGTGATCAAACTATCGGTAGTGGGTGACATATCACACCATAGGAATCAAGCAGTCGGTCCATAGTTGTGGGGTTATTTAGTCGCGCAACCCTTTCAACTTTTAGGTCGGCTGACAATGTTTTTGTTATGTGCACACTTCCATGTGCATAGTATTTAAAAACGTCTAAACTATCAGACAATAGTTTAGTCTCAGGTATGTGGGGCTTTTATAATATTTTTATCACACATCCAGTGCTCACTGTCGTCAGGGGAAATGCGAAGTAGTTTCAATGCAATTTAAACACATCTATCTATCTATATCTATACTATTATAATAAAGCGTAAACACACACTTCTTTGTTGCCTAAGATGTCAGCAATTACAGCATATTTTTGAATATTTTTTTTTTAATAAAAAGCCCTACACTTACGTCATGCTTTAGGCTATATATTTTCACGCCATTAAACTTAGGGGGTAAATATTTTGGATAAAAACCCTAATGTTGGAAAGAGACCATAAGTTGCTGCCAACATCAAGAAAGAAAGATTGCTAAGGTTTGTCATGTCATGTCATTTTGACATTTGCTATTGATAATTTGACAAATGTAAACAATAAAATAAAGTTTTTATAATTTCACGCGGATGAATCCGCACGCGAACAGCTAGTCTATTTATAAAGCCCATTGAATTTATTGACATTATTAATACAAAAATATTGTGTTACAGCGTTCGTACTTAACGAAATGAGTATATTAGAGTGGTAAAAATATTATATTAGGGAAATTAAGTTTTGAGGAGAGATGTGATAAGTAGAATTTTAGAATGTTAATAACACTGGTAACTTAACTGGTGAGTTAGGCCTAGGGGTGGATTGCATGAAAGGTGACACGATCAAGGGTGTGAAGACTGACATGACAAAAGATAGATTAACTAAGAAGACAAAAATCAATGACGCTATAGCGTTCCGTAGTAAGAAAGTCGTTTATTATAGTTTGATGCTTCAGCCGCTTGTCTTGCTTTTTATATTATTCTTGATTGACAGGTATAATTCCGCCTCGGCCAGTAGCTCTCCTGTGGATGTCATATTGAAAACTAAATTGGCTCGACCCTTTTCAAACGGGAACATATTTGGGAAATAATCCATATTTGCAGTAATATTCATCAAAGTATATTTCCCCTATAAAGAAAAAAATAAAGATTTTCATTAGTATTCAGGTAAAGCATTAACACGTTCACTGCATAACAGGTGCTTAAGCTGGTACGGACAAAGAAAACAATCTCCCTCTCGCAAGTGCGAAACTACTCGTATTATCTCAGGTATACATTACATAAAATGCATACATTATGTTTCCACAAAGTTATAGCAATTTAAGGCGGGGTTATCGCAAACTGCGCATCTTTGGAAGCATATAATAGGATTTCTACAAAGATTTGATTCGTGATATTTTAGTATGTGTAACTTCAGTCCTTTAACTAAAGCCTCGTGGAACAGAATCACGATTGGACAAACTTTTCTCGATAGATTTATTTTTTGAAAATGTGCCTAATTCTGTAAAGATCACCATATATCTGCAATACAACAACGAAAGTAAAAACTCGAAGTGGTTTATTTGATACACGAGTACTTTATCTTCGGTTAACCCGAAGCTTTTTGCAATACATTGATTAGTTAATTTTTAATCGAATTTAATTAAAATGAGCTCCCAAAACCATTCGGATTTCGCGTCAGTCCCCCCGCGGGCGTCGATGGAAGCGGACCTGTGCTCGTCGCTCCGGCGAAACCCCCTGCGCGTCCCGCATTTATGTGACCACGTGAGTGACGGAAAGGGCGATAGTCTGCCCGATAGCTCGCTCTCTTTTTATCAAGCCCGAACGTAAAAACACTGATCTATATAAAATGGAACTTCCCACAATACAGAAAGCGCCACGCGAATGTAATATAAATATTAATTGTTTTTTTATTTTATTATAAACTTACATATTTCTATTTAATTAAATTTATAATGAATCGGAAAATAAACTTTTTCATTAAATAATATTTTCTAAACTCTTAAGCGATTCTTTAAGTATAAACGGACGATTTTGTCACAAAACAGTATTATCTATACTATAGTGTGTCTAAATAATTTAGATTAGTTTGACAATTCATTTCAAATTTAGTAGGGATGGGTTGTGTAAAATCAGTCATGAATCTTATCAATTTTCGATTTTTATTCTTATTGAAGTTGGAATCGACAGATTTATTGTTATAACTAATGAAATAAAAAAAAACGCTGTTTTCTCAAATTAATAATAACCACAACAATTACTGAGAGTAAATAAATGTTTATTACTACTACAGCCGTTTTGTTATTTATATAGTTCGTATGTTTTCTAATACCACGTGGACGAAGTCGCGGGCAACAGCTAGTTATAAATAAACTTAATGTAAAAATCTAAATCGGAGTCGAGATGGCGCTTCGCGGCGTTCGATGTTAAGGACACGGGCGACGAAGACCGACGAGACTCGACTCACGCGATCTAACCGTGCGGTGCACCCCGCGTATTGTTTGCGCGCGCCTACTTCTTCCCCCCAAAAAACGCAAATTGTCCCGAACACAGCCCCTTAATCAATCCTAGTGCTGGTGGGACTAGAAAGACCTGCCACGCACTGGCTGAAATATCATTGGGGGCGCATTTTGGCCCGCCGCCGCACCAGATGAAGAATTATGATTTTACTTGTCGCAGTAAACGTGTTACAGTAAAATGCCAACTAACATATTTAGCACACACCGCGAACAACATCGAATACACATCTCAGATCCTCCGAGGTTTTGTTTTTTTTTTTTATAGTATAAGTTGGCAAACGAGCAAGCGGCCACCTGAATCCGCTAAAATAGCGAAGCGACCGCTGCCCATAGACATCCGCAATTGCAGATGCGTTGCCTACTCTTAAGCGACAGAGGAGGATACGCACATAAAGAGGATATTTCCCCTTCCTATGTGTGTCTTCTACCGTCAAATCCACTTTTCCTTCCTATCCTTTCCTCTTAAGAAAAGGGTGGAAAGGGAAAGGGACTAAAATTAGGCCTCCGGCACCACACTCATCAGACGAAACGCGGAATTGCTTCCACTTCACGCCTGTTTTCTATGTGGTCGTGGTATTACACCGAGCGAGCCGACCCATTCGTGCGAAGATGTTAAAGCGGGCTCTACCACTGTTTTCGTGCTTTGTTACTTTCTCTTTGATTCGTAGGCTTAAGTTAATTAGAGGGTCATACTAAAGCACAGAGACACAGCTGAAGCGTTTTCTCCGATGGCGATTGACTAACTACCTCCAAGATGTTCACAATGTTATTTTAAAATGTGTAGAATGAATGTGACAGATGCTTACAGGGTGCAGAGGACATTTCCTCCCAACCAACGGGGCCACCGCTGCTCCTATGTACGGGTCGTGATTGAGGAAGTCACACATCTTATAGCGGAAATGGACTATAGACAGCTTGTATGCGTTCCATCGAAATTCATACAAATTGATCGAGATCTGAAAACATTTAAGATAATTGATTGATGATGAATCAATTTTCCTATAGAAATACACACAATGAGCTTGATTATTGAAGTTTTCAAATTGAGTTGTGTGGGTGGTCAAATTATAGAGGCTTGTCACTTAGTGGAAATGCGATGTCAGACCCTTGAGGCCTTGTCGGTACAACCTCCGCGCTGCGTCTTCACCATGGTACTTATCGCCAAGGGGTTCAAGGTGAGGGGGGCGTGCAGGTACTATTAAACTGAATAGTCATTTGAATTAGAATGAACGTTTAGCTTTACAAATACAAACCGTAACATTATTTCCAAAAACACATTTAGTAATAAATTCACAATTTACGTAATAATCGCCTTTTCTCCCATAGCGAGTTACGTTTCCCCAAGCACTCTCTACATATTTGTGATTAAAATAGAGAACTCGTCCTCTTTCGAAAATCACTTTTACCCCCTGCAAGAATAATTTAGGTGATTTATATTATGCATGTTAAATTTATATAAATTTGCTTATATTTAATTTATATTAATACAAGCATTACGTAAGTAAAATCTGCAAAATTTTTAATTTCACAAGTTAGTATTTATTTCAATAATAAGGTATAAACCATTAAATCGAACTGAAAATTCGTACAAGTGTAAAAGATAATTTGTAAGAAATTTACATAGACTCACTAAAACACTGGTGATCAATAAAACACAAAAACAAATTCTTGTAATCCAACTCATTTTCTCATTGAAAGGCGACTATCAAAGTTTCAAGTAATGCCATAAAAACAGACGAATTGATAACCTCCTCTTTGGAAGTTGGTTAATACAACTACTCTTTAATTTAAGTACGAATGAGATAGTACGGATAGCATCAAGTACAATTATTGTAATGAAATCTACTTATTATAAATAGCGTGGATTTGTTGTTGATAGAAATCTTAATCACGTTTAATTAACTTCAAATGCAAAAAAATCGTTATATTCTGTTGAACATATCAATGTTAAATGTAAAACAACTAGATTAAATAGATCTTTTTTAAATAAACATCACTATACAATCTTTTTCTAAGCCCTTTACCCACGACCGAGTATTCTTCAGGACTCCAGCGCCAACAAGGGGGCGTTGTCACCCACTTTAGAAAAGACTGAGATTTAAAAGGAAATTCTTACCAGTAAATGTCAAACCGCTGCTTGCTAAGAAGAGCCTTATTGAATTATTTTTAAAACACAGGGCAAAAGCAAAGTGCAAAGTGACATTTATAACGCTTAAGTTCTATCAAAGTTCAGGCAAGTAAATATAATATTTTTGGCGTAAAATAAACGGTACGAATAATTTGGGGCTTTTATTTGTAACAAGGTATGGGATAAATATAATTAATTAACTAGTTGGAGTTTACAGTGAAGCAATTTCGTTCGTCGGAACCATCCGAGCAGTCTTCTTCGCCATCGCAGGTCCATGCCAACGGCAAACACCGCTTGTCCGAATGGCATTGGAAGTTGTCCGTGTAACATTTTGGTTGCTCAACTTCTGTTAAAGTGGATATCCTGATAATGTCATAAAATGATTTATTACTTTATTTTTTAATTTTGTACGACTTGATTACCATTAAATGTATCTTGATTTGTAACTACACTATCGTTTGTAACTACAACAGAGATTGTTACTTCTGTATCGGGATGGCCTAAATGCCCATGTGATTGGCAGACGTAGATCCCACTATCCGTTATCTGAAAACACGTTACATGATAAAATTGCTAAAAAGTGGTGTTTTTGGGAAGACTCGCGACGTTTGTTGCATTGGAGATTAAGGAGACAGGAAGGGGAAATATCCTTTATCTGTGCGTCTCCTCCTTCGTCGTAGGTAGGCAACGCATCATTAGATGTTAGATGTCTATGGGCAGCGATCGCGTAAGGACCATTTACACGATGCAAGTTTCTTGCCCGTTAATAAAATTGTAATTAAAGTCTAAACAACTTTTAGACTACAAAACATGTAAATGGGCCTTTAGCGATTGCGGCGATTTCAGTTGGTCGCTTAAACGATTGCTAAACTCAAGTTGTATTTTGTTTAAAATTGTCTAATACTTACTTCTGCCTCATTGATTTCCAAACGTCCCCTGCTTGTCATTGTGCTTCTGGTTGAAAACAGTCCCATGTCTTTCCTTCTCCAGCGCACAGGCACACGCATAAAGCCCTCATCCCGGCATTGCAATACTAAAGTATAGCCTACACACAATTGTTGCCGATCACTTACCAATATTCATTTAGATATTAGGTATAGTTAACATATTTTTTTATGTTTTATTGTCATACTCTGTTACGTGATCAATATAAAATAAGATTGAATTGTATATGACCCTTTCATAATTACAAAAAGAGAATTAGTAAAGTTATATACGACATAATATGCCTAATCCTAAATATAAATTAAATTACCTAAAAGCAACTGGAAGCTAAAAATAACTTGTTTACTTATATTGTTTTAAAATGTTCTACTTTTAATTTTTAACATTTATATTAATTATTAGTGTTAAAATCTAAATCCCGTCGTGTATATGAAATGCATATGAGGAGGTATGAATCGCATGTAACGAGGAGAACGTTAGTTATGAGTGTGGATACACCGGTAGAGGTAGACCTAGAAAGAGAGAGATGGATTGCGTGATAGGTGACATGATCAAAAAGGCAGTGATGACTGAGATGACGTATGCCAGAGTTATGTGGAAGACAAAAACCTGTTGCACCGACCCTACGGGAGTAGGATAAGGAGAAAGATGAAAGTATATGAAATGCATATGTAACTACATACGTTCATACACGATGTGCCTACGTTGAAGGAAAACATCGTGATGCAACATGCACATATCTGGGGAAAAAATCAATACGAATGAAGTTAACCAACGAACCCAAAGTGGGCCATCGTGATTTAGTAAGGTGTGATGGCCCTAACTCAGGGTAGGTTCCGCGCCCCTCAGTGGAGACTTTTATTGAAATGGTGATAACTTACCAACACGGACTGGTTCCCACCATGAAAAAAAATCAAGTTATTAAATAATAGGTACGTAACAGGGAAAAAAACAAACATTATATTTATGAGTTAGGTGACCTACCATAAACTGTAGAGAGTTCCGGATATATCTTCAGTTTCAACGCTGTATTTTGTTGGCCTATAAAATTAAAAGTTATATTAGTTAAGTATTTTTTATGTATTGAAAAACAGCCATACAAATAACTAACATTATCGCGTATTAGATCCTATTAATCAAGCGAGTAACAGCTAGACTGCAAATACTAAGGGTTATGTACAATTTCCACAGACACGTCAAAGACTGCCACACAAAATGCTTGTTTCCACTGGCGCCACTTTCTTCTGCAAAATCAAAGCCGCGCGATGCAATAGATGCGACTATGTTCCTTTTCGCGTCGGGTGGACGTTCGTTAAATTGATCTATGTTGGAACCTTACTTGAAGAGATACAAGATGTACAGGATATAGAAACATTTTGAATGTTATGTTTTTTGAATGTTTTTATGTAGGGCCGCAGGAGTTTAGCGGGGCAGGTGAGGGGAATGCTGTCGAGGGGCATGCAGTCCCGCTCGTCGGAGCCATCTTCGCAGTCCTTCTCCGCGTCGCATACCCAACTCAGCGGCACGCAGCGCTTGTTCGAACATTCGAATTCGTTCACATCGCAGCCCAACTGACCATCGCTATCTAAAACGATGTCGACAAAAAAGAAATATACTTAAAAACTCATTAATAGAATGAATATGAAAGAATTATAAGATTTGCAACGTAATTTATTATTTCATCAGTGATCTCTGGCATTTGTTTTATATCGAGGTTCACTATAACGTATAGGATAATTGTTGTAGAGTTCTTGCGACTTACCTCGAACACGTTTGTTATCAAAACGAAAACAATCGGTATCTGTGTCGCATGAGAACTGAAAGTCAACGCAGACCCCGTCTTGACATCTCAACGGTCCGTCCTGGCAAGGATCTGAATAAACGATAAATAAAATATCAAACACCCAATCCAATTTTTATTTGGTTACTGAAAACTTTTATTCAAAACTACGAGTATTTAACTACAACAAGAAACAATCCACGTCAATTTTGTTCTTCATCATTATGTCTACTGGACTTTCCACAATATCTTCAACTGCATCCAAGAATTAGATTGACTAGAAAAATTTAAATTTAAAGTCATTTTAAATCACACAATATGATTGTAAATTTTTAACGTTTGTATGTTACTCTTAAATATAAATTAGCTAATAAATAAAGGTAATGTTCGTAAGATACGGGTTTCTTACCACGATTGGATTGTTTTAGCTCCCGTTAGTTCGGCAAAGTTGGGCTTCAGTCAGCCCGTGACCGTGGCGCAGTCCAACCGTGGAACAATCCAATCGTGGTAAGAAACCCATATCTTACGAACATTATATTTGTAAAAACCACGACAGTTTAAACTTAAATAAATAAAGGTGATAAATAATACTTACGTAACCTCTGTGAATGAACACGTACACAAAATTGAATGAAGAGTAAAGAGAGGATTGTGTTCGTCTCCATGTTGCAAACACTAACACTTCGAATTTGTGTCACTATTAATCTCTAGAGCACAGGTTCCCAACTAGTGGTTCGTGGACTGGAAGAGACAGATGCCAAAATATGTTCCCCAAATTGTTTTATTTACCTGCCAGTAAGCCATTGGTCGCCGTGGAGAGAGTGAAAAAGCTCAGCTGACGGCGGTGGTACGCCAGTTCGTCATGCCGAAGACAATACAATTATCTTCTATGATTTTTGGACCTAGTACGAAAAATTTGCAAGATAGTATTCGTACTGATTCATCGTAGTATGAGAGTTATGGAACACGCCCTTATGGGCTGAAGTTAAACGATTTTAAATGACTTTTACATTTTGCATAGTAGTATCTTTTAACAAGAATAACAGTTTGAGAACCCCTGCTTTAGAGTCACAAGTTCATTGAATAGAATACTTGCGTAAAATTGATAAGAAAAAGTAAACAATCTTGACGGATTGCCCGTGGGTTTCTACTGTCAAAACATTCGTAGAAAAAAATGATAATGTTAAAATGTCATTCCGCAGCGAACGGAAGAGCTAATTAGTAACTTAGATGTAACTGGGCGTATCTGAATGCGTGGGTAAGGTACTACACAGTTCTCCGATGTTATAGGGCCGGCAAGATATTTGAAAAGAACTGTACTATATGTCATTCTAACGTGCATTACTTAAAAAGCAGCTGTGGATCTAGGTTTATGACGCGGCAAGGAGCTTTCGTCATTTTTGACCGACTTCCCAAAAGAAGGAGGTACTCAATTCGTCCATATGTTTTTTTTTTTTTTTTTTTTTTTTTTTTTTTATGTGTGTTACGGCATAACTCCGCCCCTGGTAGACCGATTTTGAAAATTCTTTTTTTATCCGAGAGGTAGTGCTTGCAGGTGGGTCCCATTTTTTTGTTTGATTTTTGGAGTCAAAGACTACGGCGTAGTTAAATAGTTTAGCTCAAAATTGCGTGACGAAATTTGGTGTCTTTTTTGCTTTCTATGCTTACGTAGCCTAAACTATAAGACTTACACAAAATTATGTATGGAAGAATTGTAGCCCTTTAAATTTGCTAAATAAAAGTCAGCGATAGCATATATCTATCTATTAAGGTTGTCGCACAATAACCACTTTTTTCATTAAAATTTCGATCAAAATCTATACCCCACTTTCAACGCTATTACTCGTGTTCGGTATGAATCCTTATCAAAATAAATGTGTCCATCATCAAGAGAATTTAATGTAGATTATAAATACCCTTGGAACTGTGTAATTCCGATAAATAGTTTAGGAGATATCATAAATAGCAAATTACGAGTCGCAGAAAAAAATACCAACTTGTAACAAAGTTTGCTTTCTTGGCTTACGTAGCCTAAACTATAAGACTTACACAAAAATTATGTATGATAGAATTGTAGGTCATTCAATTAGCTGAATTAAAGTCTGTGATAGCATATATCTATCTCTTAAGGTTGTCGCACAATAACCGTTTGTTTCGAGAAAACCGTCAAATAAGTGCAATCGACTTTATTTAAAACGCTTTTATTCTTATTTGGTATGAATCCTTATCCAAATAAATATGTTTTCACGATAGAGTATTATATGTAGATCGTAATTGCCTTTTACAGTATGTAATTCTGTGCAAGATTCTAGAAGTTATCAAAATATTAAAACTCACGGGCAACAACGGCGCGCGGCCGCACCGAATTATGAGTGAATGATCGCAACGATGTATTAGTTGTTACTTAATTTCTTAGATAATCGATTTAGATAACTCATTATTTGTTTGAAAGCTAGTGATTATCATACTGCGATGTCTAGATTCACTAAAAATCGAGAAATAAATAAACTTTTTAATAAAAACAAAACCGACTTCCAAACAAAATACACTAAAAACAAAATCTTCTCAAAAAAACAGTACACTAAAAAGTAACGAAATAATTTCTTGAAAATAGTAAACCTCCCTTATTGTAGCTGTTATGTCTATATTGTACAATTATTATTACTTTGAACTCGGTGTCAGTCATTACTAAAAACGTTACTATACTTTCAATTGTCAATTGTTATGGTAAAAATGTAGAAAACCTTACGTAGAAATATCACTGCATATACCTCGGCTGACACCGACATCAAAGTGATAATAATTGTACAATATAGACATAACAGCTACAATAAGGGAGGTTTACTATTTTCAAGAAATTATTTCGTTACTTTTTAGTGTACTGTTTTTTTGAGAAGATTTTGTTTTTAGTGTATTTTGTTTGGAAGTCGGTTTTGTTTTTTATTAAAAAGTTTATTTTAATCCTTAAATGCATGATTTTTTTATTTAATTATGAAATAAATATTTCAGGTTTTGAGTCACAGATTAAGGGAAAAATATTTAAAAAATCTTGGTTTCAATAAAAAAAAATTCAATAAATATTGAAAAAAATTGAAAAAAAATTGTAATATAAGGTTTAAAAAAATTAACAGCATTCATCGAAATAAATTTTTTAATGTTAACTATATAAATCTATAACAGTGGTAGGTAGGGTAGGCTCGACCGGTGAAATACCACGACCACACGGAAGACAAGCGTCAAGTGGGAGAAATTCCGCGTTTCGTCTGATGAGTGTTGTGCCGGAGGCCCAACTTTAGTCAATTTTTCTTTCCACCCTTTTTCTTATAATAATAATAACTCATTTAATCCATTCAGAACGAATATAACATAATAGTAGCAGATAAAAGATTAATGGAATGAAAATGATAAAACATATACATGCTAAAAACACAACAACACAAAAAAGAACAACAGAATAATCAAATATACAAAAAGCACATACATAATTAGCAAGTGTAAAAAAAAAATGTACAGATATTTTATTAACTTTGGAGTGCTGAATGGATAAGGCCTTTACTCAGCTATGGTGCTTATTTGTAAAATAAGCGCTGGTGTTCCGTAAAAGCCTTTACGTCAGAACGTCAGTTGCAGCAGTAAATTTATTATTAGTAATTCGAGACCAAGATAAAAAAGAAAAAATAAATAATAATAATAATAATTAAAAGAAGCAGGGGAGTTTGTGTCTAATTTATATATAAAAAATAAGGAATTTCAAGGTGATACAAAAAAAAAAAAAAAAGCATTATATATTTGGAAAGGGGAAAGATAAAAAAATTAAAAATCTTGCGATGGTTGATCGGATAAGACGACGGATTAACGCGTTTAATTATCTTTTTGAATTCCCATCAAAAACAATCTTAATTTGTTTTTAAACGTGATTTTGGTACGTGAGCTCTTTATAGGTGGCGGGATGTTATTCCAACACTTTGTTGCTGCATACCGGAGACTACCACGGAACGCAGCTGACTTATGCCGTTGAAAGCATAATTGCGGAAATCGACGTCTCCGTTCTGTGCTCCTGTTCTTTGTCCAAATAAGTTTATCGTACAGGTATTTTGGAGCTTCCGTTTTTATGACCTCAAAGAGTAGGCAAGCCAGGTGAAGTTTCCTGCGATACATGGTTTTTAGAAGGTTGTGGTCGTTTAGGTATGGCGTAATGTGGCTTCGCGGTGGTATCGAGAAACAAAATCGGGCGCAAGCATTTTGTACTCGTTGGATAAGCTTTTCAGTTCTAGCATATAAACACGGCCCGTACACAGTGTCAGAATAATTTAATTTAGATAGTACCAAAGCCTCAACAAGCTGTATACGAAGCTGCTCACTAAGGTATCGCCGTACTTTGTAAAGCACTTTCAATCTGTAAAAGCAGCTACGTATTACTTCCGATAAATGTTTTTCGTAGCGCAAGTTAGGTTCAAGCACCAATTCCAAGTTTCTGGCCTCATAAACCCGCTCAACTACTTCGGATCCCAACGTAACCTGACAGTCTGATGGAATGTTGCTAATCTGATATTGAGATCCAAAAACGATATATTTTGACTTCAAGGGATTGAGAACAAGACAATTATTCTCTGACCAGCGTGGTATTCGTTCAAGGTCTTGGTTAAGGGCCTGTACGGCGGAGGCCCACTCGCCACTCCTAAATGAAATATAAATTTGTAAATCATCGGCGTAAAGGTGGTATTTACAATTTTCAATACATTTTATGATATCCGATGTGTATAAAATAAAAAGAAGCGGAGAGAGAATGGTTCCCTGTGGGGTACCTCTTTCCAGGGTTCTATACACCGAACGTTGTGTCTGACCATTGTCCCGAGTTATTTCAACACACTGACCGCGGTTTGTGAGGAAGCTTTGAAACCATTGCACTGTATCAGACGTGAAACCGTAATATGACATCTTTGAAAGAAGCAGGGATATGTCTATGCAATCAAAAGCCCTCGAAAAATCTAGAAGTACCAGCAACGTGCACATGCCTTCATCCCGAGCGGAGATAATATTGTCTTATAAGAAAAGGATGGGAAGGAAACGTGGATTTGACGGTGCAGGAGACGCGTAGGAAGAGAATATAATTTCTTCATGTTCGTTGCCACCCTATGTTGTAAAAAAAATGACGATGAACTGTATTAACACAGATAGCCACAGTTTTTTTTTACTTTACATACATAGTTATAAAGGGGCTGTTTCAATGCCCGACTATTGTCGATATGAAAGGTTGCGGGTGTGACAAAGTTGCAAATTGTCTGTCTGTGATCAGCGCATAAAGTTGATTAACACTACGTTTCCGAACGAACTCAGAGGAAGCAAAGCCAAAAACCACACAGTTTTTTACAACAATGAACAACAACTCTAAGAAATTAGATATTTAATATCAAACATACATGAATAGAAAAATAATATATAACTACTCCCAGGTTAAGTGCGTTTCTTGTTCTTCATTTCATTTTTCACTGTAATATAAACAGCTACCTCGGCCACCAAGTCGCCATTACGAACCAAATTGAACATAGCGTTAACTCGCGCCTTATCGAAAGGAAAAGCGTTGGGGAAGCTTTCAAAGTGTGCACTCAAATTCATTACAGGGTGTTTTCCCTGAAAATGCCAAAAATAAAGAAATCTCGGAATTATTAAAAATGGCAATTTTTTAAATTCTAGCTTTAACCCGCGTCTCCGTCTGCAGATAATTAAAAAACAAATAAAAACAACCTATGTGTTTTTCCAGATTAACCTATGTCAAATTCAATCGAGATCAGTTCAGCAGTTTAGGCTACAAACTCTAACAAACATCGATCCATCTAAACTTTCACATTTAGAGTATTAGTAAGAAGTAAGATTGTCTTACAGGTTTTACTGGGCAATTTAAGCCGGTTTCGCCGATTCCCGCTCCGAAGTAGACGTCTTTCTCGATGAAGTCGCAGAATTGGTGGCGAAATTCCAAAATAGAGCGGTAGTAATTATTCCAGCGATATTCAAAGACCTTGATTGTCACCTGGAGATGTTAAATATGACTTTTTTATAATGATAAATGATCGAATGTGGATGAAGACGAAGACCGAAAAAAATATGTATGGATGGTGTGAAAAAGGATATGCTTGAATTCAGATATGATGGCTAATAGAGATGTAAGTAAGAGCAATACATACTGTGTCGACTGTCCGTAGGATCGAGAGCAGGATATTATGTACAAACCCTCGCCACATATCGACTAAGTGCAATTTACTTCAATCAAATCTACTTATACAATTACGTAAGTGCCTACTTTTAGTCCCTTTTCCTTTGTACTCTTTTCTTAAGAGGAAAGGATGGGAAGGAAAAGTGGATTTGACGGCAGAGGAGATGCATAGAAAGGGGAAATATCCTGTTTATGTGCGTCTCCTCTTCCGTCGATTAAGGGTAGGTGACGCATCTGCAATTGCGAATGTCTATGGACAGCGGTCGCTTCGCCATTTCGGCGGATTCAGGTGGCCACTTGCTTGTTTACCACCTTATAATATATAAAAAAAGAAACAAACCGTGATATTATTCGCGACGGTTACTTTGTTAGAAAATACAAAATTCATATAGTAGTTGCCTCTTCTTTCGTAACGAGTGACATTTAAAAATGCATAGGAAAGGTATTTCGGATTACTACTAACAACGTGTCCCTTTTCAAAATACACCTTTACACCCTGCAACAAGAATTATAACAAAGTCATTTCTCAGAATAAATGAGCAATAATAAATAATTATTGTATGCACCTAAAACTAAGCTATCGCACAACTATTTAGTCTCGCTTTGAATGCTGTGAGCTTATATCGAGGTATAGACACTAATCGATCTTTAGTTGTTCAACTAAACAGTTGAATGGGCTGCGAAACAATTGACAATCGACAATCGCACAACTGTTGTGTGATAGTTTAACCAAAGGTGTTCGCCCGATGTAATGAAGGATGGTGGATATAGAAGTTATACGTGTTACGTGCACGACATACTGACGATGAAATTCTACACATGCATGACATTTTTTTTAATATCTATGAAATTCACTGCTTGGAAAATTATGGAGCAGCAATGCATTGGTGTGATCCATTTTTTTAAACTAACACGTAGTTTTATGTTGTAAATGTATGAAATAAATGTTAAAAATAAAAAAGGCAAAACTTTTGTGAAGAAATAAAAAAAACTTGCCAATACTGTGACGATCATTAGGACACAAATAAAAGTTCTTGTAATCGAAAACATTGTAGGAATGCTACGTTTACCTATGTGAATACATTTGTGTAATACATCGACTTATAACACACACTAAATAATATAATTTAGATCTGTTATATGATAAATGTCAATAAATGAAACTTAATTTGGTATACTTCCGACTAAATGGACTATAATTGTTAGGAATGCTTGCAAGCATTTCCGTTGATAAATCTAGGAGCACCTTCCTAATATACGGATATGTTTATATTACTTTAATAATTATTGTTTATTTGTTGTATTGTAATCGACAGAAATATTAAGTTTAGGGCAAATTGCTAAACTCCTCTTCTCCCGTACCGCCGGCCAGCCGCGCTGTCTGGTAAAAGTCGGTACAAGCGAGAATCACTGGCGCCAGTTAGTGTTCACATAATGCCTGTTGCATGCCAGTACAGTTATTGAGCTTTACTGTCCAGCTGTACTGGCGAAGTATCAACTACGCATAAAGGTCAAGGAACAAGAACCCAGTGCCTTAAAATTGCTGTTTAAAAAGGCAAAAGAATTATATTTTGACATTTGATTTTTGAAAATCAAATGTCAAATGTTGACTTTTCGCTGAACATCACAATTTTGAAAAGTTTTTAACATAATATATTCACATAATTCAAAATCATGTCATATATTGATTTTTTCTCTAACAATATTAAAAATAAAAAATGGGACGCTGAAATTATCAGAGGATCTTGTTATGAGATGTGTCCTCGAGCCGAAGAGAAATTGTAAGTTATAGATTTTTTATAAATTACTACTTTCGTTTCATTTTCGTTACATTCTATTGGTAGAATGTTGTTTGATGTTACCTTCGTGTACCTTAGGAATGGTGTTAATGTATTCTTTAAGGATAATTCCTTATGTTGATTTCAGACGAGAGAAAGAAAAACTCGTGCACGTTTTGGAAGTTATAGGCTCAACACGGCAACTGGTGAAAAGCTACAGTCGTTCAGCGGCAGATTCAAATATGGCGATTCCTAGTCTCTTGAGACCATTTCCTATACTTAAAGAGACTACTCAGTATTTATTACTAAGGTACTTATCATACTTCATACTAATATTATAAACGCGAAAGTTTAGATGGATGGATGGATGTCTGTTAGAGTTTGTAGCCTAAACGTCTGAACGGATTTCGTTGAAATTTGTTATAGATGTAGAGGATAGTCTGGAAGAACACATAGGCTGATCACTTTTGTTTTTTTTTTAATTCCACACGGACGAAGTCGCTGGCAACAGCTAGTTTCTTGTACAAAAGAAAGTCGGTATTACTTTATGATAGCGAGTCATGCTGATTTTTCGATAACTCCGACCTTGCTAAGTTGTAATGCCATTCCATTTAAATACTACAAAATTTTATTTCCCTGTGGGGATATTTTTGCATTTAACTTTACATACAGTAAAATTTTTATTTACGTTTAAAGAACATGTTCAGAATCTATGCAATTTTACTTATGATGTCAAACAACTAGTACTTATTATGTATATAATGTTGTAACATATTTTACAAACTGTATTTGTTATTTGCAGAGTAACAAAAAGAACTGATGTAACCCCAGCATGTGTATATGACTTCATAAATGACAGATTGCGAGCCATTCGTCAAGATATGACAGTGCAGCGTTTAGCGCCTGAAGAATGTGTGCAACTGCTTGAACCTATGATTAGATTCTATGTATATTTTGGATACAGGCGAGTTGATGTTTTACCCTAATCTTGGTAAATGCTTAAAAATGTAATAAAACACGGTAATTCTTCAGCAGGGGCATACAATTCAGTCTGGTGCCTCTAAAAGGACTATGTCCTGCAAGCTCTGCACATCCAGGTTGAGGTAGCCCTGCAAAGTAGTTCTTTTGAACTTAATTTCCTATAATTATTGCCTACATCACACTAAAGTTTCTTATAGTTAGGGGTAAATGAATATTGAAATTGATGAAAGAATATTTGCAGATTATACACCAGCCCATTAAGTGATTTTGATCCTGTATTAAATAAGAAATATCTATTGGAATGCATGAAATGGTTTCTAAGCTGCTGTGATATGCTTGACGGAAAGACCAGAGACATTGAGCTGACTGAATTAATATCAAATTGGACCATAGATAAAGCAGAGCATAGACTAACATGTGACAGAGTGTTGGTGGAGAGCTTGTATGTGTTGTGTAATTTAGGAGATATGCATCCATTATACAGATATCTATCTTTGAGGCCAGATATCAAAAGGTAGGAAATCGTTTTTTTTTATTGTACAAATAACTAAATACAGCAGTCTATGTAATTGTGCCCAATTACTTTTGATTGTTATTCAGAATTATGTTTTTTACTGTAATTTAGTAAACAAGTGATGATATCACCATACCTATAGTACAATGTTTGGTAAGTTTTGTTTATTTTTTTTGTTCTACCCTTTATTTTTAATTGTGAATGTAATTATTGCAGGAACCCACGTCTGCAATTGGTTTATAAAATGGCAATAGCAAATCTGCACTGCAACTTTGTGAAGTTTTGCCGGCTGTCGGAAATGCTGTGTCCACTCACTTACTGTGCGTTTTTGTTACACCTACCCACTATTCAAAGGTATGAAGTAATACAACATAGATGGAACAAATTATTTGCTTATTGTTGCTGTCAAATTCTACTGCAGAAACACTTGTATTAAGGCATATTTCAAGGAATCATACTATTATAAATGTGAAAGTTTGGTTGGATAGATATTTCTTACTTCATTATCTTCAAAGCGTAATGGATTTTGATGAAATGTAAAACATAGTTTGGAAGAACATATAGGCTACTTACAAAATTTTATTCCATACCATCGTAGTCGCAAAAGCTAATTTTGCAATATCTATGTTTATGCTGCGTTCCACTGTAAACACCACGAATTTACATTTACACCAAACACAAATTACATATTTTTCCAAAAAATTCTCTTTAAAATTTGTGAGATAATTCTAACTAAAAGTAATGTAAACATATATTTAGTTAGTTTATGTCATATCCTTCTTTTGTTATTTGGTATATGATATATTTAACATGATTTAAATATTAGTAAGATAATAAAGGATTGTTTGTGTTCAGGAGAGGCGTGTCTGTGTTGTGTGTCGCGTACAGCAGCGCGCGCGGCGCGGTGCCGGCGGGCGCGGTGGCGCGCTGGCTGGGCCTGCGCAGCGCTGCGCGCGCCACCGCGCTCTGCTCGCACCACGGCCTCGCCCTCGCCCTCCGACACGACCATAACGACCACAACGTGCACTTTAACAAGAAAGACTTCAAGGCTGATGTTGATCTGGTAATTTATGGCCAACAATGTTGACAGACCAAGTCACCCAACTTAGTTCCGAGCCTCGGGAGCTAACCAATAAATGACTTTTCACATGTAAATATTGATTTTGTAAGAGTAAAAGTCCGTTCATGGTTCAGACTTGGCCCGTTTGTCAGTAGCGCTCAATAACTGGACTGCCAATCAACTGGCGTAGTGTGAGCACTAATTTGTACAACTAAAACTATGTTAATTTTAGTAAGTAATATATTGTTTTATTTTCAGATGAAACCAGATACCTATGTCCCAGACAAATTAAACATACCTATTCAAGAAATTCTTACATATCGAACTGATGGAATGATTTATTGAGCTGCTCTCAAATCGCAATATGCCAGTTTTTTTTGTTCTTTTTTTACCTTATAGTAAGTGGCAAAAAAGTAGGCGGGTGCGGTTTAAAAGAGCGAAGTACTGTGCAATACTGCATTGCTAATGGATTTTTCCTACTGTTGCCAGATTACCCCGTATCTGGACTGTGATCTCAGTTTTAAGTTTTAAAAAATGTTTTTTTTTAATGTTATACATATTTCGTTTGTTTTTAATAAAGCAAGAAAAAATAAACGAATGATTTTATTTCCATTTAATTTATTTTTGATCGTGAATTTTAGTTTTAAAGGGTCCAGCTTTTGCTATAGCGTGTCTAAATAAATTAGATTAGTTTGACAATTCATGTGATAATTTACTAGGGATGGGTTGTGTAAAATCAAGCATGAATCTTTTCAATTTTCGATTTTTATTCTTATGGAAGTTGGAATCGATAGAGTCATAGTTATAACTTATAAATAAAAAAAAAACACTGTTTAGTCAAATTAATAATGACCTGCAGAACTATTACAAATAATGAGAGTGAATAAATATTTATAATTACTACAGCCGTACGTAATCGAATTGGATTTCGCTATTATTATTGTAATCGCTAAATTATCTACACCATAATTAATACTAGAATTGTCCTCCAAATTAGTTAATAAGAAAATAATAATTTTATTAAGTTCGATAAATTTTATTTAAACCGAATATCGATAGTTCATAATTGTTTGCTATGCGTGTTTGTTTCGTCACTACGATACCTGTCTATTAAGTACGGCATTTGCCTTCATACAAATTGAATTCGATACTTCATATACATCATTTATCAAACTAATCTATCTTATTTAGACACACTATAGTGAAGTTAAATAATTCAAACAACAAATTATAAATGAATCCTTTATTACTTTTATTTACATAAGAAAATTCACCTAATTACGTGATAACTAATTACATTGGACAACATTTAACGTAAGTTGTTTGGACTTGGGAAAGTTAAATTCATACAAAATATTTCCATGACAACGAAACGCATTCGATATTTTACAAAATAGGGTTGTTACAAATAACAGTAGTCATCCTTTTTTAAACAATTTTATAACTACTTAAATAGTTCATTTGCTTTGACTTTTTAAAGTCATTCCAATAAATAAAACGCAAAGATATGAAGTAATCATAAAACACAAAATTAACTTTTTTTCGTGATTTGGTAACGCACAACCCTATACAGATATCGTTGCGTTCAATTTTACTTTACAATGCAAACTGTTTAAAAAAAACATGATTTGGATAAATTAAAAAATAATCACTTTTTTGTGATTTTACAGCAATCTCTTAATTAATAAATGTCAAAAATAAATGGCAAGTGGCACCAACAAGAAATCGTCTCGAGATAATTTAATTTTCAGAGTTTGCATTAAATTTTATTTACTCACTATTTACCATAGAACATTTCTATTGGGGCGCAGTTTTATTGGTCGTTAGGGGCCGCATGCGTTAGAGTTTACTGAGTCCCCGCACGATAATTGTTTTATTACGATCATTTTAATTAGTCGTTAGCCCGTATGCGGGGACGCAAGCTGTATAACGACCAAATTATCCTAATGTTAGTTATACTAATGAAATAGCGCCTTAAATTGTAGATTTTGCTTTATGTCAGTAATATATTCAAATTAGTAATTTTCATGTGAAAAACAATCTAAGCTGTCAAATCAAAAGCGATGACTTATGTTTGGTTAACTGGACTATTTTTATTTTATTTCTTAAAATATGAAAACGGACAATACTTTAGAACCAGTAACCAGAATTCTGTTTGTGTAGAAAAATAAATGATCTGTCAATTGTTAGTTACGCAAAACTAAGATACACATTTTATCAAAGTTTTAGCCATATTTGTGATCTTAAGTTGCGGTTAGCAGGTAACAATATAAACATTTTGATGCTAACATTTTTATATTCTTTCTGTATTATTTCATTATAATTTATAGTATTCTCAACAAACGCTCCAATTTCTAAAATTTCATTTATAAAGCGTATAAATTATAACTTAAAGTGAAACAGTATTAACTACTCGGCTACAAGTGTTGACTGCGTTATGAAGAAATCATGTTTAACGTCGATAAGATTAACGAAACACAGTTAGCCAGCAAGACACAGATGGCCATCGAAACACAGTTGGCCATCGAAACGCAGTTGGCCATCGAAACACAGATGACCATCGAAACACAGTTGGCCATCGAAACACAGATGACCATCGAAACACAGTTGGCCATCGAAACACTGGCTACTGAAACACAGTTGATCATCTGCTGCATTCTTTTTATGTATAACAATAATAATATCGATCGAATGAAGCGACAGTCAGCACTCGTAGCCTGTCCTACAATAATATCGCATTTGG
The DNA here is from genome assembly GCA_029286645.1 of Papilio protenor. NCBI lineage: Eukaryota > Metazoa > Arthropoda > Insecta > Lepidoptera > Papilionidae > Papilio > Papilio protenor. Next base: position 861,977 of record JAGSMZ010000022.1, read on the forward strand.
TAACCCAGTAGGCATTCACAAGCATTTCAAACACGAAAATCGCGTTTACCATAAATATAAATAAACAACTACATAATAAATATTCAAATTAACATCAAGGGTCATTTTATTTACAACAGATTATCGCCCTTTTTAAGACCCTTGACGTAACAATAAATTCAAATTCTCCTATTTGAAATTCGTTAATTTATAAATACTGAGGATGTAACGCGGGATTTTGGTCACTATTGCTGGTAGCGATTCGCGTCACCCGCAATTATTACACATTTCCATAGGAATACATATAAAAAACCTAGTTCGCATATCAAGTCTGCTAACTAGCGGGAGACGCAACAACAAACTTAATGACTACACAATCCCAGTACAAAACAACATAGTTTTAAACATACAGCATTTACACAAGCAAACAATAGCACCTATTGTGGAAGGTAAACATTCAAACTACTCACAAATCGCACAAAAAAGCGACAAAAAAACTACAACAATTCAACATGTCAACAATATCATATCCTGCCTTGCAAACTAATAAATAAACAACAATAAAAACTATTTTACACAGTACAGTCGCGTACAAAACTTTTACAATCTTCAAAAACATTTTATTTTCATAGTATTATATTCATTTGTATTCTGACAAAAGCAAAAAATATTATAGTTATATTTTTCAAGTAACATTTACATTACAAATTAGCTAGAAAAAAAATTGCACGCGACTGTACTTAAGGTCTAGTATACAATTGTACAAAATCTAAACATAAATGTTTACCTTCCGCGGCTGCAAATAACATATCTAACAACTTGTCCAATTCTCGCTTACTTATCAGTAATGTGCCATCTGTGGTAGACCTTAAACCTGTCGCCTTGACTTAGGTCACAAACCTGTCGCCTTGACTTAGGTCACAAACCTGTCGCCTTGACTTAGGTCACAAACCTGTCGCCTTGACTTAGGTCACAAACCTGTCGCCTTGACTTAGGTCACAAACCTGTCGCCTTGACTTAGGTTACAAACCTGTCGCCTTGACTTAGGTCATAAACCTGTCGCCTTGAATTAGGCCTTAAACCTGTCGCCTCGAGTTTTTTCATAGTACAGACTTTAAATTTGGTACTAAATTTCTAGAAAAATCCAATGACTTTGTAACTTAAAAACGTTTTCTAACAAATTTACTCCTAAATAAAAAGATTTATTAAATCATCATGATGATTAACATTTCCTTGTATTTACATCAAATTTTCACTCTGAAATAAATCTACTATAGATGAATAATTTCTATAAAAATTCACAGTTTTTATACTTTAACTAAATTTCAAAGGAATATGTTGGAAAATTAATATTTAACCAGTAATGGCAATTATATTCCTCACTTTAAAGCCTGATCTATGAAATACCTCGCAGTGCACCAGGTAGCCAAGACGCAGTACAGCTGCCGGCACAGCTCCCCTCCGCTAGCCCTCTCTAATTGTCTAGTATCACGCAAAGCTGGAAAAACATACATATCATAATTTAAATTATACATTTGAAAACGATTTCAAATAATAAAAAAAGTTAAAAACCAGCTTTCAAAAAGGGACACAATTATTAAAAATGGCCGGCATAACTGTCCAACAGCACTGATCAAGTGTTAACTGTGTTAAAGGAAAAAAAAATTACATTTGGACTAGCTGTCGCCCGCGACTCGCGCCCCTGTGGGATTAAAAAAAAAGTGAGTAGCCTATGTGTTTTTCCAGACTATCATCATGTATGCCAAATTTCATCAAGATCCTTTCAGCAGTTTAGGCTACAAACTCTAGCGAACGTCCATCTAAACTTTCGCATTTATAACATTAGTAAGATGAGCGAGATAGTTATATTCGCTAAGTAGAGAGAAGACATATGGCTGATGTATGTAGAGGTGTGTACTGACCTCCGCGTGGTCTGGCCTAGCTGTGCTAGTTGCGCTAGTTGTGCTTGAGGAAGGCCTCGTCGAAGAGTTCGAGCTCGTGCGAGAGGTAGTGCGCCTTGTTGCGCAGGCGTTTGGCGGCGGCGGAGGCGTCCTCCAGCATGGCGATGGCGCCGCGCACCTCGCCCAGCTCGCCGTCCATCTCCGTCGTCGCCTCGTCCACCAGCCGGCACAGCCGCGCGAACATCGTCGACAACTCCCTGCCACACGTTCACACACATTTTATAATAACTCATTTAATCCATGCAGAAAGTAAAATTACGTGGTTGTGACGGAGTCAGCTGAAAATCGTCGCAGGTACGGCTTAGTCCCTTAGTACCTTTTGCCAAGATTTTATGTTTTCTTTAGAATAAGTCCGTTTATGTAATTTCAGTTTTGTGGCATTAAATAAATATTCATTCATTCATTAAAATAACAGGCATAGTAGATTAAACATTGAGCAATAAAAAATATAAATATACATGCTAAGGCAGAGAACAACAGATTTTTTTAATATTCTATGTGACAAACGAGCAAGTGGCCACCTGGACAGCGGTCACTTCGCCATTTCAGGATTCAGGTGGCCGTTTGCTCGTTTGTCACCTTTTTACATAAAAAAAGTGTGTGAGACTGACTGCTGGACTTGGTGGCTGCAGTTGGCGGAGGTGAGGTCGACGATGAGGCGCAGCTTGTGTCCGGCGTGCGCCACGTACTGCCGCTTGAAGAGGCGCTCCTGCGCGCGCGCCGTCCACGTCAGCCGCTCGTACAGGTACAGCGCGCCGTACAGCGCGCCGCTCAGCGCCACCACGCGCCACCCCACCGTCTTCAGCAGCTGCAACAACCACCACAAACATAAAGAGCACTTTATTAGCTAGTAAACTGTCGACCGAGTCCGTTCGTTAATGAATCATTAATAAAACATGCGTTTTAATTTTTTTCTTAAATATTAGTAGATTTTTGTTAATCATACTTCATCCTAATATTATAAATGCGAATGTTTAGATGGATAGATGGGTGTTTGTTAGAATTTTTAGCCTAAACGACTGAACGGATTTCGATGAAATTTGGTACAGATGTAGAGGTTAGTCGGGAAGAACACATAGGCTCCTCAGTTTTGTTTTTTTTAATTCCTCGCGGACAGAGTCGCGGGCAAAAGCTAGTATATTATAATACTAGTATAGAACTAGTGTAGATGAGTGATATTTGGTACATAATAGAGTAGCGGTATGGGTGCCTCACCAGTCCGGAGAGCAGCAGACCGCCCATGGTGCCCTGCGAGGTGAGAGCGCCCATTGCGAACCGCGACACCATGCCCCACTCCTCCGCGCTCAGCGGACCCACGGCCCCGCCGCCCGCTGCCGGCCCATTGCGCCCCACCACCTCCATGGAGGGGGCACCGGGTCCTACTGTCGGCGGAATCTGGAAATATTTATCAAATTTAATCATACATATTCGAATATCATACCTTTTCGAATAAAGTATTTAAAAAAACGTTTGTGCTAAAAAAAAGTTTTTCAATGTATTCCTGATAAAATTTTTAACTTTTAAAATTTAATTTTCACTCGTTATTGCATTTCTATAGCATAGACATGTACAGACGTGTAGAGGTGTGTAGAAGTGTGTAGAGGCGTGTAGAGGTGTGTAGAAGTGTGTAGAGGCGTGTAGAGGTGTGTAGAGGTGTGTAGAGACGTGTAGAGCCGTGTAGAGGCGTGTAGAGGCGCGTAGTGGCGTGTGGAGACGTTTAGGGGGCGTGTACCTGCGTGTACTGGGGCGGGTTCTTGAGCGCGATCTTGTTGGTGTTCTTTCCCTGAAAGCGCTGTATGAGCGCGGTGATGCCGTACGAGAAGCGGAAGGCGAGGTCCTCGTTGAAGTCAGCGCAGAGGTTGTCGCAGTTGAGGCGGTACAGCACCTCGAAGGGCTGCTGGTGTGGTACTATGTAGTTGGCGGCGGCCGCGCGCTTGTGCGCAGGTAATATGTTGTACATGCGCTCTGAAATATAACGTAAACTATATAGTCGGGGAAATTTGCGCTGTTCCACCTTAAAAGCTACAATCGTTTGAACATTTTGAAACGAGACGCGGAACAAAAATACAACGCAGCTTATAAATGTGTCTGTACGAAAAAACTTATTTTTACTATTTTAAAAGTTTCTTTTTATTATTATCTCTTTGTTTGCACTCACTGCTATCTAATTAGTTATTTATAAGAGTTTATCTCTTGAAAATAATTTTGTTGGCAGTATTTCTGTAACAAAACAAAACTGATTTCCACGGCTGTTAAATAAATTGTATGAAAGTAAATACGCTTCAGACCACAATGGTTTTTTAGTTTTTTAAGCTACAATTTGATATGTTGAGATTAGAGAATAAAAAAAAATATTGAGGCGTGTTTTCTTTTATAAGCCTCATGTACGGGCAAGTTGGATGCGGAAGATGGAGAACCGCATTGAAAGGTATTTGGGAAAGTCTATATCCAGCATTGAGCAGATAAAATCTGCGTACCAGCCATCTCCTTCTGCACGGCGTCCATCTCCTGTCCGATGTCAGCAGAGAGACGTTTCTTGAGCCGCTGTCCGAGCCCCGCCTCCACGTGGCGGTGCAGCTGCCGCTTGTACTGGTCCAGCGCGCCCCGCTCCGCGCGGAACGGCGCCTCGTACTCGTCCACCAACGCTGACAGGCGACGGATCTCTTGGCTCAGCGTCAGCGACACCTACGTCATATTTCAATTTTTAATATTCACGGATATTTCTTCATCTATACTAATTTAATAAAGCGTAAACACACACTATTTCGTGGTGTAGGATGTCCGCAATCATATCATATTTTTGAATAACTCTTTCTTTAATAAAAAAAAGCCCTACACTTACGACACGCTTTAGACTATATATTCTTACGCTGTTAAACTTAGGGGGTAAATAAATTAGAAAAACCTTGATGTGAGAAAAGGACTATAAACTACAAGCTGATAACACTAAGCAAACAAGGTTGCCGCGGTAACGGTAATTGTTATCCAATGTCATAGGCCTTCGTTACCATTTGTGCATTATAATTTTGACATTTGCAATTATAAACAATAAAATAAAGTTTTTATAATTTCAAGCAGATAAAGCCGCACGGGAACAGCAGCAGGGTACCTTGTGCTCGACGCTCTCGACCATGCGTCCGATCTTGTCCTTCATCTGGCGCGTGATGGCCGTCAGCTGCTCCTCCACCGCCGACAGCTGCTCGTGCAGCACGCGCTGCTTCTCCACACGACACGACTTCTGGTCCGTCGCCTTGTTGTACACCTGCAATAAAGGACATGTACGGTGTAAACTACGCATGTTTTTTCTAACTAAGCGTTTTCTACCATTATAACGCACGCGACCATACACAACTAGTTTACGCCGTCGTTAATGGGAATAAGCCATAATATTCTATCTGTTTTTATTTATATGTATAGACACATCGTACAGGACATTTAAATTGATATTTAGAAAATTATTAAAATCGAAAATCATATTGGTACATGGCGGGATTCGAACCCAAGACCTGTAGATTACAAGTCAAGTGCTTAAACCACTGAGCCACCGACGCTCCATACAGTTTTTTACGCTAGTACATATTTATGTATTCAGCATTTACCAGTTCCAGTGCTGCCATGACGTCTGCGGCGATGTTCTTGCCGCGGCGCGAGTGCTGCGCGAACTTGGTGCGCACGGCGGACTGGCTGATGCACTCCTCGAACTTGCGCTCGAAGTCCACGAACTCGAAGTACCGCACCTGGTGCCCGTCCGCCAGCACCGGCGCTGGAACATATCGCACTTTGTACATCTTAGTGTTAAACATATTGGTAATAAGGTCATTTTAACTGTAGTAGACCCCGCTTTAACATTTTCATGTATTGTAATAACTCAAAAACTACTGGGCCGATTTTAAAAATTCGTTTACCATTAAAAAGCTACATTATCAGTGGTAACTGTAACAGCAACATAGGCTATGATTTTTTAGTATTTCCTAACTTCACGCGGGCGAAATCGCGAGCAACAGCTAGTACTTACATAAGTTGGAATTAACTTACATTTTTTTTATTAACTAGTCAGTATAAACTCACATGAGACGGGTTTCTCTCTCTCCCTCATGCGCGTGAGCAGCGCCTCCTTGGCGGATATGAAGAATATCCTCTCCTCGGCCTCCTTGGGCGAGCAGACACGCAGCTCGCGCGACAGGAAGTCCACACACCGGTTGGCATGTTGTGTACGCACCTGAAATATACAACAAAAAACTAAAAAAAACAACCCGACAACTTGAGTACCTCTTTCTTTTTTTGAAATCGGTTAAAAAAATATATATCTTTTGTGTAACGCGTGAATGTCGTTATATTTTGGTATCTATACAAATAAATATGAAAACCCTCACCTGGTCCAAGTATTCAGGTTCCGAAGCAGAAGCGTCCCATCTGTTGTTCAATATAAATATATTCGGTTGTGATATCTTCGTTGACACTTTGTGGAAAAAGTTTTTCTCCTGAAAATTTTTATCGTTTCATATATAAATCTATTATATTTCTATGTTAATATTATAAAGAGGAAAGATTTGTACTTTTGGATTTTTGTATGTATATCTCAAAAACACCTGGGCCGATTTCAAAAATTCTTTCACCATTAAAAAGTTACGTTATCGCTTAGTAACATAGGCTATATTTTTAAATTTCAAGTGGACGAAGTCGGCAATAGTTAGTAATATATGATTTAATTTAACTATTTATCACATCATGTACACAAAATACTCACAGTGACCATAAGTGTGGACTCGGCGTTAGCAACGAGGACGAAGACATCAGCATCAAGGCAGTACTGGTCTATCCAGGTGTCAAGGTTGGGAGTCACGTCGACCCCGGGGCTGTCCACCAGCACCACGTCGTCCCGCAGCAAGGCGCACAGCTCCCGGGGCCAGTATACATGCACCAGGGCGCACTCCTGCAGCCGCGTGGCGCACAGCGCGTGCCCCAGCTGGCTCACAGACTAAATAAAAAGCAACCTTTAGTTCTATACATGAGGTTCTTTTTTGACTAAACTTTTAACATTGGAGGTGCTTGGGTCCAAGCACCTCCAATGTTAATGTTATTACATGGTCTGTAAGGTGTATTAAGTAACTACTGGTCTGCAATAAACAGTTATTAACTCGTTTAAACTTTTGTGAGACATTATTATAACTAGTTATTGAATGGTTATCAGTCACGTCTGTTTTTCCGGCGTCGGCACCGGTATTTATTAACTCCTTTGAGTTTTATCTATGCTAAAGCATGCTAGAATCAGTTTTAATTAAATAGTCGATCTGATCGATAAAAACTATGTGTGTTTTTCAACTGTCAGTTGAAGTTTTGTCTTACACAAAGTTTTAAATAAATAGTACTATTCAGTTACAATTGACAGTATATAGCAGGCTTAGTATTATAATAGCAAAACAACCATTGTCCATATATCTGCATTTGCAAATATGTTGCCTGCTTTTAATACAGACGAATGGTCACACAGAAAGGAGATATTTTCCCCAACTAGGTTTCCCAACCCCCGCTAAATCCACTATATTGGATAATATGCTCAATTTGCGAGTTTTTTGATGGAATTATTGAGTCGTTATGTTGATTTACCTGCACGCTGAGCTTCTCCTCCGTACCGTCGGTGCGCATGAAGGCCTCGTCGGTGTCGGAGCCCTCCACCTGCAGGAAGCAGTTAGTGGTGTGCCCAATGCCACTCGGTAAGATCTTGTCGTGCAACATCGCGTTTATTACTGTGCTCTTACCATTACTTGTTCTGTAATACAATTGAATATACTAAAAACAATAAAACATGAAACTATAAGAATGTGAAAAGTATTGAATAAAACCATTGTCTTCAAAATCAACCAAGCTGAGCTTAAATATTGTTTTAGAGCAGAAATATTACATTTCGATTGCCATCTCCTTTTTTCCTCATTACAGCTTTTTAAAACCATATATGTAGTTGAATTATAATTTTTAATTACTAAAATAAAGGTATAAACGTAAAGATATTGCCACTAACCTGCCAAAGAAGGCAACTTTCATGTGATCTCGTTTGAGCACCTCCCGTATGGCCTGAACCTTGCTGACGTACGCTTCGATGTTGGCAACATCCTGTGCACTCGCAATCTTGTTTTCTCCCGATACCGCTGGAAAATTACATAAGTTATTAGTACTAAACAGTTTTACAATTTGAAACATGAGTATTTTGACGTTATGTAACTCTATGACACTATGAAAACTCATTCCTATTGACCTTAATTTTAACTACTGGTCATTTGCAGTTCAAGGTTACAATGTTGAATTTAGATTTCGCCTGCGTTGAATTAAAAAAAAACAGTAGCTTATGTGTTCTTTGAGACTATGTTTTCCTTTATACTATTGTTCATTGAGTTTTTTATTTTTTGATTGAAGAATAATTTTAAAATTCAGTTGTAAAAAGGAGCTAATTCTGGATAAATTGTCTCATTTAGAACATATATGAGCATGATTAACACCAAATTCTAGCACACTGTGGATGTCCATCTCATCATCACCAGTTCACTCTACATCCCCACGGGGGAATCGGAATTTACCCTAAGTTAGGGTGATTAGGCCATAGTCAACCACATTGGCCAAGTGCGGGTTGGTTGACTTCACACATATCTTTAAATTTCTTCGCTGATATGTGCAGGTTGCATCACAATGTTTTCCTTCACCGTAAGAATGTTGGGTAAATTATGTACATATGAAAATTCGAAAAATCGAAAATCACATTGGTACGTGGCGGGATTCGAACCCAAGACTAGATTACTAGTGAAGTGCTTAAACCACTGAGCCACCAACACTCTCACAGTTGGTGATTACAAAAGTATATAAGAAGGAAAAAATATCTCACCATGCATAAAAGTGACCGCATCCTTAACATAATCATCAATCTCAATGAATATATCGTTGATCTTCTTTTTAGCTCTTACAAATATCTGCAACGGGGAGTCAACATTGGGCATATTGACGCGGACGTTGCCATTGTTGAGCGTCGCGACGTTGTGCGGCCCGTCGCCAGCCATCATCGATATCGTACGGTTAACATACGCAGCCATACGGGAAGGAAAGATGCACGATTTGCGTTAGCCCAACCTTATGCCGAACAATAACAATAAACTTTTATTGCACCACTTCTACGGTTCACACTACATGCACGGTGCGACTGCAACAAAAAAAAAACAAGCTGAGCATGGCGGGTGCAGTGATGAGCGCAACAAAATCATAATGAAATGTGAGTGACTGCTACACTCAGAGATTTAAGGTTACCCTTACTGTATGTTTCTCATACTAAATCTACCCAACACACAGGGAGACCATCTAACCACTACAATAAGGTCTTATAAAAAGTTCCAAGCATTATAAAAATTGGAAACAAGAATTTTAGATACAGCTAAAAGTATAATATGGAAATTTTGGTATAATTTGGGTTTTATACCACAGCTTGCAAATCAATTAAAAACAATAAACAAAACATAGGAATATGACATATAGATCAGTGTTTCTAACCTTTGTATTGCAGTCTTTATAGAGAGGTAGCAAGGCCTCACAGAATTGTGGAAGACAAAGTTAATAAGAATTGGAATATTGTAAATGTTATTCCGAAACCAATAGTCTAGGAAGTGTCATGTGAAAACTACAACAAATTATTGTTATGTGATTAGATAAAACTTGCAAACAAAAAACAATGTTTTAAGGTTATTTTTAGATGCACTAAGTAACATGAAGCAGACTACATAAAGCGGGCCAAAAACAGCTAGACTTTATCAATGACGGTGAAAAAGTAGCACAGTAAAGAAGGAATACTGATACAGAAAATGTATAGCACCTTATCATCTCGTTGCATCATAGCCATAAATGCGCATCCCTGCACACCGAGCCGCGTGAAGGTTTGTGTACAATTTAGAATCACGTATAAATAGAAACCACTTGGAAAAAATGCAATAAGACGTAAAACAACTGACAGCCGCTAAAGATAGTCAAACCCAAAATTAATACACTCTGAATACTGAATTTCAGGAAGTCTTAATTTTTCACATTGTCAGTTAAGTCCGGCTCAACGAGCAGCAGTTCTTACCTGTTCTTTACAGCGACATTTTAAATAAATATATCACTTATTCGTGTTTTGCGGCATTGATCACCTGTAAAAATTTTCATTTACGATTTTTTCGTATTTTTAGTTTTTAATTACATGCTCCTAATCATAGTTGATAGTTCGTAAAACAAAGCAATATCATTGGGTCAAATTATTCATGTTCCGAGTATTTCAACCAATGGCAAGAGAATATATTTTTTTGTAATCCTTTGTAAAAGAAAATTATTTGCTCTATGTTTAATTTTTCCAATAAAATAAAGTAAAAAGAATAACACGAGCTAACGAAATATAAACTTTAAATACCTAGGTATTTTAATTTGTATTCCTATTTTTGACAAAATAAATTAAAAGCACTTAATTTCTTTCTGTAATTGAGATTCTGAACGTTAAGTTCATAGACAAGCAACAGTAACTTCGGAAGTCAAGTTATGCTGGCTGTCAGATTAATAAATGGCGGATGGACGTAAACGGATTTAAAACGAAAGTGGTGTATGTCCGTACAAATTTTGTTTTTAACTTGCTATTAAATTCTTAATTTGATTTTCAGATTCAGAAAGTTGTAGCTAAATATTAATTAACTAAAAATGTCTCGTTCCGTCCGTGCTGAAACCAGGAATCGTGTTAAAGACGACATCAAAAGAGTCATGCAAGCTGTTGAAAAAGTTCGCCATTGGTGAGAAACTTATATAGCAAAAAATATTTTTAATATCTATTTTGCCACATTGCAAATAATATATTAATTAAATAGGGAAAAGAAATGGGTGACAATTGGAGAGACGACTATGAAAATTTACAAATGGGTTCCAATATCTACGAGCGAGCAGAAGAAAAAACATGCGGCGAAACGCGAGAATAAGGAAAATACCTTGACCCCCAAAAAGATGCACGACTCTTCAAATTCTAACTTTGGCATGGCTGAGGATTCAAATACTTGTAAGTTGTTACATTTTATAACTAAAATAACTACTCCCCTTTTTCAATACAAGGAAACTACTATAATTTTAACCATAGTACAAAAGCAATATAAATGTTTATGAAATTTCTGTTTGACATTTAAAATATAATCCTGCTAAATTGTAAAAATATAATCTTTAAAATTATTATGCTTTTACATTTCAGGTTTTTCAACAGTAAGTGACTCTCAAGGTCCAACCGAATTTACCTCCAGCCATATGAACTTCTCAGAAGACTCAAACTCCCAGAGTAGTGGGACTACAACTCCGGCGAAACGGTTAAAAACAGACTAAGGTATAGTGTTAGAAAATTAGCATGAGTTGTAAATATATGGAACATATAAAGTGAGTGCATTTATAAATAAAAACTATATTTACAATGGTACAATGTAGGTGGATAAGAAATGCTCATTTAAATGTGTCACTATGTGAAATATAAATTGAAAAACCTTTTTGTTAAGGAATCATAAAGTGCCATCTTCTTTAGAAGTTTGGCTATCATTAAGGCAACTTGCACTCTTGACGCTTCGGCTCTAAAAGGAAATCGGTACTCTTTCTGAACCAATGGTGTAGGTAGAGCCAGGATGCTCTTCAACCTACATTCTTTAGATCGTTGTATGATGAACTGCTGTTGTCAAGGAATGCAGACAAAAATTCTAATGCCCCTATAAATAATCCTTAGGCACACATCCCAAGGCCATTGCAGTCCTAAGGTGAAAAGACTCTCTTAATAGACCTTTAATTGAGGTAAAATAGGGAAAATGAAAGCAAACTCTATGAGTTTGTATGAGATCTGTGGATATGATTGTTAGTTAGTAACAAAATAAGGTCTGGATAGCTAATTTTAGTTTAATTGATTTCATCCTTTTACATTCTGGTCATATAGAATTGACATATATATTAATAGTTGCTAAAATTGCAGATTATATATTTTTTTTTATTACTTTGAATGGAATAGTATCATATGAGCCAAACACTTTTAGTTATCAGAACTGAAATTGTCCCCAGTTATCAAGATATTTTAATTTATCAGCAAAATTACAGTTTAGTTAACAGATATGTTCAGATAGTAACAATGCAAATTCCATTTATATTAAGATTAGCATATAATATATGTTGTAGTCAAAGAATTAAATTGTTAATCACCATAATTGAGGTGTATAAAAGTAAATACCAAATTGAAGCTAATAAATGTACTACAATATGTTTTGCTTAGTTTAAAACCTAAAAAAATGTACTGAGGTTTATTTGCTTTTAAACCCCTCGATTTTAGTTGTCTACTGTTGTAACATATTGTCATCACAAAAACAATGAAATCAATGAGTTTTATGCATGTTTTAGCAACGGTACACAAAGGCTGTATGAATCCAGCCAATGGAGTTACAGCTCGTATGAGATTTTTATATAGCTATTTTAGACAAATTACTACTTGTGATATGTGAATGTATGACAAGTATGAACTTTGCATTGTGAATATATTTTGGAAGTGTCAGAAATTAATGAATTGCACTTTTTGGTTTGTTTAAATAAGGGTGATTAGTTTGATAATTTAGTAGGGATGGGTTGTGTAAAATCAGGTGTGAATATTTTCGATTTTCGATTTTTACTCTCATAGAAGTTGGAATCGATAGATTAATAGTTTTAACTTATGGATTAAAATAAAAAACACTGTTTTCTCAAATCAATAATGACCTACAGAACCAAAATAAAAAATGAGAGTTACTACTACAGTTGTACATAATTGATTTGGATTTTGCTATTACTGTCATCGCTTTATTCTCTACACTATATTCAGTACTAGAATAGTCCCCTAAATTAGTTAATAATTAAATAATAATTTTAGTTAAGTTTGTTAAATTTTGTTTAAACCGAATATCAATAGTTCATAGTTGTTCGCTATGCATGTTTGTTTCGTCACTATGATACCCGTCTATTAAGTATGGTATTTGCCTTCATACAAATTGAATTTGATACTTCATATACACCATTTGTCAAACTAATCAATCTTATTTAGACAAACTATAGTATGATGGTAACTGATGTAGCTCAGTTTGGGGTAACTTGGTGCACATAAAGTTGTTAAATAATATGAGAAATGTACACTAACGGTCATCCTAACTGGCTGATTAATGACTGAGTGCGATAGTAAGATTGTTTTATAAAATGCTCTCAAATTAATGAGAAATAATATAGTATTTTTTGTTATTTATTTTCTATTTTAACTAATTTTAAATTTTAGTTTAAATTTCGTGTGACATTGTAATTTTAAAATTATCTGTGAAATATTACTGTAAATAAGAACTATATTCGAATTGAATATTAAAACATGTATAAAATTAAAAAGATTTTTATTTCAATTTATCAGATATGGTTCCTTTGACATCCTGATTTTTACATTAAAAAGACATTTCAGCGGTTGATGTGAGTAGATATAGACCAGGGGTGGCAAACACACAACAGTGTTCTGTTTTTTTTTAAAGAAATATTTTATGCGGTCTTGGACGTGCCATGGATAAGTTTGACTGCGATTATTACGTCACATCCATGGCGCATCAAATTCATAATTCGTAATGTTTTTATAATTACCGACGTGCCCAAAATATGTCTAGTGTCATTTATGGCACGCGTGCCACTGGTTCGCCACCCCTGATATAGAACATACTAGTGAAGGCCTATATCTAGCAGCTAGCAGTGGACTGCCACGGTGATGTCACAGGGGTGAATAGTTGTCGGAGTCTGTAGAGGCGCTGCGCACGGAGCTGCCCGAGCCCTTGTAGTACGACTCTGATAGATTGTCGTAATCAGAAACGCCGATTATGGTACACAGCAGCTCACTTAAATTAATTGTCTGAAAATATACATTAAAAATCGTCTTACATGATAAAGCCAAGCTTAATCTCTAAATACCTTACAAATTTTAGCGTCTATCAGATAGACTCTCAGATTGTAAGCAGGGCTCACAAAGGGATGCTTCGTTTCAGTTTTGGTAATTAGTGGATCTAGAGTACAGACTCTCACGGGGTCACCGTTTTGGATGTTGCTTGTACAGTCACGGATATCGGCGGTGTTCCATTTCAGGAAAATTTGCCTTGTTCATTGCAACGAGACATACTCCGTCTCTTACAAATAATTAATTAGATAGCAGTGAGTGATACAAAGAAGAGAAAATAATAAAAAATAAACTAACCGTGTATCTACTAACTATATATACTAACCGATTTTTTATAAGCTGCGTTATTGATTTTTGTTCCGCGTCTCGTTTCAAAATTTTCAAACGATTGTAGCTTTTAAAGTGGAACACCGTCAATTTCCACGACTGTACCTTATCCTCCCCAAATCTCGAAAATGTGTTAAATTGAATTGTAAAATACTTACTTCTGGTAAGAAATGAAAATCTGACTCATACATTGCACATCGATCCTCGAAACTGTGGCAACACAGAATAGACAAAAGGTACCACGATAGTTCCCGCGGGAATCGTTCACCTGAAAATGTACGTATGAACACTAAGCATAAAAAATACCACAGATATACGTTACCAATTTTTGTATCTGTTTACCATAATCACTAAGCATATTAACAAATTGATTTCTGGGCATCGCGTAAGCGCCATCTATCGGGTTGGCGAAATGTTTAAACGTATTCTTGATATATCTGGCACTTTCTAGAAACGCGGGACGGTGGTTTAAATACAGCTTCACAAACTCCTCGAAATCGATCTCAGTTGAAGGTTGACGTTGATATACTTTGTACTTCGCCTCTACTATCAGATTTTCAACCTACAATAAACACATACAATTAACTGACTACAGCAGTGAATGTAGCTTATAGAATCGACAGTCTCTGTTCTTCCAACTACGCCCATAAATATAAACTCACTTCATATTCAGAAGGAAAGAATCCCAAAGCCCTCATCATGTCGGGCAGCGTTTCGATCGGGATGAAGTCTTTCACAGTCCTGATGGAAGGAGAGAATGTGCCCTGGCACAGAATCTGGATGTAGTAGAAGAGGTCTCGGATTTCGTGGAACAGCCAGCCCGGCCGGCCGTTCTCTATCAGACAGTAATAAGGATCCAAGTCGGTTCCACCTTGTTTTGTTGTCGTGTCTATTGCTCTGGAAATCGAAAAAGAGAATGAAGAAACAGACAACACAAAATTAAGCGACTTCCCAGATTTATGAGTACCTGGTGTTCTCTAGCGTCCACAAGTGGAATAATAAAATGAGTGTACATACCTGTAATTAGCTGCCCATTGCGTCATGCAGCTATCCTTAGCTCCTATAGTAAATAAACTGCCAACGTCTTCTCGATAACATACTTCTATCAACTATAACAAATAATTCTATAATTTTTCGCAGATTTCGATGATTTGCGACTTAACAGAAAGACAAACCTCTATGGGATGCCCTAATAGCCCGATGTGTCTCCAGGGATTGCCGTCAAGCGGCATCTTCTGCAGACCGACGACGGTCTTGGTGGCGAAGAGTAAGTACTGTGCGCCCTCATCATCGTCACTTCGCGTCACCAACTGCAGCTGGCGCACCGGCTGCTCGAACCGCGGCCCCAGCACCGTCGCCAGCGTCATCGTCGTCTTGTAGTTTATTATCTTGTATTTAAACTGATGAAATATAAATCAATTTTTGTTTTAAGATTGGCGAAATCTGAGTGTTTGACTGTTATGCAGTTTTACTATAAACTTGGATCATATTAAAATTAAAAAACCATTAGCATACTTCATCATTAGCGATTAGAATCATAGGCATGTCAGTGCGACAAGTCTCAGGGTCGATGTCTTTGGGCGAGGGCCAGGGGATGCCGGCCAGAGGGATGGCGCTCTGTTCTATCCTGTCCAGGCTGAGTATCTCAAGGTATTCTTCGGAGCTGGCGCCAATGTCATACTCGACGAGCGTGCGGTCAGCGCCCATCGACACCAGCTTGTAGTCGCCGCTCTCGTTCTTCTCGGGAAGGAAGAAGACCGCTGTCACGTCTTTGTAGTGCGCCCGGTGCTTCGCTACGAACTTCCAGCTCAGCGAACCGCAATCGTACTTATACAGGCAGACCGTTCTACCAGCGTCCTTCAAATAAATACATAATTAATGTATTAAAATTAGTGTTCAAGAAATCTCTTTACTGTCTGTGCTAGTGGTAAAAAGTCAGAGAATGTGATAACGTCTAAGGTTTGTGAATGTTAACACAACTAGGGCGTGTGTAAAATAAACAAATGAATACATACAAAAAAGGCAAGAGATAGAGAATCAAGGCTGAAAGATATCTCCTTGATTGAGAATCGGGTGTCTTTAAACGGTTTGTCAGTTCTTATTTCAATCGTTGTTGGGTCTAAGAATATTAATTGTCCAGTGTTGAGACCGCAAGCCAGGTGCAAGCCTACGAAAAAATATTATTAAATCGTATTCGTATACACACTTCGTACAACATACGTATAGTCTTTTTACAACTTTACCATTGGGAGAGTACTTAAGACAAGTAACAGAGAGCTGGGGATAGAAGACGTCAATAAGACAACTGATCGAGTCATCGGCGGGTTCCGTCACCACCTTGTACCGCTCCCGCAGAGGTAGCCGCGCGAACAGCATGTGCCGTACGAAGTTGTAAAGCTCCAAGGTGCCATCCGCGTAGCCCACGCATACGTACGGCCTTTAGAAAAAGGGTGAACTCTTACTTCTATAAACTTAATCGACTTCGTTGACGGAACACAAGAAGGTGAGTACGTCGCAGCATCAAGAGCCGTATAATGATTAGCAGTTTAACAACGTGAAAGAATTTACGAATAGCTTTCCGTGGTATGAGAGGGAAAGTAGTAAACTTTTCTCTCTATTCCTCCCTTTCTCTTACTTCTCAGGATGCACCGTCATAGCGAGCGCTGGTGACGTCTTGTTGTCCAGGATAGTGTGATTGTTCTCCGCCACGAAGTCCACAAAGCCGACACCCTGGTTCTTTGTACACACGATAAAATCTCTAACGACGAAGGGCTTGTTGGGGACAGTGGCGTCAGAGGGCAGCTTGCTCTTCATCAGCTTCTGCCGCCTGACGCCCGTCACTGGGTCCACCTTGAGCACCACTTTCTCCCAGCATAGGCATTGTTTATTACCTGGTAAATTTGTTCTGCTTGAAAATCAACCAACATGGGGCAACATATTCAACTACAACAAGGGTATTATTAAAATATCTGAAAACTTTTACGAATAAGTTTCTAGTGCATGGAGGTACAGGATATAGAACTGTTTCTCGACTACTTGCATTTGGGGTCGAAGATTTGGTAGCTCCTGGGCGAGACGTTGAAGCTGAGTCCTGTCACCTTGTCGACAGTGAAGCCGTGCACCCAGTACAACAGCTTTAGCTGCGGGTCATAGAAATGGATCGCGCCCTCGCTATTGCCTGTCACTATAACTCTGGAATAATAATAGAATGACAATTCTGTAACTAAAGCTTGGAGTATGAAGTTCCGCGTCAAGAGAATAACTACTAAAATATTAATCAAAGTATATGTTAGTTAGCTCTTATCTCAAATTACAATGAAATAACACACCCGTCGATATTTTTAATGACTTCTATCCTACATTGTTGTATCTTCAGACCCTTGACGAACTTCATATCCTCAATATTTTTCGCATCCTGTACGTTAGCGTTAAACTCAGAAGTGTAGCCGTACACCAGCGCATAGCCGCGATTGGTACCCGCGAGTATCTGACACGTCTCTCTCACGTATGTGAAGCAAGTCAACTTGCCAAACTCTGAGTTTTGCTTCCTTTCTACCGTTAGTATTACCAACTCGTACGTGTTTGTATCTTTTACCACTCCTCGCTCAGTGACAAATACTTTCTGGAACATAACATTCAAGGAGGCTATTCTTATCGGATGTTTAATTTATTTATGCAGTTACTGCTGCTAGTAGATAGTTATATACTGAATACGTAAAACCTCTTATATATTTGTAACTGTAACGTAAAATAGTGCTAACCCTAGAATCGCCGATCCATATATCGTGTTTGGTCATCAGCACAAACTGTTCTGTGTGTATCGGGTTGAAGGCCATATCAAGGATCGCACCGCGAGGCATGGTTAGTTCCTGAGTAGCTACATTGTTCACTTATTAGTTATAAAGTACAAAAATTAAACAGACTTAATTGTAAAGCAGATGTTTTTCGTCTCGTAGACTTTGAAACTGGCTTCTATGAAGCTTACGTAGTTGACCTGTTATTATTCTTGCTCTAAGCATAATTGATCTATAACTATGTTTTTTTTTTATATATGACAAAACTTTACCATGTGGTTCATCATTCCCGAAAGACCATATCCACCAATAGACAACCGCCTTCTCCCTATAACCTATGGTAAGGAGATATTTGGCGTCTGGACTGAGGGTAATCTTTGCGATGTTGGTGCCGCCGTGTGGGGAAAAGAGTGTCTTGACGGGGAAGTTGTCGCTACTGTCCCAGACTATGAGTACGTTCTCAGGGCCCGAGTCAGCCGTCACCAGCCACTTGCCCTTGCTGTCTGCAGCTATGCATGTTACTACGTGCTTCTGAATTATACAATAGACAGTATTAGTAATAGCTATACTTAGTTAAGTAGAATTGGTTGCAGTAACTATTAATATAAAAGCGCCAATAGCCTAATGATTAGAGGTACGGATTTCCGATCTCGTAGTCGAGAGTTCGAATCCCGCCATTCGACTATTGTAGGAAACCATATCCAAGCACAAGCCTAGAGCTTAGTTGGAATGGTAAAAGAAATATTAGTAAATTAAAATCATATACTAATATCTTTATAAAAAAAAATATATATATATATATATATATATATATATATATATATATATATATACGAGTATATAGCAATAGGTTACATGTCCTTGCAATATCCTCATCTCGTTGGTTGTCCAGTTGTAGAGCACTGCGCAGTTGCCGGCAGCATACAAGGCGATTGTGCTGCCCTCGTCGTTCAAGTTGATCACACCCACCTTGGCGTTGTAACCGTGGATCCAACGGATGTTCTACGATTAGGAATTTATTTTTATTGTGTAGGGCTACATTATTGTTATTAGTTGATAAACAGTGAAAACTTAAACCAAATGTTTAGTAGCATTGACCTATAGGTATGATTTTCTAGCTAATAATTTGCAAATGTTAATACTAATTGCAAGAGAAAAATTTCAACTTTAAATGGTCTGTGGTTAGTTCAGCAGACACTGAGTAGTACATTTCTATTACTACTTCTACACTAAGAGCTTCTTTAGTGACCATTAAAAGACTGAAAGAAATAACGTTACGAAGGGCGAAGGCTTGTAGTGATAGTTGCCAAGCTCCGAATGCTTCCTGATCTGTGAGAGGGACAGGCTGTAAAGGCGGCGCACGTCGATGTCGCTCGCTGCGCGGCTGCTGCCGCTAGGGTGCGACGTCATTTCATACGAATATATACGAATGTTTTGTTGTTTCGTAATATAAATAATCAAAAACAATTCACATACACTTTCTGTCGTTTTATAAGTCATTGATTGACAGTGAACAACAATTTGACACGTTCGTTTTTTTTTTTTTTTTTTTTTTAAGAAAACCGAAGAATGGCGCATACATTTTCCTATCTCAATTTTGTCAAATATTTATTACGGGTTAAGTTCTCAGTTAGGGTAAATAATACCCTTCTCAACAGTCGAGTCCACTAATTATATCTCCTATCACAAATCCTGGACCTGACTCTATATCGCGGCTTAATCGACTCTAGATCTCTTTTCACTAACGCGAATAACGCGCGAGACTGCTATTTGTAAGAGAGATGGCATCTTTTCGCACGCGGCCAAACGACTATATATCACAGAAACCGCTTGGCTAGTGTATTCTAGTGGAAAAGGGGTCTACAATTCTGGTTTTCACAACAAAAATTGGGTCTTAGCGTTTGAGCCCTCTAGACTGCAAAGCTCTGCGGTTATCAATCTTAGAAGCTTAATAATTATCGGTTGTAATAAGGAAAAATGCATGGTATATTATTTAATTTCGGTATGCGAAACAGGAGATTGAATCAAAGGGCGTCAACCATTGTCGCTCCAGCGTTATCTCAAGTCAAGGGTCAAATGACTGCGTATACGCGATCAGTCTTTGTCAGTCCGGCAACATGGCCGCCAGCTGTTCAATGTTGTGCATCATTTTGCTAATTGTGCAAGTTAAATGCAACACCATATTCTTAGAAATGAACACACCTACACCTGAAGAGGTATTAAGTTTTATTTAATTTGAATTTGTATGAATGTTGAAATCTCCCTTATCGTTATCCTTGAATTTATTTTTAAATAATCTGCTTATTGAGTGTTTTTATCTTCTTAAGTAACTCAAGATGTCTTCTAATTATTCGTAAAGTTATACTTAAAATATTATAATAAGTTTGGTAGTACTCAGTGATCGAGTAGTAGATTCGATTCCAACTTGCTTTCTCTACATCTAAACATTCGCAGTATGTTAATAAAATTAAATAACAATTAAATAAACACCGATACAAAATGTTATTCACCTTAACAACGAATGTAGAGTTCCTAATCTGTCATCTATGTCTTTTCCTTTTGTGTAATTATCGTAATGTCTCGATCGTCCTGCAAAAAAGTGTCAAGATGGGCCCCTACATGAAATACGAAAGATTACCATACCTCTGAACTTTCTACATCGCTTCTCGTTAAAACTTTATTTACATTATTAGGTACTTAAACAATTGCAATCTTGGTTTGTGATCTTTACAGTTGTATTTCCCGGAGTGCATAAATCGTACACACATCATATCAATTGGTTTTCCTTTTAATTATATGTTACTGTACATATACTTAGGCGAGTTTCCTGAGGAGATACGGGTACTTGCCAGAGGTGCAGGGCGATATAGGTTTCTCGTACACGCCGCAGTCGATAGCGGAGGCTGTCAAGAAGATGCAGCAGTTCGCAGGACTGCCGGCAACAGGGAATCTCGATGAAGAAACGAGGAGCGTACGTGTCCATAAATACTTCTAAGAAAACTTTATATCTGAACCCGCTATGTTCAGGGTCACTGGTGTATAAACATTTTGCTAACATTGCCCGACGGTTAAGTCCATGTTTTAGTTGTCTATACTTGGCTTGTTGTTTGCTTTGAATTTTGTTCAAAATTCTATCAGGCCTTTTGACCAGCTAGTACATAGCGATGACTCGTTTTGCTGGTAATAAATTGATACGTTGTTACAGTTGTTTAAGAAGAAGCGTTGCGGTGTTAAGGACATAGAGAACAGTCCCAGGTCCCGCAGGTACATCCTGCAGCAGGGATGGGGGAAGAAAGCTATTACTTATAGGTAAACACATGCTCACAAAATTGAAACAAAAATATAACCTTTGAAAAGATTAGAAATTGAATGTAGTTATGTTTTTTTTTTTTTTTTTTTTTTTTTTTTTTTTTTTTTTTCAAAATTCTATCAGGCCTTTTGACCAGCTAGTACATAGCGATGACTCGTTTTGCTGGTAATAAATTGATACGTTGTTACAGTTGTTTAAGAAGAAGCGTTGCGGTGTTAAGGACATAGAGAACAGTCCCAGGTCCCGCAGGTACATCCTGCAGCAGGGATGGGGGAAGAAAGCTATTACTTATAGGTAAACACATGCTCACAAAATTGAAACAAAAATATAACCTTTGAAAAGATTAGAAATTGAATGTAGTTATGTTTTTTTTTTTCAAATCTGCCGATTACGTTTGGACTACAGGATGACACAATGGATAGGATCATCATAAACCTAACACCTGCACACAATATCATTCGGAAAAAATAATAATTCTATTGTCACTTTAATTTTTTTTTACGTGAGGTCAGGGTGTTGAACGGTTCGAGTACGTTGGAGAGGGAGCGCGTGAGGGCGCTGATGGCGCTGGGGCTGGCGGTGTGGGCGCCACACGGGGGGCTGCGCTTCAAGCAACTGGACGAGGGACATGCTGACATACAGGTCTCCTTCGCCAGCAAGGATCACGGGGACGGGTCAGTAACACTCAATGATACTTCAGAGAAGATCATGAAGTTCGTTTCGAGAGTTAAATATGTAGATAACACGTAGCTTTGTAACGTAGGTTTCCTTTTGACGGGCCAGGTCGCGTGGTCGCGCACGCGTTCCCGCCGCCGCACGGCGCCATGCACTTCGATGACGACGAGGTGTGGGGCGACGGCGACAGCGATGACGTCGCCGACGATGACGTCACCGACTTCTTTGCAGTCGCCGTGCACGAGATCGGACACGCGCTCGGACTCTCGCATTCCAACGTGAAGGCCTCTGTCATGTACCCCTACTACCAAGTGCCCGTCGAGAAGCTGCACATGGACGATATACTGGGCATGCAAGAGCTCTATTGTAAGTCACTCGTGTAACGCTTTAGTAAGCTAATTTCACATGTGTCTTTTGTGACATCTTGTTATATCCCGCTAAGTTCCTTAAACATTACGTTGTTTTTATTAAAATCTCCACTGCTCTCTTGTTACTCTAGTGAAGGAGGATTTACCGAGTTCTGCTGAAAGTACGGAGCGCGCGTCGCGGTCCTCGCTGGCACCGCACTTCACACAGACCGCCGACAGCCGCGAGGAGGACCTGCCCGACCTCTGCCTCTCGCACTACGACACCATACAGGTCATACACGACAAGATATACGTCTTTGAAGAAGAGGTACGTATTTCTAACTTCAAGTTTAACCAGTCTGTTTTTAACTTAATAGAAATCTTTGAAATACTTCGATTAAAACATAAAATTAATGCCAATAGAGACCTTTTATTAATGTAGGCTTAATAATGACACACATTTATCTCCGCAACCGCCGAGTTCAATATCCGAATGCAACGCGTAGATAACGACCACATACATTGATTGCAAAAATTGAAAAAAACACTTCACAACACTAATATTTATGGGATGTAACCGTAAAGGAATTTAAATCTTGTGTTCAAAGGCACTGGTTTTAGAGTTGTTGGTGTCTTTCTGCAGTGGGTGTGGGTGTTCAGAGACCGTCGCGAGCTGGAGGAGGGCTACCCGCGTCGCATACACGACGTTTTCATCGGCCTGCCCAAACACGTGCAGTTCATACGCGCCATCTACCAGAAGATCAACGGCAACATTGTCATCTTCTCTGGTATACTACCACCATGAGTTATCTAATATTCGATGTTATATATCTTGTAAAATTGTAGTGAAACGGAACGTGTTTGTTGTAGGTCGTAACTACTGGGAGTTTAGCCGTCGCTTCCGGCTAATGCGTCGCGGGCGCGCGGCCGAGTTCGGACTGCCGCGACGTATCGAGCTGACCACAGCCTTCCTCTCCAACTACAACAACCGCACCTATCTCATCAGCGACGACCATTTCTGGCGCTACGACGAGCGACGTGACGCTATGGATCGCGGCTACCCCAAGCACATGGCCGCCTGGAGACGCATTCCTAGCCCGGTAGAGGCCGCCATGGTGTGGAAAGGAGGTTATTTGGCTATTTACTTTAAATAGGAGATCACAAATCTATTGAATCATTTAATACCAGCTTTTGCTCGCGACTTCGTCCGCGTGAGATAAAAAAAAAGTTACCCAGTGATAACGTAGCTTTTTAATTCTGAAAAAAAATTGAAATCGGCCTAGTTTTTGAGTTATTTCAATACATACAAAAATACAAATCTTTCCTCTTTATAATATTAGTATAGATAAAGACTAGTAAGTATGGCCGTGTGATCGCAGTTCCGAAACATTTTTTTTTAATTCCTCATTTTATTTAAGAGCCTTTTCCTATAAATAAATATATTTTAGCTATCAGGAATGTGTTCTGTGAATATTTTAACAGTGTCAAGTTAGATTATAAATGTAATACTTATTGCAGACACGTATTTCTTCTGCGGGCCGCGTTTCTGGCGCTTCGACAACGAGCGTGTGGAGGCGCACGCGTATTACCCGCTGCCCACCGCGCAAATCTGGTTTCCTTGCGACTCTACGCCAGAGATGAACAAATACCTCACAAATGACGAATCTTAACATGCAAACTTTACGCGCGGTTCATACTTGGCCAGTACAGTTAAGTAGCACTCAATAACTGGTCAGGAAATCAACATGAAGTGTGAACGCTAACTGGCCCCAATGAGTATACAATGTATGACTGACCTCAACTGTTGAACTGTACTGGCCTAGTGTAAACCACGTGTAATGCCTGTTACTTGCATTTTCCTTCACTCCAGTGAACCAGTGCTGTCATAACTTTTTTATCTTTTAACACAAGTCTTTTTATTGATTTTTATTTTGTAATTTTATGTTAAGATGTGAATCGAATAAAGTTAAGGATAATTTTTAATAAGCAGTTTTCTTTTCCTAAATAGAATGATCGTTATAACTTAAAGCTTATAACTTGGTATTAACGGAAATAAAACATACTTTAAAGAGACGTAAGTTTTATTAAGTTTAAAATCACATTTACAGAATAAGCAAATGGAAAGATTTAAAATCATGGAATAGTAAATGATGCAAATAATACTGCTTTTATAATCACATACGAGTACATTAAATATCAAGACATATTAACAATAACACTTTATTTTTGTACTATGAGACTAACAATAGAGAATAACTTTTTTTTACCACATTAAAAGCTGGCAATCATTTATGGAATATTTTTTACTCTGTTCTATTCATTTTTTAGTCTATGGTAAAAATGTATTACAAAACATTCAAATGTTTAAGTTAAATAGTAGAGAGAAATAACCTGTAACCGAGTTTAATTTTCAAAACATAACCACAATTAACTGCCTTCGTTTTTGTTTTTTTCTTTTCACGGCTTTCACACCCAAGTGCAAAGCCAACCGCACTTAGCAAGCAATAAAAGAAAGTCTTAATGGTAAATAAATTTAATTCAATTATTTGTTCAAATGCTTATTTGTGACAGAATCTTTTTCACAATCAACAAATTCGAATAAAGTTTAAAACATTATAAATAATTGATTTTACTTTACATATTGGAATATTGTCTATGTTGGTCGTGTGGGGGTAGTGGGGACAGTGGGGGTGGTGCGAGTGGTGGGGGGTTGGGGGGATATCTAGCTGCAGCAGGAGGCGGGGTTGGGGTCCTTGCCGGAGCGCTTGGTGATGTTCAGCCTGGTGAACTCCTCGGCGACAGTTGGGTGGATGCCCACCGTGTTCATCAGCTGCTCCATTGTGAGACCACATCTGGTTAAAGGAAAACAAGCATCGTTAGTTTTTTTGTGTATTTTAATTTAGATGAAGAAGTTATAAAAAGTTAACTAATACAATAACCAGATTTTTTCCTATAATCTAGATTATTTTATGGTAAAGTGGTAACATATCGTATTTTTTATCGTAAGTGGAAATAGCGAAGCAACCGCTGCCTACACACATAAGCAATTGCAGATGGTTTACCACAGCCAGGTAACGTACAGAGTAGGGGAAGGGATAAAAAGGGGATATTTCCCCTATCTGTGCCCCTACCACCGTCAAATCCAGTTTCCAAAGACAACGTTAGGGCAGGAGTCTAAAATAAGGATTCCGAGACGCATTAACGTCTTGTTTAGCTGACATCGCTGCAATAGCGAATCGACCGTTGAAACGTGTGAAATTGTCGTGTACTGACTTGATAGCGGCGGCGAAGCCCTGTATGACCTCTCCGGCGACAGGGCCTACGAAGTGCAGGCCGAGGACCTGCTGCGGCGGCGCGCGCTCCGCCACCGCCTTCAGGTAGCAGTTGCGGATGTTGCGCTGCGGGATGAAGAACTCTGTCGGCTTGTAGTACGCGTGGTACACCTCTACCGCATCCTCACCCAGTCTGCAACACAAATTATGGAATATAAAAGATTATTAAAAAAAAAAAACAAAAAGATAATGCACGGAGGGATAATGTGTATTCCTGTCCCGAGTGTTAATTATCCTATTTTAAGCAAATGTTGGGTTCACTGTAAAACCTACTGGATAGTTTTTAATGGAATATAATAGGACCAAATAACCACGCACTGCTTGTCAGTAAAATTATTAAAAATCAGTCAACTAGACACGGAGTTATTAAGAATCAAAAATGAAGACGTATTGTGAACCTCCACCATTTTGAAGTCGCATAAAGCTAGTTTTAAGGTGCTTTTCCACTAAAGGACTAGCAAACACTATTTTTATCAGGAAGTGCTATGTTGTGTTCGCATTAATTTCTTTAGTATATTCTTTAAAACTTTTGCAACTAGAAGAATTGCGTAAAGAAGAAGTAACGCTAAATCATGTTATATTTTAGATTCCACAAGAAGTGCGGTTATATTTTTTTTTAATTTAGTTATTAGTGACCTCGCAACCGCTGCCTCCTCGCTGAGGCCGACGCAGCCGTACTCCAGCGGGGTGAAGACGGTGGTGGCGACGTTGTCGTAGTCCATGTGGTGCGGCGCGGCGGCGAACAGCCTGCGCGCCAGCAGCCGCCCGGCGTGGATCGCCACCGGCGTCAGCTCCGGCCGCCCCTCCAGCACGTCCCCCACCGCGAAGATGTGCCCCACGTTCGTCTGCTCCGTCGCCGCTGATATCTTACCACTCTCAGTCACCACCTACAAAATACAAATAAAACATTATTACTAACCCTTTGGGTAGGGGACTGGTGTCTGAACTAGGGTGGCGCGCTATGATGGATCACCAGACCACAATTGAAAAAATAAATAAAAAAAACACCAAAAAATACAAAAAAAACATCCCAAGTTAAGATTTTAAATCATTACATATTATACTTTAGATCTAGCAATAAAATGGATAATTCCAGTATTCTTATACTGAAGAGAACATCGAATTTTATGAAATCTGAAAAACGATATAGCCACTAAGATATTTTTTCTGTAGTATACACTATCTATGCTATTATAATAAAGCGTAAACACACACTTTTCTGTTGCCTAAGATGTCAGCTATTACAGCATATTTTTGAATAATTATTTTATTAATAAAAAGCCCTACACTTACGTCACGCTTTAGGCTATATATTTTCACGCCGTTAAACTTAGGGGGAAAATATTTTGGATAAAAACCCTAATGTGGGAAAGAGACCATAAGTTGCTGCCAACATCAAGGAAGCAAGGTTACCATGGTTTGTCATCATGTCATGTCATTTTGACATTTTCAATTGATAATTTGACACATGTAAACAATAAAATAAAATTTTCATATTATAATTTTATGCGGATGAAATCGCAAGGGAACAGCTAGTTATTATTATAATAGAAACCATTTAAAGTAGATTTCTTATTTAATGTTTTATTAAATTTAATGTTAATTTCTACTTTCTTCTCGACTGTTGGTAGGTAAATAAGTGGGGTAGGTAGCACTCACAGTGACGCCGGCGGCGGGCAGGTTGAGCGCCTTGGTGAGCGCGTAGCGTCCCGTCGCCATCAGCACCGTGTCGAACACGTCCTCTGATCTAAACATGCAAATATTCATATTAAAAACACAGATAGTTCAAACTTATAATCCATACTAATATTAGAGTATTATTTGATTTCCGTATGTATTGATATTACTATTTTTTCATACAAAAATTCAAATCTTTCCTCTATATAACATTAGTATAAATTAAATTAAATATATCACACATTTAAAATGGAAAGAGGCAATGTATAAAGGTAAGTATAACTGACTGTTCCCCTGTATCGGTGTTCTGCCACCGCGCCTTCAGCTGTCCGCTCTCGAGTTTCTCCACGGAGAGCGGCACACACTTGTGATGGAAGCGAACACCGCGCTCCTCCATCTCCGCAGTCACCAGCTGCGCCATCTGCTGGTCGAACCCTCGCAGCGGCACAGACCTCACCAGCACCGTCGCGGAGTACCCCAGAGAGTTCAGGAATCCCGCGCATTCCAGACCGATGTCTAGACAATAATTACAAAGATCAGCCCTTCATACACTACTGCTCCCTTTGTAGCCATTTATCAAACTTATTTAGAAAAGGAACTATTAAAGTTTTTCCATCAGTTTGGAATGCAATCACCGCCAGTATAATCTTGAAATCTCACTTATATCATAAATGCGAATGTTTAGTAGATGGATGTATGTTTGTTAGAGATTGTAAACTAAACTGCTGTACGGATCTCGATGAAATTTGGCATAGATGCAGATCATAGTCAACACATAGGCTAGTCACTTTTATTTTTTAATTCTACGCAGACGGAGTCGCGGGCGAAAGCTAGTTAATATTTATACTCACAACCAGCACCGACGACGAGCGTCTTGCCCGGCGGATACGACAGGCTGAAGATGTCATCGCTGCTAATACAGTATTCCAGCGCACCAGGTATGTCCGGATAGTGTGGCCGGCCGCCCACCGCTATCACAATGTTCTTAGCCGTCAACTCCTTTTTGCTGCCATTCTTCATTGTCGCCACTATCGTATGCGCGTCCTTGAACTCTCCTAAACCGTTAATGTATTCAATCTTCTTATCTCTAAGGTCGACTCGTGTCACCCAGTTGACTGACTTGATGTGGTTCTGTACAGCTTCTGTTAACGAGCTCCAGTTGATCTTGATGTCTTTAGGAGATGGCACCTCCCAGCCGTATGACACCGCTTCCTAAATACCATAAACACTATGGCTGAGTTCGTTAAGCAAATTCTACATTACAATTAACACCTTCAATGCCACTGACTGACGAATTAACTGTTATAAGAAAATGTAGTGGCATGGAACGTGTTGAAAACGTGTACCCAACGAATAGTTTTATGAAATATTAATGGAAACAAAGTTGAAGGTGAACAGAAAATCAATAACGTAACAAGAATAGCTTAAAGGCAATTATTGTTCATTATTTTTTACTTTGTATCATTTCCTATACAATGAACAGTTACAAAGACTTCTGTATTTTATTGATACTGAAGAACAACTAAGACATTTTATTATCAATACGATGTCAGGTTTCACATTTACAAACGTAGTTTAGGCACAAAGTTAAAGTGGTTACTGAAAATGTTGCACTGACTATAATATACAAATAAGATATTTATCATATAAAATACATTTTATTATAAAAACATGCAATAATTGTTTCATCAAATACATTAGGCTTGTCAGTCACCTCCTGTTACTTACGAACCGGATAGCTAATTTTTTTCAATAAAGAAGTAGGTAATTCGACCTTATATTAAATTGGCTTTAACCTTGGTAACAAATTAATTCGATTCCCTCGTGACTTCGATACAAAATTTTAGTCACAGGTTTTTTACTCTACGTCAAAGCTGCACAAAGTTGGAATAAAATGCGTTTAGATAAAAGAAAACCGATTTTTTTTTGTTAAAAACGTTCATTTTATGAATACAGAGTACAGAACTACAAAAACAGTACATATCAAGATAATGTGCCCATGGACTAAAGAAGGAACGTCTATATTCGATCCGTGGGCGTCGCCAGTGGGGGGCTGAAGGGGCAGCCCCCCTATATTGCTACACGTAGAATAGATACGCAGACAACTACGTATAAGACCACTTTAAAAGTAGCAGCCCTTTTGAAATCAACCTACGAGTAGATCAAGACTGGCGACGCCCATCATCCTATTTCCTCATTAAATTACAATATAGGCATGTCAAACGATGAATCAAATTACATTTACACTGCACACAAACAATATTACATAACATCCTACATAAACGGGAAACATGTATGTATTATATTATATTAATAACTTGTATATATATGGAGTCATAAACGTGATTGCAGCACGCGGTAATATGCAAAGTCACATACACCATCATTATATTCACACTCGCGTATGTTTTAAATGATAACTGTGTAACTGTACACTAATATTTTCTACAATATCTTGTGTACTGGGAATAACTAGTAGGGTTACCTTAAATGATCCATTTTAACATATACCGCGCCTTCACAAACTAGACAAACTCAGCAAATAATCCGAACATCTGAGAAAAAGATCTTTAACAAAATAAACATTTTTTATTTGAGTTTAAAACATATCTACATACTAATAAAAACACTATTTACTACAAATTATCTACTAACAAGAAATTACTACGATGTATTTCATATAAATGCGATAAGTGGGTGATAGGCAATCATCTATACTCTATACCAATATAATAAAGCGTAAACACCTACTACTTCGTGACGTAGGATGTCAGCAATCACAATATGTTTTTGAATAATTATTTCTTTAATAAAAAGCCCTACACTTACGACACGCTTAAGGCTATATATTTTCACGCTATTAAACTTAGGAGGTAAATAAATTGAAAAAAAACCTTCATGTGGTAAAGGGACCATAAACTACAAGCTGCCAATATTAAGGAAGCAAGGTTATTATGGTAACGGTAATTTTGACATTTGCAATTGAGAATTTGACAAATGTAAACAATAAAATAAAGTTTTTATAATTAAATGCGGATAAACCCGCACGGAAATAGCTAGTTAGTTTATATAGTGACAAGATGTCGTACCACATTAAGGATGCAGTTTAGAAACACAGCGGTATCAATACACTATGACTCATTCTACCATAGAAATTATTGTTTTGTAAACATCGAGTTCTACTAATTGCAATATATCACTTCCATACAAAAACAGATTGAAATAGTATATAATTAAAACATAAAATAATTTAGGTTACTTATATTAAATGACTCTTAAAAGGTAGGGGTTATTTATTCAAGTGATTTTTACAATAAAATTATAAGCCGGTATCGGCGTTAGGGTAGGGCGCGGTTGTGCACCCGCCCAGGGCGCCTAACGGAAAGGGCGCCACAGGTCCGTCAAGAAATGTAGGTATTTGTAACTATCTGAACATTTTACCACATATTAAGGAAATAATGTGTTTGTTTTTACCACATTGGATAAAACATAATGACACATAATTTTGGTGGAAAAGCAGACACGTAATTGCGGTGGTTAATCATTATAAGTGTAAGCTATATTTGTTAAGGGCAAACCCAAAAATTTATGTAATTAATTTCTATAGGTATTTTCTGTAATAACCTTCAATTAAATGAATTTATTCCTAAATAAATTTTCAAGACCTATTTTGTTGATACTATATTATAAAAATGTTCATCATTGTTAGATACATATTCTCACATTATATTATACTTGTATAATATATTTTTTTTTTTAATACTCAAACATGAAAATTAACCTGCACTATTTTCCCACCACCCGCAGAATACATATATTTTCAATACTTTAACAAGTTTTTGTAACTTTAAATGTATAAAACTGGAAACTATATATTTAAACTAATGAGTGTACTTTGGACTTGACAACAGATGGACTAGGGTATGTATTTAGATCAGAGAAAGATATAAATTAATTAAACATACTGTCTCTTACATTTATATTCACATAGAATTAAAACTAAACTGGTAGACAATGCAATATTTCAATTTTCATCCATATGTTATTCAATCTTTCTCCATGCCATAGTTCTGGAGTTAACATAACTTTCATTCATTCAATCTTTTGCACCTTTTTAATATTTGTACATGAATAGATACATAAACAGTTTTAGGATGATAATAGTAACGAATTATAAGAACTCTTAAATCATTTTCTAACATTGAAACCAACATCAATAACACTTAGATTTGGTTCAATGCCAACTTCAATAGCAATATTAGATAAGATTATTAATAAATATTCACTTATTTCTATCTACATGGAGATAAATAGTATAGATATCTAAACAATAAAATAACCACAAAATGTTTCATCTAGTTTAGGGATTTATATCCAAGATAAGGTTTAGTAGGCTAGAGCTAAATTATAAATGCTACAAAATATAAAATTGTTAAGCTAATTAATGTGGAACTAAGTTATGGATATTTAAGTAAATGGTTCCTTTATGAATTTTTGCATGAATTACCACTAGTATTTTTTTTCTTCTACTTCTCATAGATAAACCAAAATAACTATATAATAAAGATTTCACATTTCTGTAAACTTACATAAAACTAATAAGTTTATTTGAATCAAAATCAGTACCAAATAATCCATATCAAGCGAGACCAGGATCAAAATTAATGTTGAAGGAAGGTCCATAGAACACTTACCAATTTCTAAAGAAAAAATAAAAATAAAAGTCAATGCAACAGAATTAAATTCTTAGAAAATTAAGAATATAATGTTTACCAGTTCAAAAATTTCAATAACCACTTTAACACTCTAAATAATAAATTTCCAACAAATATATAAATTATAGATGGTACTCACATGTATACTTTCTCCGAGAAGAGCAGCCTGGTGCATCAACTTCTTGGGTATACAGCCAACATTAACACATGTACCACCGAGGCCCCATTTTGTGCCCAGGGGCGAAGGGGTAACATAATCTAACACAGCCACTTTTGCACCATGGTTAACAGCTTCTTTTGCACAGGCCAAACCTCCAGAGCCTCCACCGATAACCGCCAGGTCATAGTCAAATGTGCCATCTAGAATATTGGGGTTTTCCCTTATAGTAATATGGAATTTAAATACAATTTTGCTCCTATGTTTTATTTTCATCAATACATTTTCTTTTGTTAAAAGTAAATACCTTCATTATCATTATATATTATAGACTTTTTTATTCTAATAGGTATAATATTGTGGATAACATCATAAATCCGAAGTATCTAGAGATTTGTAGGGTTTTACTATAATTGCACAAGAGATAATATAGCATCTTATTAAAATAACTGAAATGACAAAGATGACGAAAGTGTTTCGTAATTATAAAAAAAATGTTGATAGCAAATGAAATATAGAGGATTATTGATTATTTCTATCAATTTCATATCGACATCACTTTGAATAGTTCATAAACATTGAAGATTCAAACTCAATTTTTAGTTAGGTTATGAGGTACTTAACATTTCAAGGCCAAATTTACAATTACTACAAGTTACTTACGGTTCGAGAAGGTGCGTCGTGCCAATAAAAATATACTCTCAATTCTTTGCAAAGGCCTGTTTGAGTTCGAAATCTTTAGAAAATTGCTTAACATTGTCATATTGACGTATGACATTTACTACCACAATCTACATATAAGTGTACACTTGCACCTATGCAAACATTTTTGTTTTACGTAGCAAATTCACAACTAATTTGAACTTCGCAAAATGAAAACCGTGCTTATCACCGGAGCTAACCGCGGTCTAGGCCTCGGAATGGTTAAATATCTCACAAAGCAAAAGAAGGCTGAAAAGATCTTCGCCACTTGCCGGAATGCATCTGAGGTATGTAAAGTTAAACAACTACTCACCAATTGGTGCCATTGTCACTTAAAATTCAAGTACAGAATTGAATATGTTAATCTAATGGTTTTTAGACGTCTTCCCAACAACAAAGCTTGTAAAAAATTACTTCTGCTCAATGGAATGAACTAATAAAGGCTCGTTTTTAGAAGTTACAAGTGCGTGCGAAAGAGACGAATTGCTTCGCACAACTGACAGCTGACGTCACTTGATTATGACGTATATACCCTGTGTTCTTTGATTCTTAGTCATTGGCTTCAGTTTTTTTTTATCATTAGGGTTAGACAAAAAGCATAATTTTATGATTGATAAGTCTTAAAACTAAAATTTAAATCACATAAAGGCAATTTATGTACAATTACTACTATAAATATTATATCATGGACTTATCTATAGATATCTACGTATACGTAGGAATAGGAAACCCTTAAAGTTACTTTCACTTAAAATCTTAATAACTTAATAACATTTTAAAGTATATAAATTGAAGATTATATTTTCAGGAACTCACAAAGCTTTCGGAAGAACATCAAAATCTCCATATCTTACATTTAGGTAATCTCAGTATTTGCATTTAAATTACATTTTAAAGTAAAACATGTTTGTGGATTTCAGTGCTTAAGTTTATATGTTTTTACCAGATGTTAAAAAGATAGAATCTTATGAAGATTTTGCATCGAAGATTAAACAATTAGTAGGCAATGATGGCCTCAACCTGCTTGTTAATAATGCTGGAGTGACAACAAAATTCACCAAGCTTAGTCTTGTAAAGGAGGATCAATTGTTAGATAATTTCACCGTAAATACTGTCGCACCTATACTGTTAACCAAGGTAAATAGATATTACTTTAAAAAATATATAAAACATAGCATCTAATACATGTAAAAAATAATAATAATAAAACAGTGACCTTGAAACACGTCATGAATAAATAAATTACATATTGCACAATGTTGCATTAATCTAAATCTTACCCAAGTACTACATAAATACTCAACGTTGCAATGTCGCTTGCTGTTCCAATTTAGTTCCATTAAACAAAAATTGTCTACTAATAGTTGCCAAATATATCATTTGATAAAATACATAACAATATAATAGCCACTTTGTCATTATAGACTCTTCTGCCACTCTTGATACAAGCTGCTGATGTAAATAGCGAAAAACCGGTTGGAGCGAATCGCGCCGCGGTCATTAATATGAGTTCAGTTCTAGGATCCATAGCACAAAACGATCAAGGAGGTTTTTATCCGTATCGATGCTCAAAAGTAAGAATTTTTTTTATGGTCGTGAACTTTAAAATCCACACTTTTTTTATTTCACGTAAATATGCTTGACAATATATACAACTATACTTTCAGGCTGCATTAAACGCGGCAACAAAATCGATGAGTCTAGATTTAAAAAATAATCAAATCCTCGTGGCTTGCATGCATCCGGGCTGGGTGCGGACCGACATGGGCGGGAAAAATGCGCCGCTAGATGTCGATACAAGTATCAATGGAATTTTCAATACAATAAACAAACTAGGTGAGGAGGACAGTGGAAAATTTCTACAATACGATGGAAGTGAATTGCCGTGGTAATAACAATGAAGTTTTGAAATTTTTATGATTAAAGTTTGATAATATGATGATGTTAATAATTGCGGATGTAAACCTACAGGTGTTGTAAATTATTTTTAAGATGAGTAATTTCTGATTATAAGCCCCACTAGAAAAAGTTGGTACGCTTTCGGGCCTTTGTTCTGGGTCACTTTTGTAACCAGGTGATGGTAGACAAATAAGTCACTATATATATGGGAATAAAAACACAAATAAAAAAATGTTGTTATTAGATATTTTGTATTTGTTTTTGTAGATCTATTTTATCTACTTTACTTACCCCGTAATACTTTCCAAAACCGTATCATCCCTTCTGTTTCCTTCTTAAAATTTATTTTACCGCATAATTTAAAAATTTGACGTTGACAATTTTTACAATATCGTAAGTTTTGAAATATTATGACACATCAAATTATAATAAAATACACACTTCAAAACCAAGACCGCGCTGGTGCTGTCAACTAGGTGATTTGATGATAAAGTATCGAAAATAAATCCATGCTTTTTATAAATCATACACTCGTGTACTTTATACAGGTACATAGGAAAAAATAATAAAAAGTCAAGTTATCCTAACAATAACTGCGAGTAAAATACAAAACTATCTTATGTTCGGAAACCAATCTTATTAGCAGTATTGCGACCTGGTTTTGTTTGGAGCAAATGAAATTCAGCACACTACATTATTAAACAATAGATTCTTAAAATTAAGGAAATAAAAATCAATTTATATATTCAATTGTATAAAAAAAACTAGCTGTTCGCGTGCGGATTCATCCGCATGAAATTATAGAAACTTTATTTTATTTTTTGCATTTGTCAAAATATCAATTGCAAATGTCAAAATGACATGACAAACCTTAGCAATCTTTCTTTCATGATGTTGGCAGCAACTTATGGCCTCTTTCCCACATTAGGGTCTTTATCCAAAATATTTACCCCCTAAGTTTAATGGCGTGAAAATATATAGCCTAAAGCATGACGTAAGTGTAGGGCTTTTTATTAAAAAAATAATTATTCAAAAATATGCTGTAATTGCTGACATCTTAGGCAACAAAGAAGTGTGTGTTTACGCTTTATTATAATAGTATAGATTAACATTCGCTGGAGTGGTAAATGCGATACAAATATAGAAGTCTAATATTTTAAAATCCTTGTAGTTTTACTTACGTATCCACATGCGGCTGTAAGTAACAGCGAGTGCATTTTCTATCTCTGTCTCGTCCACGGCATCTTGATAAAGCACAGACTTAATTTTTTCTGGAAGTTTATTAATTTATTGAACAACTAAATTCGTCACTGGTGCTGTGAATGCCTCCTCAACATCCCGAGTGCTCTTATTATATAAGTTTTCAAAAATATAGATGGCGGTAGTAAGTTATCAATAACGATGTGATATTATGTATTCCATTTATTTGTACCAAAATTAATACAATACAACAAAATTATAACAAAATGTAATCGCCACAAAGACCTTTTAGGACACTAGGATATATTGATGACTAGCTTTTGCCCGCGATTCGAACCGCATGGAATTAAAAAAACAAAAGTAATTTGCCTATGTGTTCTTTCAGACTATCCTCTACATCTATTCCAAAATTCACCGAGATCCGTCCAGCGTTTTAGGTTATATAAACTAACAAACATCTATTCATCCATCCATCGAAAATTTAGAAAAAAAGTAAGATTTATGAATTGTTCGAGTGCAGTACAATGTAATTACAAAATAGTAGTTTTTATCTTCAAGTCGGGTAAATTAGCCCATGTTTGTTGAGTGATTCAATAGAGTATAGAGGCAATCGTGTTATTTAAGACAATTTGCTCCGACCTTTTAGCACTAGCCTGAAGTGGTTCAAGTTAAAATATACTCTATTGCTTCTGGTTAAAGTAGATAGTGTGTTATTGCTATATTTGAAAATGTTATATCGGTGTAACAGAGTTGTAACATAAGTAATGAAACAGTTATGGCTTTATTATAAATTAGCTGTTGCTCGCGAATTCGTTCCCGTGACATTAAAAAAAAAATACAAACATAGCCTATGTTACTCACAGTTAAATTACTTTTCTAATGATGTGAGAATTTTTAAAATCGGCCCAGTAGTTTTTACGTGAATCAAATACATAACAAAAATCCAAAAATAGGAATCTTTCCTCTTTATAATATTAGTATAGACTAGCTGTTGCTCGCGGTTTCACCCGCGTGAAATTTAAAAAAATAAAATTAAAAATATAACCTATATTACTCAGCGATAACGTAGCCTTCTAATGGTGAAACAATTTTAGACATCGGCCCGGTAGGTTTTGAGTTATTTTAATACATACAAAAAAACAAATCTTTCCTCTTTATAATATTGTTATTGTAAGCTCATCCGCGACTTTTTCAGCGCTGATCAAAAAAAAATAGTAGCAGTGATTAAAATAATTTAATCATCCAATTAGTTAATTAAAAACATACCATGCAGAATAACATATAGACTAATAACCTATACAATATACTAGATGCGGGCGCAGTAATGCAATAGGAACGGAAAAGTTGTCATGCATACATAATTTCCGTTAGTTTGAACGATCGACGGATATTTATCTATATCTATATCTATACTCTATACTAATATTATAAAGAGGAAAACTTTGTATTTTTGTATTTTTGTATTTTTGTATGTATTGAAATAACTCAAAAACTACTGCGCCGATTTAAAAAATTCTTTCACCATCAGAAAGGTAATTTATCTGTGAGTAACATAGGCTATATTTTATTATTACTAATGTTCAGGAACTATTAATAAACAGCGTGTTTCTGGACGCCGGCGTTAAAAACTCACTAAACTTTAACTTTTCTCGGCTTACGCTGCCTAAATCGTTAGAGGTATATAAAAATGATGTATGAAAGAATTGTAGATCTTAAAAAGTTCTACAGAAAAGTGCGCGATAGCATATATCTATCTTTAACGGTTTTCTTACAATAACCACTTTTGTGTTTACAAAATGAATTAAAAATCCAACGCTATTTGCAGCGTTCTTTTATTGGTTTCAATATTAATCCTTATCCAAATAAATGCGTTTGTTATCAGGAGAATTTAATGTAGAATAAAATTGTCATTTACAGTATTAAAATTGGACTAATAGTTTAGAAGATATCGCGAACACAAACAATAAGGGTAACCGAAAAATCAGCTTACAAGCTACCGGACTTAGAAATTTGGAATCTTGCATCGGTAGATTTCTGTTATTACGTAGAATACTACTAACTTAATACTTTTGGTAATAGGTTGAAAAAAAGGGCGAACGTAATAGGTTATATTTGTAATTTCACGCGGGCGAAGTCGCGAGCAACGGCTCGTTTTTTATAATTTTACGCGGATGAAGTCGCATGGGAACAGCTAGTTCTATATATAAAAATACGAAAAATTGGATAAGATACGAAATGAGTATATTAGAGGAAGTTTGAGAGTAGCCCCAGTGGTTGAGAAAATAAGGAGTAAAAGGTTAGAGTGGTATGGGCATGTTATGAGAAGGGATGAATCGCATGTAACAAGACGGACGTTAGTTATGAATGTGGAGGGTACACCGGTAGAGATGGATGGACTGCGTGAAAGGTGACATGATCAAGAAGGTAGTGATAACTGAGATGACGGATGATAGAGTGCTTTGGAGGACGAAAACCTGGTGCGCCGACCCTACGGGAGTAGGATAAGGCAGGGGAAATGATGATGATTCTATAAATAAAAATATAAGCAGTTACTTCAGTTTTGGTGCATCTTAGAGCCTAGTACAACTGACACAGTGCCATGCAAACTTTATGTCGGTTTGGAATTAGGCATGAGACAATTTTAGATATCGTCGAGATGTTAAGGGCGTTGTTTTCGAAACATATCCCTAAGAGCATTTTTTCTGTGACTCTGGCACTGAGCTACGAAGACAGTTAATACCCGCTATGATGTTTGAATAGTATTATACTTTGTGCCTGCTGCAGCGTGTTATCGACCGTAAGATACACAAGAACACGTCCGCATTGCTACTACCTGGTTGCTTCCTATAAATTTACACTGCCCATACATTCATAGAAACTTGCTGTGATCGCGGGATAGCAATGAAAACTTAGACTTTTATATAATTTTTACCTAAGTATTATATTCATGAGATCCATAAGTAAAGAACTTTTAACTATACCAAAAAAAATATTCGTACTCACCAAAGCGATCGCAGTTATCTCTATCTATACAAGTAATGTAAGTCATTTCATGCAATGAGTCCATTGTACATAACAAACTTTATTACTTCATAGAAAACTAGCCAAATTCCAATGTCGATAATTTTTATTTCAACAATTACTTCTACAAAATATAATTCTTTTAAATCAACGTCAATTTTGGCGGAAGAATAGATTTTTTTGAATCACAGATTAATTACAGTAATATAAAATATTTTTTGAAAATACATAAAAATAATTATTTCTATAACACCTTCATAAAAACGGGTCAAGAAGTTGATTCCGTTTAAATAAATAACCATCGTAAGACGCAGACACGAAGTAAACACCATTTGTAAGTCAAAGTTTCGTAAATAGTTCATGAAAATATTGTCCCTGAAGTTGTTTGTGTCGCAGCTCGCACCACCTCTTTCATGTTTTATCCAAATCTATATTCAGGTAAACAAGGTGAGAAATGGTACTGACTTTTGCTCAATGCATTCATTGAAAAAAAAACAATAATAGCCTCTATGGTCTGTTGTTATGATTTATATACTCCTTGGTTCCGATGTTAAGGAAATCAAAACAGGCGGGAAAAAAATAAAGGTTTGAGTGAGTTGCATCGAATCGCCGGTGAATTTTAAGGTTATTACAAATATTACCATTACAAATAATTTTAACTTTAACTATAACCGGCGATATGGTGCAACTCACCCTAACACATTTTTCAGCGACATGTCTATTCATATTGCTTAACAGTTCATAGCATTTAAAATACATTAGCGAACTGTGATTCATCGATGATAAACTAATCAGTCTGTAAAACTTGATAATTTCGTTGAAATAAAATAATTCATGATGTATTAAAAAATACAACATTTATGATAACAAACGAGGTTTCGAATATCCAGGAGAAAAGTAAAGTTACTTGTTGTTTAACTATTTACTAAGAGGAAATTAAGTAATCGTCAGCAGTAAGATTTCGAAATTATTTTTTTTTGGGTACTATCGTAGTCACTTGTCCGGTTATTCTTGAATAATAAAAATTGTTTACAGGATGTTTCAAGATATTAGCGTAAGCTACGACAAGAGCTCAAGAGGCCGCCTGGCGGCGCTGCAAGCGGGAATCGATTGTTCATAAATGTTTGATTCTCCGCACCAAGGTTACTTTGCACTAGCATTGAAACCGATTCTATGTTTAACAAGTCATATGAACGTCGCCAGCCGATGACCTAATTAGGATAACGACAATGAAGGATGCCTAAGGTAGAATCTGTAACTCAACACCTGGTAAGGCGACAAAAAGTCGTTCTCCACTTGGGAGCCTGTCATAAGCTAACTCATCATCATCATCATCAGCCTTTGTCTGCCCACTGCTGGACATAGGCCTTCCCCAATGCCTTCCACAGAATGCGGATAAGATAGCTCGCCCACATCAAATTCAGATTTTGTTCCTACTACTACTACAATCACTCCCGGCAATACTTACAACAATTTCCACGATGTGCTATATGTTAGAAAGAGATAAATAGAAAAACGAAATTTTGTATTATAATATTGTTTAATGTCTTCAAATCAATGCCATTTACATTTATCTTGTTCATTTAGCCATGTTTTTTTATTATAATATAAAATAAAAGACAATTTGTATAGTTCGCCGAATTTAAATGCCACGACGAAACTTTTCAGAAGGCAGTTTTTTCCGTATTTTTCAGCATATAGCGATTGTTTGATAGTAAAAGCAAGAGGAGCTGATATTAGAAATCGGTTCGTTGTGTTTGTTACAAAATGCCTGATTATGCCACCGCTTTTAATGAATCTAAAAACACAGATAGCTCGTCACTAAATAGGTATCTTTCAATGTTGGTTTCTTCCAAGCACCTCAGCTCCGGTCTAATAGAGGACAAGATCAACTTGCGCCTGGCGACAGACTCCGCGTGTTGAACATCACACAGGATACGACAGACATCCATTAATTGTCTGAAACGGCCGATATCCCTATTATTATCCTTCATATCTTTACTCAAGAGTTGTGCCAGTGCAGAAATCGCCGCTGAAAGCTGCTTTTGTCGGTCCTCAATTTCTGTGTCTTCCTTCAATTCCGTTACTGTAGACGCTACCTTTATTTCAAAATTTAGCAAAGGGGCCCCTAATAAGACGCCATTGGCTGGAACTAGATATCGCTCCTTGAGATCTTTCCGCATGTCACTAGCCATGCCAGTGGTGGCTATGTGCTGTATTCTATGAGCAAGCGCCTCGTGTATGTATTCACTGTATTTGACAGGAACTTCAGGAGCAGGCCCAAGAATGTCTAGAATCTCCGGGTCAAGATCTTCAAATGTATAATTCGGCGCAACTTGCTTACTGGTATTTTGGTTGCTGCGATCTGTTTCTACGCACTGCTCTACTGACGTAGCATTTTCTCGACTCGAAGTTTGGACTGAGCGATCAACTCGATCTGCCTGATTGGACTGCAATGCCTGCGATGCTTGCGGACTGCTTGCCCGAGATCCCTCTATAAAGACAGAAAGGCGAAATATTTAAGATGACTTAAATTAATTTTCAGTTGAATAACTAATGCAGAAGTCGATATCCATGACACTTAACGAGATTTAAAAGTGGTAGAGTCCACAGCAGTATTAGTTGTTGAATGCGGAATGTGAAAACGTGGTAGACTGAAGTAAAGCCAAAGAACAAGAGGATTTGTGCATATTTTATAATAAACATAACGTATGTATCTTAATTAACACACCTGTATCGATGGTGTCATCTGAAGGCTCAGCGCGGCAGCCCTCTTGCGACTTTTTGCCTCGTTTTGATAGCTTTATTTTCTTCTTCAGATTTTTCAATTTCCAACAAATAAAATTTTCCTCGTCATCGGATTCGATGTAATACTTTCTTTTAAACATTGCAATATTTTTATTAAATTGAACGAAAAAACAATCTGCAGATACGATGTGTTTATCGTTGCCGCACGGGAATGCGAATGAGGAACGGCCGGGAGAGAGACGGGTTATTTTTTCAACCTTGTAAATATTCAAAGTTATACTGACTTATTCACTGAATTAATGATAACATTACCTGAAAAGTTCTTGTAAAAATGATACCAAGGTAAAACATGTATAAAATCAGCCAACAAAAAAACTATGAAAAATGGTTTATGCGCGACCCATGTCGGGTAGAAGTCGATTTCAATAGAAATCATTTAAATGCGT
This sequence comes from Papilio protenor, assembly GCA_029286645.1. NCBI lineage: Eukaryota > Metazoa > Arthropoda > Insecta > Lepidoptera > Papilionidae > Papilio > Papilio protenor. The sequence continues at coordinate 904,226 of JAGSMZ010000022.1, forward strand.
AAGCCTTTTTTTGCAATAAGCGAGCTGTGCGACTGCTATTCTTATTGGAATTGACAAATATCAAAACTTGAAGTAGATATTTATAAATTAGAACATTTTACATTCGTCATTTTAATACTTGTATATTACAAACAGTAAATTATTTAGGCCTTTTTAATAAGTGTGTCCTATTGACAAAGTATAAGTAGGTAAAGTGACCCCAATCGTGATTGAAACCCTGAAACTTTGTGAAATACTGCGACATAAATATGTTTGAAATCGTTTTGAATTACAGATGGATTTGTCTGGCTTGCTCTGCTCATGAATACGGGACGTGAATTATTGTGAAATAAAAAGTATCATTGATTTTTTATTCTTGTTATCCTTAAAAATGGTTCCCTTCGCCGAAATACAAAAACTATCCTACTCATTACTTATTTTCTTTTAAAAATAGAGTCTTGGTCAGTGAAAAGTTGTGTTTCGTCGAGAATGCAACTCGATACTACTAGAAACTACAAAGATAGGATTCGAATAAATTATGATTGTATGGTCATAGTTTTATAATAATTATTAAGTCGTGTAATTTTACGGTTGTATTTTGCTACAGTGCTTAGTTTAATCTTACTAATTAAGAGTTTGTAGCCTAAACAGCTGAACACATCTCGATGACATTTGGCATAGATGTAGATGATAGTCTAGAACACACAGGCTACTTTTGATCCCGGAAATAGTTACGGTTCCTGTGGGATACATCAATATTGTTTTTCCACATTTACCAGATAATACTGTAACGGTGCAACATATCTTACTGAAGGAATAGATACAAAACAAAGTCTGGCATAACACATGGGTTACGGTTCATGCTGGAGTAATATCAGATTCCCGAGGGATAGTAATAGTAGTAGATTTTTGTTTGTTGTATGTTTTTTAATACTGTGCGGACGAAGTTGTGGGCGATAGCTAGTAATCTATATTAATAACAAATCACAATCTCAACATGAGAACAGATCGAACGAATGATATCTAAGAAATAAGAACCCACATTTCAATCTCGTCTTGTAAATTTAAAGTTAGTCTCACGAGTCACGAGTACTTTCAAAGAATCCTTACAATCAACGTTTAATTATAAAAGTCGTTAAGTTTCGAATCTTTAATACTTCGTTAAACTTTTTGGGGGTCAGAGCAACTTAATCCTTCGATCTCATGTGTGCATGTAACAGCAAAATTAAATTAAATCAGATGTATAAAACAGCGGGATCGTAAGCGATTAGACCCTTATCTCCCTGCAAAGTGTTGCCGTAACACAGTTTGCTGTAGTCAAAAGAGGTACCAAAGCGTTCCACCGGTGATCCCGGAGCCCCGTCGTACTTGAAGATGGCCACCAGTTATAGAGGCTAAAACCCCATATAACCCTGCTTCCCACAGAAGCAGGCCTCTTTCTTTAGAGTTCCCATCCAAAACCAAAAAAAGTAGGTAAAACACATTTTTCAAAAATAGTTATTCAGTTATCTATACATATAATAAAATTAGTGTCTGTAATATCAAAAGAAAAATTCCAGATTTAGGGAAGATGATGTATTTGCGTTGCGTTTTAACAGCTACTTTACACTCAGTCTCGTCCAAATCGCTCCACCCGTTCCAGAGATAGCATTCCGGTCGCCGCACAGTGTTTCGCGTTGTATGGGGAGGTTAGCCATAATTATTTATGAATATTTTTTAACAAATTTGGAGATATTTAATTTGTTTTCATAAAAATATTTATAAATTAGTCACTGAATTATTGTATTAACAAAAATATAATAATTATGTACATACGCTAATCAATAAAAATGCACATTTACGGTTTTTGGGCTACATTAGTATGGGCGCCGGAAAAGGACACGAAAAATTTAAATGACATCTAAAAGAACACATCCTCAGCTATATTTCTGTAGTACATACTAGGGGGTAGAAATGCCCTGAAAAAAAATTACAATGCTTGCAAAAGGGTATTTGTAAAATCATATGAAAATCAACGGTTTTTGGGCTATGTTAGTATGGGCGCCGGAAAAGGACACGCAAAATTTAAATGACGTCCAGAAGAACACATCCTCAGCTACATTTCTGTAGTACATACTAGGGGGTAGAAATGCCCTGAAAAAAAATTACAATGCTTGCAAAAGGGTATTTGTAAAATCATATGAAAATCAACGGTTTTTGGGCTACATTAGTATGGGCGCCGGAAAAGGACACGCAAAATTTAAATGACGTCCAGAAGAACACATCCTCAGCTACATTCCTGTAGTACATACTAGGGGGTAGAAATGCCCTGAAAAAAAAATTACAATGCTTGCAAAAGGGTATTTGTAAAATCATATGAAAATCAACGGTTTTTGGGCTATGTTAGTATGGGCGCCGGAAAAGGACACGCAAAATTTAAATGACGTCCAGAAGAACACATCCTCAGCTACATTTCTGTAGTACATACTAGGGGGTAGAAATGCCCTGAAAAAAAATTACAATGCTTGCAAAAGGGTATTTGTAAAATCATATGAAAATCAACGGTTTTTGGGCTATGTTAGTATGGGCGCCGGAAAAGGACACGCAAAATTTAAATGACGTCCAGAAGAACACATCCTCAGCTACATTCCTGTAGTACATACTAGGGGGTAGAAATGCCCTGAAAAAAAATTACAATGCTTGCAAAAGGGTATTGTAAAATCATATGAAAATCAACGGTTTTTGGGCTATGTTAGTATGGGCGCCGGAAAAGGACACGCAAAATTTAAATGACGTCCAGAAGAACACATCCTCAGCTACATTTCTGTAGTACATACTAGGGGGTAGAAATGCCCTGAAAAAAAATTACAATGCTTGCAAAAGGGTATTGTAAAATCATATGAAAATCAACGGTTTTTGGGCTATGTTAGTATGGGCGCCGGAAAAGGACACGCAAAATTTAAATGACGTCCAGAAGAACACATCCTCAGCTACATTTCTGTAGTACATACTAGGGGGTAGAAATGCCCTGAAAAAAAAAAAAAAAAAATTACAATGCTTGCAAAAGGGTATTTGTAAAATCATATGAAAATCAACGGTTTTTGGGCTATGTTAGTATGGGCGCCGGAAAAGGACACGCAAAATTTAAATGACGTCCAGAAGAACACATCCTCAGCTACATTTCTGTAGTACATACTAGGGGGTAGAAATGCCCTGAAAAAAAATTACAATGCTTGCAAAAGGGTATTTGTAAAATCAAATGAAAATCAACGGTTTTTGGGCTATGTTAGTATGGGCGCCGGAAAAGGACACGCAAAATTTAAATGATTTCCAGAAGAACACATCCTCAGCTACATTTCTGTAGTACATACTAGGGGGTAGAAATGCACAGAAAACAAATTAAAATGCATACAAGATCTAAATGAGCACCTACGGTTTTTTGGCTATGTCAGTATGGGCGCCGGAAAAAGGCGGAACATTTTTCAATGGAATCCAGAAGAACACATTCTAAGCTATATTTCGGTAGTACATACTATGGGGTAGAAATACATAGAACATAAACAAAAATGCTTGTTTACAACAAGATTGTGCCAAGGCTCCTATCACAAGTTTCGATACTCTGTGAAAACGTAACACATACACAAAATCACATAATTTTTGGATCTAAATATAATACATGTCATGACGAAATAATATCTATCAAGATTTACTACATAATTAACTTTTTTAGCGGAATAATGCTCTGTTTAAAGTTATCATATTTTCTCGACCAAACCGATGTCCAATAAATGACTAGTTTTACTACGACTATTATGACTAAACCATACATTGAATATATTTCTTACTTACAAATCTAAATGTGCTATATATCGAGCTATTTTTTGATATTTTAAAAGTTTACAATACTTCAATTTCTATTTTGGCATTTTGGCCAACCTCTCCGTACAACGCGAAACACTGTGCGCCGTTTTGACTGCGCGGAATTTTAAAAAAATGTAGCCTATAATATGCCCGTCCATGTCAGCAAATGCGATTTTCGTTATCAGCAACACAAATACATCATCTTCTCGAAATCTGGAATTTTTCCTTTGACATTACAGACACTACAATTTATTATATGTATAGATATAGATATATGATGTAAATAAAACTGCAATGCTGGTATCAAAAATTGGATTTATATTTCCATTTGGCTGGGTTAGTGAAGGTCAGTAACAATTGGCCAGGTTACAAAGGCGGCCGCACAGCCCAATTCAAGCATAACATGTACTTTTATAACATATGATACATTTTTTCAGACCTAATAATCCTAGTCTTTATATACTATCTACCTACAACGATATACAAGTAAAGCTAGGCTATCTACAATTGTCAATAAGTTATGTACAGATATCGATACAGCCACGCCATATTTACACCAAGTCTCGGGATTATCTGTAGGCGGCGACGCCTTGGTTCTTCCTGCACTCCGGGCAGTACCATTTGCCTTTAGGCGGTACCATGATACCGACACACTCGAAGTGGAACCACTCGATCGCGCATCCCTCGGCATCGCATGCTATCATTTCCGACACCTCGTCGTAAGGACACCGACAGTAGCAGTAAACGCTTTCTCCCTCTCGCGCTTGACGCACCGCCGGCCTTTGGAACGCGTATGGCAGACTAGACGTACCCGAATTAAGGTACGTCGGAGGTGGAACAGGTATAGAGTTCTGAACGCTATTGGGTTGGTATATTTCTAAAGCTCCTTCGTCGCTGGAGCCGGAATCGCTGTTCGATTCCATTGATTCTGAATTCATCAGTATTTTCGGAGGTTCAGGGTCCGGGATGGGCGCCGTCAATCTGATAGGGTCCGTATAGTTGAACGTTCTTTGAGGGATTACTGAGGAAGGAATTTCTTTCTTCGCTTTGTGGGTCACAGGAGAGGGTAAATCCTCCTTCCTCCACTCTAGTTTGGGCGGCAGCTGCGGTTTAAGCGCAGCGGTCGTTTGCGGAGACTCTTCGTCACTCGAGTAGCCGTAAAATTTGTTCGGGACACGTCTTCGCTTCGAAGCACGTTTATTTTCATGAGTTGAAGACTTGGGATTGCATGGCTTTGTTATAACAGCTTTCGGTGCTTCTGGAATTTGTACTGTGTTGGATTGTAAAGATATTGTAATTTTGTTTGGCATTAAAGGCGGCGGGACTTCCACTTCGGGTTTAGTGATAACGTCTTTAGGTATGTTTATTTTTATAGGTGTGTGCTTCTTAGAACTTTTTGACCTCTTTTTCTTTTTACTTCGCTTTTTAATACTACTAGTTTTTTCTTTTTTAATGTCGTTCTCCGGTTGCTCGACAACATTGACTTCTTCATTCTGTTTGACTTCTTCTTTAACCGGAGTGGCGGCACGACTCACGTCTCCTGACATAGAGCCGCCATCCGATGGAGCTACTGAAGCTAACAGCATAAGTTGATTACGTTTCTCTGCATACAATTTGTTCGCAATCTTTTGGGGATTCTCGTCGTAAAACTCTTCATCTGTCTCGCTCTCTTCTGTTTCTAGGTCGCTCTCAGCAATAAGTGGTTCTGCTTTTTCAGGTACTAAAACTGGCGTTTCTGTCATTGCCATAACATCCACGTTAGAGCCAGTGCTAAGTCGTCTGTTCGGTAATTTCTTTAGTTGCTTTGTCTTCTTCTTTTCGGTTCCAGATTCATCAGATGAATCAGAATCTGAGGAACTTGAAGATGAAGACCCTCCGCTACTGGAGGAGCAGCTGCAGTTGGGGCCGCATGAACAACTGGAGTCACTGTCGCTACTGCTGCTGCTCGACGATGATAAACCACTTTGCTTCTTTTTTGGCGACTTTTTATTTTTCTTTTTATCTGAGCCATATACATCGTCGTCGCCATTTACTTCAGGTGGTATCAAACAGTAGTCATGATCAGAATCGCACACATGTTTTCTAATAGGAACTAATGGAGGTGTCTTTTCCTTTTGTTTTTCAACCTTGGCTTGATATTTCTTAAAGTTGTCCCATATTTCCAAAACCTGTTTTTCGTCCGGTTTTTCTTCTGGAGGCTCAAACGATTCAACTTTTGGAAGTGGTTCTAGCATAGGATTAACAGAATCGGTTACATCGAGACTGTTCGGTTTCGCTTCCTGGGATTCGTCATCTAACTTGTCAATTTGTGTTTCATCTTTATTTGACGACGGAATACCACTATCAGACTCGTCACTACTGTCACTTTCAGAAAGATTTAATGCAGGCAAATTTACGTCCAATAATAACGCATCTTTGTCTTTAAGTTTTTTCTTTTTTACTTTTTTTAAGGTATGATCTGATCCAGCCTCATCTTTTATTTCCGAAGATCCAGCTTCTTCCTTAGGTTTTTCATCAATTAATGCATCTACAGGGGCTGACACCTTACTATCGTCAACTGGTTTATCAATCGTTAATGATTGCTCTTCACTTATACTTTCAATTGATATTGGCTTATGCTTTTCTGCATGTTTAGCTAACAACTTTTTGGAAACAAACTTCTCTGTGCAATTTTCTTCAGCACATACATGAGGAAACTCTTCGGAATGGTATCTTTTATGAACTTTAAGATATACAGCACGAGTGAATTGCAAAGTACATTCTTCACATACAAAAATAGCTGGAGGAGTACAGAAATGATAGACATGCGGCCATTTCTTTTGTAGGCACTTTTTACACAAGACACTTTCTGTGCCATGTTTCCAGAACAAGTGGTTTGTTATGTCCGGTTTATTTCTATATGCAATACCACAACGGTAGCATAAATGGTGCAGTTTATGTTTCCAAACGTGACTTGACAAGCGAGCTTGGCTTTGGCAAAATTCTAAACAAACATCACATGTGTGGTGTATTTTCCGTAAATGTACCATTAATCTAAAGGGTGAAGATATAGAGTCTACAGTACACAAGCAACATCTAAACCTATTTTCGTATTCTGAATCATATGTTCCAGGGCACAAATGACATAATAATTCACTATAAGTATAAAAATTACATTTACACATAATGCAAAGTAATATAGTTTTCTGGTGCATTTTGCGATTATGTAAATAGAGATCTTTTAGAACAGCAGTTTTAAAGAAACATTGAAAACACTCAAATACATGACTATACTGAACAGTTTCACACTTATCAACACTGTCATAAGAGTCTAAATTTATGAACACAGTACACACTTCTTGTAGCCTCGCCTTCACTTTAGCTGCAATAGTTTGTGGCAGAAGCTCTTCTGCTGTGATGCTGTTAACAGTTGCAGAAAATCGGTGCTCTGCTACCAAGTGCAGTGCAAGCTGTTCACAGTTTACGGCAATCTTCCGCGCATGGTTGCAATAAATACAGTTTACAACGGTTGATGCTAAAAACACCTTTAAGAGATCTTTGAGTGGATATTTATCTAACGGTCGGTCTAATGTTAGTTCTATAGCAGGCACACTCTCAGTGGGTGAAGGGTCTTCCACATTCAAAATTTCTTCTTTAACTTCAGTCTTGGTTTCTACATTGGGATTGACATTTTCATCTGTCATTTGTACTTTGGCTTCTGGTTGTTGTTCAGGTTCATCTTTAACAACAGGCTCCTCTAATGGAACTTCAGGCATTACTTGTTCCTTTTCGGGAGACTGTTCTTTAACATTTTCTTGGTGTGCTATAGTTGTATTGTGATCATCATTAGACATCTTTTCACCAGCATCACTATCAGAAGAGTAATCACTTGAAGAAGCTTTATCCAAAAATTCCTTGGGCACTCTCACTGTCAGCTTTGGTACCCTGTTCAATGTGTTACTGTCATCTAAATTATTATCATAGATAGTAGTTTTTATTGTGCTATCTGGTTTTGGTTCAGGATCTTTAGGCAATAGTGGATCAGGCCCACTATTATCCATTATAAGTTTTTGTGTTGTTTCTTGATTATGTTCTATTATAGTTGTTTTTACAAATGGACTGTCAGCTTTATCACATATTGTCATTTTTATAGAAGGCAGTCTCGGTGGTGTTGGTAATTCTTGTGATGCATCTTTCTCATACCTTTTTGGTGGCCTTCTGACCCGAGTTGGTGGCTTATATTGTTGCCCAATAGTTGGATCTACGGTAGAATTAATAATTACTGGGGAATTAGCATTATTCAAACTCAATTTTAGCTTAATACCACCTGCCTCCTTTTCTCTTTCTGGTGGCTGACTAATACTTTCCTCTACATTAGGATGTGGTGAAGATGGATGAATTTCATCAGGTATAGGTGAGTCACTGTCCTCAGATTGTTCTATACTGTCATCACCATTAGGTAAGTGTAATCTACTAGTGTCAGGAGTGCTAGTCTCACGAGTGTCTGTCCCGGGTTTTACATTCACACTATCAGGTCCTATCACAGATTCTACTGTATTACTATTGTCTTTACTATTTGAAAAAGAACTATCCGAACTAATACTTGCATCACTATTTACAGGTTCACAATCACTTGTATCTATTGTAGCCTTAGGGGTAGTTACTGTCTCCGGCTTTGCATCATTGGCTTCAATTTTATCACTAACAGGCTTTAATGAATTCTTACTAGACATTGTGGTCGAACTACAACTTTTTAATGGCTCATTGCCATTTTTAATATGATTAACATTGTTTGGCTTTTTACTAACAAGCACAGGCACAGGTTTAGGTTTCACATTGTTACAATCATGATTGAAAAAATCATCCTTCTCACTACAAATCTCATCACAAGCACAACACATTAAATATAATGTCCCATTGTAAACATTAACAAAGTCCTCCTTACTGTTGTAATTGAACTCTTGTACATTATGCTTGTTGGTAAGGTGGGCAGAAAGCTTCTCAGCCTTTGAGAACATGCCCAGGCAGAACAAGCAGATGTGTCGATTATGTACCTCTCTCATATGAAGGAAAAGATTCCAATTTTCATAATATGTACCGCAAGCTGAACATAAATACACCTTTCTTGTAACTCTTGATGGTCCCCCTGCATTGTTATCAGCAGTAGAAACTGACTCTGGGCTAAGAGCGGGCTCCTTCACTTGGGCACGACAAATCAACTGATGTTCTTTCAACATTGCCAATGTCTTGAAAGACATAGAACAACATTTCCGACACTTAAATTTCACCATAGGTTGTAGACCCAAACTCTGTGCATATTCTTTCAGTTGAGGACCTTTTTCTGTTTTACCTTTTTTAAACTGTACCAGCTGACTTTTGGGCACAAGTCGTGGAACCGGTTTGTCTTGCTCATTTTCCATAGAACTGTCTGCTTGTGATACATTGTGAAATGGGTTACGGTCAATACGTTTGGGTAAGAGCCTAGGCGCGCGGGGTGTTGCGTTTTTTGATGCACTGCTTTCACTGGGTTTAACTGCATAATGCTTTCTCTTCTTGCTGGCATTGTTATAAGACGCACAAGTGTCAACAAACGGTCTCTTGCCAAGATGTATTCTTAATGGATTAATGCGTTTTCGGAATTTTTCGTCTTGTGATGCATCGCCGCTAGAACGCCGAGGGCCGTATAACGTGTCTGGGGGACTGGATGGCTCCCCGGCAAAGTCATGCCCATTAGAAGTGAACTTCGCGGGTCTTTCGCCGTAAAAATTCGTCAGTGACGCTGAACCAATTTTATCGTCTCTCGTGTTGGTTACATTACCATCTTCCATAGTTTTCTGAAAAAAGCAAACACGTGCTTACTACATTTAACGAGAAACAAAAGACGTTCAAACAAGAGGAAATCAAACTTCGATTTGAAATACGATAACAATAATAACACTGTAATATAAAGCCGTACCTCTGAAATCGTACGTCCAGTACGAGAACAATAATAAAGATTCGTTTCCATGCATCCGTTTGGATAGAGCGCTCCTTACATCAGGCCTAATAAGAGGCAGCCGCGGGCTGGTCATTCCCGTAAAATGGCGTCACTTCGCTGAGCGAGGATTGGTGATATCAGAAATGTTGCACTGCGCTTGTACGACTTTTATCACTAAGTGTACACATTTTTAATGTTTAAAACAATTCATATAATCACAAACAGATTAAATTAAACTCATTGCGATGTTTATTTCCAAACACATTATCGAAAATCGTACCGCATTACGAGAAGCTATTTCATGTTCCATAGACTAGACTCTTTTCTCTATGATTGTTACTTTTTAATTTCATTAGGCAAAAGCATTTTCATTGAAACACGTGGTTCTTACCATAGACAATTTAAAAACCGCTCGTTAGGAAGTTTGGATCAACACATGCTCATTTAAAGGCTGTCAAAATAAATTTCATAACTAAACCTGCTCATCAGGTGAGATCCTGGATGTCCTGGATTTCGATTTGATTCATGGTTCTAGTATACTTTAAGTATTCTGTAGCCCTATTCTTATTTATAGGAAAATAGCGCGATAATACGGAACAGTTACCTACCTTTTAATAATCATAAATAAGAATAATAACGGCAACCCTAAAAATATTGACATATCTTTTTTATCTGTATAAATAGTATTGATAAGAAAAAATATTTAATCTGTTGTAGATTGCAACACACAAGAGAAGGGGACACTTATTTTTAGTTTCTAGTTTCTATTATTTTTAATTTTTAGCGTTTCTTTATTTATGCAACTCACGCTAGACAATGCTGATTCAAGATGATGTCTGATCAGTTTAGAAAAGTAGAACCATATTCACCAAAATCCTCACCGCGAGGAGCGAGGTCACCAGTAGTTTCACGTCAGGATTCTTCTGGGACTCTCAAAACCACTATCTCACTTGGCAAAAACCCTGCAATATTACACAGTGGTCCTTTCTATTTGATGAAAGAACCTCCAGGTGCGTACAATAATATATTTTCACAACAAAAGCAAATAATCGAAATGCACTACAATTTAATATATATTACAATAAATACCTATTTACAGGAGAATGTGAACTAACAGGCGCAACAAATTTAATGGCATACTATGGCCTAGAACACTCATATAGCAAATTTAATGGGAAGAAACTAAAGGAATCACTGTCATCATTCCTACCTAATTTACCAGGCATCGTGGATGGTCCTGGGCAAGAAGACAACAGTACTCTGGGGTCAGTTATAGCCAAAAGACCGATCGGTGGTAAAGAACTGTTGCCCTTGAGCAGTGCTCAGCTAGCAGGTTTCAGGTTGCACCCTGGTCCCCTGCCAGAGCAATACCGTTATGTTAGTGCAACTCCTCCTAAAAGGCATAAGAGCAAACACAAGAAACATAAACACAAAGATGGAGCACCCCCTGGACAGGACACACCTTTACAAGGTAACACTATTTGTCATTATGCTTCATTCCTCAAATACATATATTCCAATATAATCTCAAATAAATTTGAAGTATGAAGAAAAATCTTACTAATATTATAAATGCGAAAGTTTAGATGATGGATGGATGTCTGTTAGAGTGCGTAGCCTAAATGGCTGAAGGGATCTCAATGAAATTTGGCAGAGATGTAAAGAAAAGTCTGGAAGAACACATAGGCTACTTGCTTATGTTTTTTTTTCATGTGGAATACAAACAATCAAATCTTTCCTCTATATTAGTATAGATAGATAAATTCATTAGTAACTTTTCAGTCCTTTTTACAACTAACTAAATGTGTTCTCTATTTCAGACTCTTCAAACCCAGACACATATGAAAAGAAACACAAAAAACAGAAACGTCATGATGACGACAAAGAGCGGAAGAAACGGAAAAAGGAGAAAAAGAGGAAAAAACAGAAGCACAGTCCGGAGCACGGGGGACTCACGCCCAGTCAGCACCCCGCTGCCTAGCCAGCTGTAGTCAGTAAGGTTTCTTATGAGATGCATCAAATGGGGAGTCTTTTATACATAGTTAAACATTAAATACACATTTTTAAATTAAATATATATGTATAAAAATTCAATTGATCCCAAGATTACCAAGAACAAATCTGGCCGTCTGGATAAACAGACCAGAAATGATAATATTTTTTTTTAGCAATTGAAAATAAACTGATTTAAATCATATTTGAAACATAGTAATCAGAAATAAATGCATACTATCAGCAACAAGATAATAATCTAAATGTATTTAAAAAATATAGATACTACGAGAAAAAAATTACGACTTGTCAATGTTTTAATAATTTGTATGCAGTATTTAATAAAAAAGTCCCCCGACGATGTATCTCAACTATCGGGCCCAAAGAAATTGATGATTTTTTTATTTATTTCTTGGTCTTAATTTGAACACTACTCTTTAAATCAAGTAACATTGGTGAGAAAACTGATAATTTTATTAAATCTCAATGTTTGTATTTATAAAAAATCATTTTTCTTTTTGTTTAATTTTTTACTCAATGTAATTCCACTGTTGTGTCTTGTTGGTGCATATTGTGCTCTCTGTTTTATCAAGGAAAGGGATAAATGTTTGCATACAAGTGTGACAACAGTGGAAATGCTCAGGTCATCAAGGTATAACCTAAGCAAGAATATGAAAATCCTTTCCTAAGCAAGCTTTAATCGGATTCTTAATAAAATCAATGTCATCATTGGTTCCATTTCTCCGCAAAATGGCGAGGGATTTTTATATTTCTGGGCAGGTTATAGCTGTTTTAAAAACATTTCGTGTAGTATTTTGTATTGTAGTTTGTAATAAATACCATTGTTAAAAGTATTACAATACTTTGGGCTCTTAAGAAATTTTTTGACAAGTCATGAACTATTTCAAAAACTTTCTTCAGGCTTCAGGTTATCTCAAATATTGTAGTTTTAAGTGTTAGATAATATTATACCGTAGTGTAAGTACCAGAATATGTGTTGTTTTACTTAACATTAATGTGCTAAAAATAAGGTAGTCTGAATTTTTAAATGTTTTCCAACCAAATTTCTTAGGAAAGTCCACAATTTTAGAATATGTTTTATATTTTCTATGGATATAGCATCACCTATATTATTTGTTTTTATTTTTTTCTACCTTGTAAAATGTTTTTAGTAAATTAAAAATGATATGTAATATATTTCCTGCTTTCTGGCATATCTTTTATATTCTAGTAAATTTCAAACTACCTGCATATGTTACAAGACTGTAAATAAATGGGACACTTGTTACATAAGCTCAACACTTTGCGAATGTCAAAGTATAGTCGCCATTAAAACATCTTTTATAATTTAATTTCATACAAACTGTTATGTTGTAAAACTCATTACAAACATAAATAAGAATAAAATGTATTTCTTTTTTCTACACGTGTCTATTTATTTTGTTGCCTGATGTCGCTTAATTTCTAAACAATAAAAAATATTCAAATCGGTTCAGTAGTGTCAGAGTTTTTTCAATGAAAACAAACTAACAATAAAATCTTTCCTCTTTACACTATTAGTTAGTATATAGACAGATACAGAGTTAGTAATAAAAAAAATAAACTAAGTGGAGCTGAAATTATTATATCACTAGCTGTTCGCGTGCGGATTCATCCGCGTGAGATTATAAAAACTTTATTTTATTGTTTACATTTGTCAAATTATCAATCGCAAATGTCAAAATGACATGACATGACATGACAGGCCTTAGCAATCTTTGTTTCTTGATGTTGGCAGCAACTTATGGGTGGGAAAGATCCCACATTAGGGTTTTTATCCAAAATATTTACCCCCTAAGTTTAATGGCGTGAAAATATATAGCCTAAAGCATGACGTAAGTGTAGGGCTTTTTATTAAAAAAATAATTATTCAAAAATATGTTGTAATTGCTGATATCTTAGGCAACAAAGAAGTGTGTGTTTACGCTTTATTATAATAGTATAGAGTAAGTATATAGTATAGATAGCCCCTACTACAAGCCAATGTTAAAGTTCACACTGAACAGTGGTAGAGCCCACTTTAACATCTTGGCACTGTAGGGCCGGCTCGCCCGGTCCAATACCACGACCACACAGAAGACAGGCTTAAAGTGCCAGCGTTTCGATTGATGAGTGCGTGTATTATATTGTAAGGAAAGGATGGAAATAAAAAGTGCACTTTTACGGTGGTAGAGACGCACAGAAAAGGGAAATAACTTCTTTATGTGCGTCTCCTCCTACGTCGATTAAGGGTAGGCAACGCATCTGCAATTACGGGTGTCTATGGGCAGCGGTCGCTTTACTTTTTCGGTGAATTTAGATAGCCGCTCACTCGTTTGCTTTCCCATCGTATAATATAAAAAAAGTTGATTATTGCAGAGAGAGTAGCGTGCTGTGAGAACTCTGACAATAGTAGTAACAGAATCAAAAAAAGGAGAAAGATCTGGTCTTTAATATTTTATACCTACCGCATCTCGGAAGTCATTGTTGGTTCGAATCAACAATTTGACTATGTTTTAGGTTAAAATCATAACAAGCGGCTTCAGTATTGCAGTAAGGAATACCACTCTGTTCAATAAAAGGATCACAAATAAAACAACGAATTGCGAGCGAAATTTATTCAAAGTATCCAAATTTATACATTATTAAGTCTGTTTCGCTTCTTATAAGAGACGGTCATACTTAGTAATAAAACAATATAAATTAGTAATGCAGCACCAAAATACATACAACATACTTACAAAATGACATCCTATACGCACACATAGACCGATCTCTAGAACCTTCTGCGTATTAAACTTCATACACGGTGAACCATTGACAGAAAATAGCGCTTTACAAAATTGTGATACGTAAGGGAGCAATTTAATTAGTCGATTACGCTCGTATGCGTGATGCTAGAAATTTTCAGTTCACGCATGCCATAGTGCCCGCATGCGAGAACCGTTTTTAAAACGTTAGGGCCTGTTTACATTGGGCGATAGCTTACTTTTCCTTATTATGGATCATACTCGTCAACTAAATTCTTGGACGACGTTTGCGTTACATAGGCCTTCATACAGGGACTTCGCATGCTGTATAGCGACAGATCGACTAATGAAATTGTGCCCTAATTGGGTTTCGATTGTCGATTTGTATAAAACATCATCCATTTCATTGTCTTTGGAAAAACAGACAACTTTTTAATATAAGTGAAACAGCAGTATAGTTACACAAGTACTGATCATAATCACAAAACCGTCATAACAAAACTTTATTAATTGTGATGATAATGTGATGTTAGTTTATTTAAAAAAGATATGTAACATTGTATATTTTTTCTATAATTTATGGCATGCTTTGAATTGATACGCGATGTTCTCACGTATTATGTCTCAACCGTATAAAACATCTAGCAAGCACTAAATACCCGTCGACATCTACCTACATCGATCTAATTTAGGGACTAATGATCGAAAAACATCGATGTTGCCTATATCGATAAAACATATCGATTAAATTAAATTTAATTGTCGAATTTCATTCATGAGGATTACAATAAAAACTTGTTTTATCCAAAATACAATAAATACACACTTTTTTAATTTACTTGACTTTTGTCGGCTCAAGGTCGACTGAGCAGTGCGAGTTGCGCCGTGTCCTGTGGATGTTTTATCGATATTTTCTGGTTATTTTATCGATAATGCAACATCGATCATCGATATCTATTGTATCCTAATACATTTGGCGCGATGGCACGACACAATTACTGAGCATGACTAATATTAGGGATTATAAATTTTAAAAACTAAAAATAAACGCATCGACCTATAGATTCGCTATTTACTTTAGTTAATAAAACTTTCCTTGAAATCTCAAACTAATTAATAAATAAACAAATAGCTTTGAAAATCTTTTTTTTTTCTTCATATTACTTTGTTTACATATTCGGTAGTTTGAGATGACCACTATATTTTAACACGGACTTAGCGCGCCCTTTGTGGTGATTTAAAGACAAACTAAATCCATTCACACTATCAATTTCAAATACTGTAATGCCAAATCTATTACTCGCACTAACATTTATATAAAAAATATAATTCGTTAACAGGCTGTGTGGTAACTTTCCAGTAAAGAAAATGAAATTCACAAGGAGTCTTTTTAACGGAAAAAAAGCCAATAAAACAATAAAAACAATGACCAATTAAAATGAAGATCTGAAATTTTTTTTTTTCGTAAATGTGCATGGAGGCCTTATGTTAGAGACCACTAAATGGACGTCTATAGTCTAGCAACGATCACATTACAAATTTTGAGCAATACAATTACAATAAAGGTTAATTTGCTCGAATATTTATCGAATTGTTAAAAAAAATGTATCCATAGATATACAAATCATCAAAGAAAACTTTTATTTTACTAAGTGATGTTTATATGCAGCCCTTTTGCTCATATTTAAAAAAACAATTAGTGAGACTGGCAAGTTAAAAATAATCGGTAAAAAAAAACATTAGTCAAAGGCGAAAAGGCAAGCGAGCGCAGCGCTACATAAAATATACATAATACGAACATATTTATATCCGTAAGAAATAAATAATCGGTTAATTAATAAAACATTATTAAATTATACACATTATATTACACAATTATTAATAAAGGTAATTTACAATAAAAATAATTAAGTTTAAGACCAAGTTAATGTTGCCTCAACATATTTTCAGCACTGGGTTGCTATTTTTTTTAAATAAATGCGTTTTTTAAATGTGATATTATGTAAATGCACAAATTATAAATAGCATCTCTGGATATAATGTTTGTTGTTCAACAGGACTAATAAAAACTGTATTACAATAGATGTCATGTCTGGCTATTATTAATGATTTATTACCCGCATTTTAATAACTGTCACAATGACAGCTGTCATTCCCACAACATGGAGGGAATTACAGCTTTATATAGCTTTTATGTTCCTGTAAACCGTTATTTGTGGTATACTTAATAACATAAAATCATTTTTATTTATATGAATATGGATAAATTTACTTAACATAAAAGGTTACTGCGAAAATATGTTGACACGACATTTGTCACAGACTATATAATTTCACTAATTATTCACATTAGCGAATCTTTGTTAGTTTGACACTAGATGTTTCCGTCATAAAATCGTTAATTCCAAATATAAAAAAGAAAACAATCATCAATCATTTACATGAAATTCTCATATTTACATACAATAGCTTTATGTATATTAAATAAATCGAAAATCTGCGTCCACAGATAATCCGTGTTTTAATCCGTTCAGTGAGCTATTTAAATGGCAACATTGCGTGACGTCACTAGTGTCACAGCTCCTTGAGTAGCGCTGACTTCGCGTTCTTGAGCTTGTCAAGTCGCTTCGTCAGGTGACTGTTCTCCGTCTCCAACTCCTCAACTCTGTTCAAAGCTTCTCTAGCCTGTGAATAGATTTAATTTATTTAATAAAGATGCGAATAATATATGATTTTTTTTATGTTATTCTCTTCGCCAGCTAAAGAATTTTATTTTTAAAATATGTATAAAAACATTCAAACAATATAATACAGTTCTAAATTAGTAAAATCAATACATGCATTTTTATTTTTCACATTTTGACAAGGAATTTATTTACACGAGGACCTCGTAAGCATGGATTGATATAATTTGGTACTTGCGAATAAAAAAAAGGTTTTTACTCCTTACAAATTATAACGATTATTTTACCTATAGTTTCATATTACGGTTGGCGGTTTATTTATTGTTATTTATATACACATGGCGTGTAATAAACAAGACATATACAGTGTGAGTAATTTATTTGGACTATCAGGATGTATTTGACTGGGTCACAAAACAGGTAAAACGTTGCCTTGCCACCATACCGTTAGCAGTCTCAGTTATTGATAACGGCCCAGAAGTCAACAACTTCCTGAAAACAATATTGGTATTTTTTTCTTTCTCTATGGTATCAAAAGAATCATTCTAACGTTGAATTAATTAAAATCATTATATGTTTACATTTAAATTAATGAAATAATCGATACGACTATAACTGATATTGTGTTTAAAATCTTTACATAACCGAAGATCATTTTTGCTACCTGAAATTATAACATTTTATTCAAGTACTATTTCTCAATTTTGGTCAACAGTTCCCATAGTAGGTACTCATGATAGACTTGCTTTAGGATTACGTTAATCATAACTTTTCCATCAGTTTCTAGAAACTTCGATGTGGTCTTTGAGCTGTGTAATACACACATTACTGTGTACTGTGTATTAGTTTGTAAAGCGTACTTGTTGTATATTACTGTTGTGTATTAGTGTATTACTGTGTACCGTGTATAACTGTGTACCATGTATAACTGTGTACCGTGTATAACTGTGTACCGTGTATTGATGTGTACTGTGTACATGTGTACATGTGTACATACCTCCCGCTGCAGCCTGCGTCGCTCCTGCTTGAGCTGCTCCTCGTGCTCGTCCTGGTGGTCCTGCCGCGCGCGGAGGCGGGCCACCTGCGCCTCCAGCCGCGCCACCGCCGCCGCCTGCAGCGCCGCCTCCGCCTCCGCGCGCGCCGCCCGCCCCTTCGCCTCCGACACTGACTTGCGCAGCGATTCCACTGCAATACACATAACGATCATACAATACACAACAATAAACTATTTATAGTGTTGTAGTATTGACTAGCTGTTCCCTTGCGGCTTCATCCGCATGAAACTATAAAAAAAATATTTTATTTTTACATTTGTCAAATTATCAATAGCAAATGTCAAAATGACATGATATGACCAACCTTAGCAATCTTTCTTTCTTGATGTTGGCAGCAACTTATGGTCTCTTTCCCACATTAGGGTTTTTATCCAAAATATTAAACCCCTAAGTTTAATGGCGTGAGAATATATAGCCTAAAGCATGACGTAAGTGTAAGGCTTTTTATTAAAAAAAAATTATTCAAAAATATGCTGTAATTGCTGACATCTTAGGCAACAAAGAAGTGTGTGTTTACGCTTTATTCTAATAGTATAGATATAGATATAGAAGTATAGATAGTATAGATAAGATTAAATGTTTTTTTTTTATTTATATACTAGCTTTAGCCCGCGACTCCGTCTGCGTGGAATTAAAATAGAACAAAAGCAAGTAGCCTATGTGTTCTTCCAGACTATGCTCTAGATCTATGCCAAATTTCAACCAGATCCGTTCAGCCGTTTAGGCTACAAACTCTAACAAACATCCATCCATCCATCGAAACTTTCGCATTTATAATATTAGTGCGATGTACTATGTGTATGTGTATGTACTGACGCTCGCTGTCGTGCTCCCTGTCGTGGTGCGCGGCGACGCCGTTCTGTCTGGCGGCGCGCTCCTCGTTCAGGCACAGCTTCAGCTTGCGCACCTCCGACTCCAGCGCCTGCTTAGAGCTCACCAGCCGCTGCAACCGCACATCTGACAACAAACCATATTCCTGAACTTATTGGTTCCGTCCAGAGCGTCGGTGGCTCAGAGGTAATCTACAGGTCTTGGGTTCGAATACCCGCCAATTTTCGAATTTCATATGTACATAATTTACCCGAGGCTCTTACGGTGAAGAAAAACATCGTGATGCAACCAGCACATATTAGCGTAGAAATCCAAAGATATGTCTGAAGTCAACCAACCCGCAGTGCAGCGTGGTTGACTATGACCTAGTCACTCCAACTTAGGGTAAGCTCCGAGCCCCTCAGTGAAGACGTATAGTGAGCTGTTGATGATGATATTGATTCACTTCCTTTATAAAAGAACATGTTTAGTTCTTCTAAATAGCCATACAAACTCACCCAGTGTGCCTTCTCCTGCGTCATTGAGCAGCTGTTCCGAGTGATGTGAGACTAGCGCAAGCGGGGGCACGCTGCCAAAGCCCTGCGCCACCAGCTCGGGCTCCGCCCCGTTAACCTCCGTTTGTTCCGCGGTGCCGTTGAGCTCGGCCTCCACGAAGGCGAAGCCCGCGGCTGCGGCGGCGGAGTCCCGCGCGCGCACCGCGTCCCGCGCCGCATTCACCTCGCGCTCCAAAGTCGCGTGCTCGCGTTTTAGTCTCTCGTGCGCTGAGCATTTTTCTTTATGTTCACGCTGCAAATATATATTTCAAATTTCAATCTCACTAATATTATAAACGCGAAGGTTTAGACAGATGGATGATGTTTGTTGGAGTTTATAATCTAAACTGTTGAACGAATCTTGATAAAATTTGGCATAGATATAAAGGATAGTCTAGAAGTACATATAGGCTACATACTTTTTTTTTTTTTAAATTCCACGTGAACAGAATCGCGGGCGAAAGCTAGTATATAAATAAAACAAGTATATCCAACAACTTTCTTAAGAACATTTATTTGGTGACGTGATGCTGACCTGCAGCTGCGCGTGCTCCTCAGTAAGCTCCTCGATGCGGTCCTTAAGCAGTTCGAGCTGGTAGCCGAGCGCCGCCTTGTCATTGTCCAGCTGCGCATTCAGAATCATCGCCTTGCGGAACTTCTCCTCTACCTCCTTTAGCTCGTGCTGAAATATTTATATACAAAATTCAATTACATAAAGCAAATGTAATTAATTTTGCTTAGAAATCAATATTCGGTATTGTCTGGTAAAAATACCTTCGACCCTTAGTATTCTAGAGTAGTAAATATACAAATATCTTGGTTAATAAGAGTTTGTTTTAATGTGTTGTCTACACAGATTGTAAGATTACCCTGAGGTCTTTGATGCTGAAGACGTCGTCCGCGGAATCTTCGGAACTTCGCCGCGGCGAGTGCACGGCGGGGCTGAGCGCCGCAAGCCTTCCACCACGACGCCCAACTGTCTCTGTTACAATAGAACATAGTCATCTTTATTTAAATGTAACATTAGTATCAATTCATCTGATACACTTAACTCAGCCATTTATGTATATCTTTCATATTAAATCTATGCCGAAGATTTTCCGAAGCAAGCGATAACTCTAGCAATGAATCAGTATGAAGGAAGTTCCATTCATCCATCCATTGTCAATAATAAGGAATATCACACCAGTATGTATACCTGAGTACATGTCAAATGCCTTATCAGCATGGTCCTCCTGCTCGCGCTGCTGCCGCTCCAGCTCTCGCATGCGGATCTCGCGCGCCTCCGCCCGGGCCGCGCGCCGCGCCGCCAGTCGCTGCTCCGCCTAACACAAACAATCATTACTTTGAATATCATTTAAGTAGAAAATAACTTAAGTAATACTAAGCTTCTATCGGAATCATACCAATAAAGTTTATAATAATAAAATTTAATGATTTATTTTGATCAAGTAAGTCAAGTACAATTTACTTTCATATCCCAATGTCACAAGGGAGAGCATTACGACTTATTGGTCCATAAGGTCTTGATATAATATCTCCTTTATCTTACTGTTTGTCTGCAAAATTATAACCTGCATTGTGACAATGGATTTAATGGCCATTCCGATAGTACTTGATAAGCGTACGGTAAATATGTTTTTGTTTTAATGACTCGTCACGTCTAACAAATGTTACGTTATCTAAACGTCCCATTTAAGTATTTGATAAACCAATGATAAAGTAAACATATACAAAAGTTGATTTCTTTGTACTTTCCTACCATTGCATTCATAAATATTCATTGACAAACATTTGCAGACAATATTTTAACACGTTCAGCGGCACGGATTCCCCTGCCTAGTTCACACTTATACACAAAAAACGTAGTGGCACAGAACGTTTTAGATTTCACTATTATTTACAACAGCGAAATAAGTGTTAGGCCGGCGCTAAATGGAGATCCATAGTTTCTGCCTACCCCTTTGGGTCACGGGCGTGAGTTATGTTGTTTTTATTTACAACGCTCCTATTTATTCTAGGCAGCAAAAAGGAGTTCGTTAGGGTGTTTACCATTGGGCAGGTCTACGACCAATGTTGATATCGTTCGAATGGGAAAAAATCCCATTGGGCTGTTTGTATTAGTAAAAGCAACGCGTCATAATACGCGCCTTTTCTCGCTAGTTTAAATATAGATCGTCTATTTCTCATTTGCCGCCATTTTTTATTTGTGTGGTGGCCACAAAAAACATTTCAATATTAATATTAAACACATTTAATGACTCAGCATCAATGAGCACCAAAGCTCAAATACCGGGGTTTCCCAGGAAAGTACCCGAATGTGTTACTCATCCACTAGACACAGGCGATGCAACCGATGATTACTAAGAGAATAGATTTGAGTGACGACACTACACCAAAATGACGACAAAAAAATGTTGCAGTACTTAGTATCAACTATACTTATATTATAAAGTGGAATGATTTGTATTTTTATATTTTTGTATTATACATATTGAATTAAGTCAAAAACTACCCGACAGATTTCAAAAATTCTTTCACCATTAAAAAGCTATATTATCACTGTGTAACATAGGCTGTATTTTTATAATACTATTTTTTAATTCCACGCTGACAAAGTCGCGAGCAACAGCTACTTTAAGATAATAATTTATATTATCGAAAAACAAAAAACGCAATCTGACCACGAAGCTGGATAGTTAAAATATTTACTGTACTAAATGCAGATAGAATCAATGACATGAGAATCATCAATTTAACCTCTATTGGTAGGCGTTTTGAGTCATCGAATATGTAGAGATTTCTCGAAGTATCCGAATTAAGAACTAAATATCACTAATACCAAAGTGGGTACAGAACTGTTATTTAAACTAACCAAAGGACCTAGTCACCTTTGGTAAATAGAAGTCATTGCTATAAATCGTATCTACGAAGCGATTTGAACTTTAGTTCATTGTACGTAGAGGAAGTCACGATAAATTACCGGCATTGTTACGATGCTTATATTATCTGATTATAACATTAAGAGAGGATTGAATATATTGAAGCTTAAGTAGAGCATCCTTTTACTTAACCACTTAGCGCCAAGTCGTATAAATCTCACTAATATTATAAATGCGAAAGTTACGATGAATGGATAGAGGTTTGTTAGAGTTTGTAGCCTAAACCGCTGAACGGATCTCGATGAAATTTGGCATAGATGTAGAAGATAGTCTGGAAGAACACATAGGCTACATACTTTTGTTTTAATTCTGCGCACATGGTGTCGCGGTCGAAAGCTAGTCATACTAATATTATAAATGCGAAAGTTACGATGAATGGATAGAGGTTTGTTAGAGTTTGTAGCCTAAACCACTAAACGGATCTCAATGAAATTTGGTGTAGATGTAGTAGATAGTCTGGAAGAACACATAGACTTGAAACAGACAAGACTTGAAACGTGGGTGGAATTTATATAAACACGTGTACTAAATGATGTCCAGGTACTAAATTATATAGCAAACGAAAATTGGATGATACAAGTTCAAGTATTACCAATTACTATCAAAGAACAATGCTTAAAGCTTCGTACACACGTGTCTATCATAGAAAATAGTCACACGGTTAGTCACTACAGGTATTGATAAATTAAAATTAAAAACAATCACAGAAACACAGACAGTTTTACGCTACACAAAGGAACAATATACACTATCGTAATATGATTCTTATAATATGAAATCAAAATATTGTCTTATTTTCTAAACTAAAGAATAGATTACCTATTACTAATAGAAATCGACTCATTGTTATGTGACTGTTAAATCATATATGCACTCTATATAAAACAGTTATGGACAAACATTTCATTTCTGCACTACTAGAAGACAAACGAGCAAGCGATCAATTAGCATCGCTAAAACAGCGAAATTAGGGATTCCCATAGACATCTGTAACAAGCTAAATTGTGTAAAAATCAGATGCGTTGTCTGTAGGCAGAAGAAGCGATGTACTGAGAAGAGACAATTTCGTTTCCTATTCATCCTTTAAACTTTCTGCCTCGCACAGCCGAGTTGTGGAATGGTCTGTCCTCGGTGGTATTTCCAAACCACTAAAACTTAGGGTCCCTCAAGAAGCGAGAATATCCTTTTCAAAGGCAACACATCTGTAGTTTCTCTGGTATTGCGATATCCATGGGCGTCGATGACCATCTCGGTGTTCAAGCTGCTCATTCGCCACTTCTCTTAAAAAAAAGCCTCTCCCGGTCCAATGCCACTTTCTTGGTAAGACAAAGATAACAGATATCTATAATCCTCCATCTCTGTCTGCAAATGTATTAATGGTGTAAGAGTTTACGGCTATGTAATAAAACATTCGCCACAGTGACAACACATTACGCAAGTTGCAGAACAAATGTGCTGAAATGATGTCACACGGATCAAGGTGCGTATAGTTTTTGGCTCAGTTCGTTGTGACCCATTAGACGCCTACTTGGAGTTCTAATTTCCTTTAAACGGTTGCACAAGATATTGTAATTTAATTAATTTATATTGGGTAAAGGTATCTTTTATGCAGCGGTTTCTGAAAGTCACGGTAACGAATGACATCAGGATTCAGTTGTTTTCGGAATACTTCAGCTATAGTCTATCCCACCTTTTAAAGGGTATTTTAAGGGGGACAACCTTTTGATATAAAATAGAAACTTTTTTATGATAATAAAATAGCAAAACACATATTGCAGAAATATCTACAATCGTTTATTCAATAGTTATAAAGGCCTAAAGATACGAACATAAGTCGTGCTCAGCGTGTTTGTCGATCCAACGCGTGCGAAGAGCGGAAGTGACGATTGCTACTGTCTCGTATAGTTCCGTCAAACATTAATTACATTTTAATTGGCTATCGACAAATATAAAACTGCCTGGACTGGAGTTTACGTATGCGTAAATTCTTTTTGTCGCGCAGTACTAGTACCTCATGTTTAGAACACGAGGAGTACAAATAACAAAATAAACAAATTAACTACAATGCTACATTTAAGAGCTGTTCTTATCAACTATTAAAGATAGATTTTAAACATTTAAATACATGGAAGAATACACATCCTTAGAAGCAGAGCAGGTCTCTGTCTGTAAGCCTGAAGGACAGTTTTTAACGTAGCACATTTTGTTCTAAACAGTATCTATTAAAAGAAGCCATATCTGGAAAAGCCATCAAAACCGATGACATCATTGTCAGACGTTAACACACACACGCACTAAGTGAATACATGTTAAACATTCAATTGTTTATCGATACCAAAGATAAAGATGACTAACTGCAAATTTTTCAACTTTTCGGCCTGACACTGCACTCAAAAACCAACCTTATGAACATATTGTAAGTTACTCACGTAGAGGAGTAGACACCTGGCGGCCACATCGAGCAGGCCAGCTAACGTCAACATGACATAGAGGCGAGGTCGCCGTGCACTACATTCGGTACGAGTGCCATCCACCAGCGACGCACGTGCACTGGCCAACACTTGCCAATATTACATTACATAACCACAATAATTCTAGGCAGAAATTAATACAGATATTCTATTATTATCTAACTTGTAAACGACACAGGTCATAATTTCACAGCAAGGTCTGTACAATTGAGGCGACGGTCGATTACACTAGGTGTGCTGTGACTAAAACACTTGTAGCAAAGTGACGGCTGAGCAAACAGAGCCGTCACGAAGAAAAGAGTCGTAAATGAAGCGATACTTATATAAGCTTCTAGCGTTACATGCCTTAAATCAACAACCTTAGAACTAACGAACAGAGTAAACAATCGCACGAAAAAGAGTACGATAACTTTGTTTTGGCCTCAGAAATTTTACGAAGGCTACGAATTTATGATAAGATCTTGATAAAAATCCTGTAGCAAATCAAAAGCATGAATCGAAGTAATGATTTATAATCTGAAACAATGTGGTACCAGATAAACGTTAAAAACAAAGAAAACTGTTCAAGACTGGGGATAAGCACATACAACAAAAGAAATATGTATAGATTTTCTAAAAAAAAATGTGCACAGATCCAATTAAATTCATCAAAGTAGGAAGCAACAAGCGAGAGACTGCGTCCTCAAAACGTCTTATATTATTATACCCGTATAAAGAAACTTAATCATGTATATGTTCTCGTTACGTACATGGTTGTGCTGGTCTCCGAGAATCCCGACTATCGACGGATTGATTTCGCTCTGAGAATCTTTGCGGGCATCCGTCACGCCTTGCTCCATATAATTGTCTAAGTCGTCTAGTGAAGCGCAGTGACCGTTTTCTAAGTTATCATTTCCATCGGTGCCCTCATTACCATTCGTCACAGGTTCTTTTTCATTATTTGGATCATAAACTTCGCTGGTATCTAATTTATCGATGCTGGGATTTACAGTTTCATTAACCGGTAATTGACTGGTTTTTATAACATTAGATCTTTCGATAAGAGACTCTTCTCCAGAATCATCGAAATCGCCGTCAGTGAAGGCCTCACCACTCTCCTCGTCACTATTATCTGGTGTTAGTTCGGATTTATGACCCATTGCTAAATCGAGTCGTTAGATATTCACTCATATAACTGTTTGAAACACTTGTCTACAGAATTTATTAATGCAACACCACTCGAGTAGAAAGGAAGGACGCAATTTTTGCACTGCACTCCGTGTAGTCCGCGATAAAATGCCGCACTCTGTTTATCTTATCGATAATTTCCACCGTCAGTGTCCACGAGTGGACCGCGCGTTCCTCTGAAGGCAATTGACGCCGACAATGGGATAGTATGATCACATCAACATAATGTTTATTTGTAAACACGGTTGGTATGTTTACAATGGGGGATGTTTATCGCGCGTCGTAGCAAACATGTTCGGAGGTTTCCGGCGAGGCGCGGGCGTCGACGGCGCTGTCGCGGACAGACTGTCAGTTCGCACGATCGTCGCTTGCGGCTTGCGCTATCGTTGTCGTAATCGCGCACCACCGTTACGCACGCACTGCGCTCTGCGCGCACGCGAAAGCGGATAATAGTAATCATCTAGAAAAATATGCAATTGCGTGTTAGCTTTTTATATAACACGGGCGATCACTTGCAGATCCACAGGGCGCACAGGGCGATGTAAATAGTTATTTACTTTGAAACGAAAAATTCATTTGACATACGAATGATTTTTAGGAAATACTACGATATTCATAAATTCAACTAATAAATTACTTGGTCAAAGAGAGTGTGAATGAAAGAAAAACTCAGGCCCATATATGTTAACAGCTTAAGCCTAATGACAGTAAGGTTTAGTAAATCACAGCGAGGCGACAAGTCCATGAGCTGTCCGCTTCCGCTCCTGCGCGGCGGTGAATGATTAATCGCTCTTTGTTTTACTGAGAACCAACTAGGTTTACCAGCATGCATTTATTTTTTTACGGACATTAAGATTAAATAGAAAGGTAATTTGTCATTTGGAACTCTGGTATATATTTATTACACATAAATATAAGAATTTCATTCAAGTTTCTATATATCAAAACGTTGAGCGGTACATCTACACCATACCATGATACTTATGTGTAAATAATAATTACAATAATATTTTCATATACATTTGTCATGATATTAATGTTTTTCTAGGAGACTTATCACAATAAACTAAATCTAAATTAGTGACTAATGTTGTAGAGAGGTGTAAATTAGAGTGTAATAATTGAATGAAATCTATTGATACTCATAATGTGGGCAAGAAAATATTCAATATCAAGTTGGTGAGAATCTTGTTTCATATTATAAAAATAGTCAATGACATAAATTTATAATATCCATTTGTAATCATTACTTGATTTGTAATTCGATATGCTGTAATCGTATTACGATGCTGTCTTCACTGGCCGAGAATAGCGGACAAGGTTCTGATTCATATTAATATCCAGTTAATATAACTTTTAGATGATAAAAATGTTATACATTAAATGAGAGAGTTAACTGTTTTAGATGATTTTTAAAGTATTTAACACAAGCTTGACTTCATCTTAATTTATGGATTAACAAAATCTCTATTGCTAAAATTATTGATTTAATAAAACTTTTTGCCGATTTATGATTGCTACGAATTTTAGTAGCTCGAAAGAAAAACCAAAACAAATCTATACAAAAAAGTTACTGTCCTGAAAAACTATAAAGCTTGGTTACCCTACTCGATCCTTTTGCGTGAAGGAAACGTCCCCCGCGCAGCAGATTTACTGCTCGCGGTATCGATGGTAAGGACGTATGTTTCCGATCGTATATCAACCGACTGCATATTGTGTTCTAAGATTAACTCGATCGCCTTTAGAACTGCCTTAAACGATTATTGACGAAATACTGAACCGATGATTTTATTTAAAAGTGCTTTGAAACTAACAAGTTTGAATATTGCATGAGAAAGATATATCGATTTTTCTTACAAATACATTAATTCTATACTAGCTAAATACGTTAGCCTTGAAAATGTTACAAATCCTTTTGTTAACTTTGCATTTATATTCAAAAACGTTGCTCAAGCCGGCAATCTATTGTACAATGTTCCTACAATTCGTAAATAGCCATGAAATTACAATTGCCACATTACGTAAAATCACATCATTGTTTGGTACATGGTAACAAACGGTTCAACAAACTATTCCAAAATTGGACAGTACACTATTTGATTCACACAAACAGGAATACGCAAAATCTTTTGTCTTATTGTTACTTTTAATGAATTGTGCGAATCTAAAGCTTTAATTACCAATTGTACTTTTTTCGCTATGATTATTTTTCACTGATTTAAGACATAGTTTCATTTTATACCCTAACATTAATTAAGTGTGAGAGTATATGAATTATTTAAGTTTCCGCTCTTCGATGCAGTGTATCACCACCCATATGCCTCAGTTATGCGGAATGTTAAAACTGCAATCGAGCGCTGTGTAATGTTTTTATTACAAAATTGTATTAAACGTTTATTAACACTAAATTTAATATCAACAAGTTTTTCGCACGACTTGTACCACTTTCAGATTTCATTAACGTTGGCTTCCACTGCCACTCTTATGAAAAAACATAATCATTGCAACAATATGAATATCAAATATCAAGATGTCACAGGATCAGGAATTTTCGGCTAGATTTTATAGTCTAGTTCATACTTTAAAAAAAATAGCAAAATCCCTTGCAAATCTAGATTGACCTTTACAATTTAGCAGAACATAATTTCTACCTTGACCTTTAATTTAAGCGGCAATTTTAATTGAGACGGAACATACTGAATTGCAAACGTCATATTTAAGTGGCGATACCTACACCTCTGGACGTTAAGGATTTCTCTCCACACAACCGACTAAGCACAAGATCAGAGGCTAAAAACAGGCAAAACAAATGAATCATGAAAACCAGGACAAAACGATGCGTTAAGAAAAAAGCTTGTTAGATTCTAAAGGGGAAAAACCTATGCCTCTCCCACATAGTCAATGCAACTTATTATCAACATGAATTTAAAAGAAATATGTTCACAATTAAATATATGTTTAACCTACATGTGTGATTTTATTTCAATGTCAATTTGTTAGCCGACTGTATCGAGCATATGGCTTCTGCATGTGTATAATTAAAATAACATAAATACACTGCTAGTGGACTGTTTACTCTAAGCATATTGTAACAAATAATTGAATACATTGCTTAGTGATATTTGTTTAATAATTGTTTTATATCGTTTTAAAACGAGGTCTGTTTACGTTAAATACAAAACGTTTGACATTGAAGTTATCGCGGGTAAAATAATGACGTAACGGACCAACGGAACTGATAGTGACGGGTTTAAATTGGGTGATACAAATATTAATTTAATAATATTGAGGCGTGCAATAATTGAAATAAATAATTGACGAAAGACAACATAACGGTTTGCTAAAGAACAAATCTTTTCAAAAATATATCAAGATACAAATAATAGAATGTAGAGTCTGTAGCTAGGGTTACCGACTACCGAAAAACTAGTACAAAATTATATTGTGATCTCTATCACTCTCCTTAGAGACATTATAATAACAATATGTTTCGACGATGGGAAATTAAGAATAGCTTAGTAGAGAAATAGTTCGACCTCATAACCTTTGCTAAAGCCATTAAACACCAGATGGGATCCCACTTTGTACATTGACTATAGTATATTTACAATTTAGGACATCAGTCACGGCATCTCATCTCCCAGTACTGTGTGCTCTCGGCTGCGTACGCGCATACGGTTTTACAACAAAAGTGCAGGACTGTCACGGTCAACGGGACGTGTACAATGCGGGCACCGACATAACTGTCCGTTGGCAGTTTTAAATGCGAAACTGTTCTAACATGCAACAAGCACACAACGAGTCACTAAAATAGGGTTAATGAAACTTAATTGTTAACGACTGGGCGTCTAATCCAACTATCTATTGTAGTAGCTACGGAGCAAATAAAATAAAAACGAGGTTTTTTCTGCAAAGAGGCTTTTTTCATTTAACAATCTGACCACTACAACCAGTTCGTTTAATTAATATAAATACAAAATATGTTTATTCATCGTTTAGTGACCATGGCTAATTTTAATGGTGTTACTAATAGAACAAAGAATTGTAACAAATCAAAATACATTTCTTAACATTGTAATGCGGTAGTTATTACCACGAAATACAATTAAGTCACTCTCTTAAATTCTAGTTATTATTATTTGAACCACCAGGAGTTTTAAGCTGCGGTTCTAAAACATTGGTAGTTTTAGAACCAATACAATGAATCATACTAATATTATAAATCCGAGAGTTTAGATGGATGGATGGAAGTTTGTTAGAGTTTGTTGCCTAAACGGCTGAACGGATTTCGATGAAATTTGGTATAGCTGTAGAAGATAATTTAGAATAACACATAGGCTACTCGGCTACGGAGTCGCGGGCGAAAGTTACTATCAAATAAATTTTCCTTCTCCTCCCTCTTTCTCCCTTCGTAAATGTTGTCACCTTGCAATATTCAATGTTTACCGCTTTAGTGCCTCTGCCTCGAAAACTGTGGAAAGATTGAAGCACACCAAACACGCACCTTAAATCACAACCCAGTCAAATAGGCTCAGGATACAATTATTGATAAACGCGAAAAATCGAGCAGCCGGTAAGTAAAAGCCGATCGCGGACGATTAACTGTTTAACATCGAACGGTACTAAGATGCGCACGCGACTCGTACGTAAATATCGTGACATTTGCGCGCCTGCCGCCAGGGGCTCCGCACGCATGTGCGCTTAGGGTGGCCATACAATTCAGTCATTGCATATAATAAAAAAAGTGCGGTTTAAATGATTTATTTGTAAAACTTTACCTCACTATAAAATTTAGTACTACTCGGGTACAATACGCATCGAAATAAATTAAAGTTAAGGTTACGTAAACGTTACATTACAAATGTATTATTAAAAAACCTCTAATTACAAAATGTGAGTAAATACTTTAGTTATTAATTATTCTGAATGTTGCATTGAACCAAAACCAATTAAAATGGTTTTACGTTTAGGAATGTTAATTAAAAAACTTTTTTAAAATTAATCCCATAGAGATGGTAACCCTAATGCGTTGGATATCTCACGCTTTCGTAATTGCAGAGGTGAACGTGCCGCGTATGAACTAGATTCGCTTGGCAGCCATCATAACACGCGTAACAATTATCTTACATCTAATTATACATAATTCACAACATTAATAAATTCGATTAACAAGCCGTAGACCAACAATCTGCGTTATTAAAAATTGTGACAAGTTTAACCACACTTTTTAGTTTTAAAGAAGTGTCTGACATATGGGAGCAAGGCAGGACCAGCCGATGCGTATAGTTATCAAAAGCATTCCGAAAAAACTTGTAACTATGCCAGTTGCATCATAATGCATATTATGGGCATCATCAAATTTATTCTTTAGCCATCATTTCTAAAAATCTAGGCATCAAGTGTTAGAAAGAATATATTAGGAATTTTCTGACAACGTATGTCAAGGAATTAATAACTAAATCTACAATTAGCTTTACATGTTAAAGCACTCAGAAACATTCGCAGTAACAAGCAGTCATTAAGACTATCAGCGTAACTGCCGTGGAGGTGCTTCAACGGGCCCACTCGTGCCAACTGATGAAAATTTAATGCGCCCGCTTGACTCACCTTACTATCGTCGCCATGATACTTAGTGTGAATAGGAAACTACCATTTTTAAAGGTTTGTTGTAAAATAGTACGATGTTAATCTTACTTCTTACTAATATTATAAATGTGAAAGTTTAGATGAATGGATGGATGGATGGATAGATGGATGTTTGTTAGAGTTTGTAGCCTAAATAGCTGAACGGATTTCGATGAAATTTGGCACAGATGTAGAGGATAAACTGGAAGAACACATAGGCTATTCACTTTTGTTCTTTTCAATTCCACGCGAAAGGAGTCGCCGGCGAAAGCTAGTAATAAAACCGACTTCCAAACAAAATACACTAAAAACAAAATCTTCTCAAAAAAACAGTACACTAAAAAGTAACGAAATAATTTCTTGAAAATAGTAAACCTCCCTTATTGTAGCTGTTATGTCTATATTGTACAATTATTATCACTTTGATGTCGGTGTCAGCCGAGGTATATGCAGTGATATTTCTACGTAAGGTTTTCTACATTTTTACCATAACAATTGACAATTGAAAGTATAGTAACGTTTTTAGTAATGACTGACACCGACTTCAAAGTAATAATAATTGTACAATATAGACATAACAGCTACAATAAGGGAGGTTTACTATTTTCAAGGAATTATTTCGTTACTTTTTAGTGTACTGTTTTTTTGAGAAGATTTTGTTTTTTATTAAAAAGTTTATTTATTTCTCGATTTTTAGTGAATCTAGACATCGCAGTATGATAATCACTAGCTTTCAAACAAAATACACTAAAAACAAAATCTTCTCAAAAAAACAGTACACTAAAAAGTAACGAAATAATTTCTTGAAAATAGTAAACCTCCCTTATTGTAGCTGTTATGTCTATATTGTACAATTATTATCACTTTGATGTCGGTGTCAGCCGAGGTATATGCAGTGATATTTCTACGTAAGGTTTTCTACATTTTTACCATAACAATTGACAATTGAAAGTATAGTAACGTTTTTAGTAATGACTGACACCGACTTCAAAGTAATAATAATTGTACAATATAGACATAACAGCTACAATAAGGGAGGTTTACTATTTTCAAGAAATTATTTCGTTACTTTTTAGTGTACTGTTTTTTTGAGAAGATTTTGTTTTTAGTGTATTTTGTTTGGAAGTCGGTTTTGTTTTTTATTAAAAAGTTTATTTATTTCTCGATTTTTAGTGAATCTAGACATCGCAGTATGATAATCACTAGCTTTCAAACAAATAATGAGTTATCTAAATCGATTATCTAAGAAATTAAGTAAACAACTAATACATCGTTGCGATCATTCACTCATAATTCGGTGCGGCCGCTCGCTGTTGTTGCCCGTGAGTTTTAATATTTTGATAACTTCTAGAATCTTGCACAGAATTACATACTGTAAAAGGCAATTACGATCTACATATAATACTCTATCGTGAAAACATATTTATTTGGATAAGGATTCATACCAAATAAGAATAAAAGCGTTTTAAATAAAGTCGATTGCACTTATTTGACGGTTTTCTCGAAACAAACGGTTATTGTGCGACAACCTTAAGAGATAGATATATGCTATCGCAGACTTTAATTCAGCTAATTTAATGACCTACAATTCTTTCATACATCATTTTTATGTAGGTCTTATAGTTTAGGCTACGTAAGCCAAGAAAGCAAACTTTGTTACAAGTTGGTATTTTTTTCTGCGACTCGTAATTTGCTATTTATGATATCTCCTAAACTATTTATCGGAATTACACAGTTCCAAGGGTATTTATAATCTACATTAAATTCTCTTGATGATGGACACATTTATTTTGATAAGGATTCATACCGAACACGAGTAATAGTGTTGAAAGTGGGGTATAGATTTTGATCGAAATTTTAATGAAAAAAGTGGTTATTGTGCGACAACCTTAATAGATAGATATATGCTATCGCTGACTTTTATTTAGCAAATTTAAAGGGCTACAATTCTTCCATACATAATTTTTGTGTAAGTCTTATAGTTTAGGCTACGTAAGCATAGAAAGCAAAAAAGACACCAAATTTCGTCACGCAATTTTGAGCTAAACTATTTAACTACGCCGTAGTCTTTGACTCCAAAAATCAAACAAAAAAATGGGACCCACCTGCAAGCACTACCTCTCGGATAAAAAAAGAATTTTCAAAATCGGTCTACCAGGGGCGGAGTTATGCCGTAACACACATAAAAAAAAAAATAAAAAAAAAAAAAAATAAAATAAAAAACATATGGACGAATTGAGTACCTCCTTCTTTTGGGAAGTCGGTCAAAAATATATTAAGATTTTCCGTTAACATTTATTTAATAGTTTTGTTTTTACAATTTTGTAAGGAACCATGGTCCTTTTTGATTCACCGAATCAATAAAAATGTTTGCTGACGCTAAAATAACAATTCATAACACGCAAAATTATTCAAACTGCAACTTATGCTTACATCTCACAGCGGACACAAGCAATAAACAATAATAAGTATTTTACAGAGAGCAAACAAACATGGTTATTTACATACCACGGGTCTCATGTTCTTATTCGTATTTTGTGACAAAAAAACAATTTAAAGCATCATGGAATGTCCTAGAAGTTTCAATATCATGGTGTTAGTAAAGGTACACAGAATCTTAACGAGTAAGCTCACAGACAAAGCTGTATGACGGCTATTGTATGCAACATTAATGCTATGAGCACAAACTTGTGCGACGTCATCGCTCGGGTTGCTGGTGAAATTCGCAGCTTTCGAAAGGCAACTCATATACCTAACTTCCGTACGAGAAACGAAATGACGTCATCAACGACGTCCAGCGTTGCAGGCAAATGTCATTTACTTCCGATAGGAAAATAGATGTATATTAGTCACTTATAAGAGTATCGTTTAATGAGGAAGTAATTCCAGATTTCAGATATCTCAGCCAGATTTTAATACAAATCAATGACCGTCTTCGAACCGGTAAGATACTTAAATAGAAAACTTAGTACGCGTTCCCTTATTATCATGAAACAATTGGTATCTCGCGTGTTGATTTTCTCTCAACAGACTAAATAGAGTTTCCGAGTCTAATTAAAGTAATCAAAACGAATGTTAATTACAAGTAATAACACAACTGTGCAGTTGTTATTATATCTTGTATGCGATGTAATGATCTTGCACATTTTAGCGCAGCACTTTCGGTTATTGCGTTATACAATTTAACGTTATAAAGTAATAATCTTGCAAGGTAAAGATTAGTTTTGCAAACGCTTGTTGCACGGTGTCCGTGGTTTTTACAACATTTTTTGCTAAAGTTTTTGCAGGCGTCAAGTGAAGGCGGCGAGGCGGCGGCGTGAGGATTTGCCTAGACGCGACTGGCAGTTTTGTATACAATATCGAGTCAAAGGTGTAAAGATTTCACCATAATTAAAAAATAAATATGTCATAAAAGTAGAAGTTAAACCATTTACTCTTAACGGTTACATTTTCTAACTAGGTGACAATTATGTTGACTTACGATCTTGGGGCGCACATGGCAAACGATTGAGCGCGCCGACTCCTCGTCGCTGCTGCTGGGCAGGCAGTCAGAGATGGAGGGCGAGCGGTGCTGGGGCCAACGGGGGAACTTGTCCGAGGTCGGCGTGGCGGAGGGCGATACGGGCGAGACGAGCGGCGGCGGCAGGCGGGGGCCCTGGCCGCGCCACCACGACACCAGCGCCGGCGCCACTCCTACCACCATCGCCAGCCCCAGCCGCACCATTGCAAGAACGCAACGATGGCGTCTCTAAAACATCGTCCGTTCAACTAAGCGGCACGCGTTGCTTGTAAATCTATTTCTATCGACGTCCGCACTTCAACGTGACACTAGGATAGTCCGTCAAGAGCTCGCACGTGTTTAAGTTAATTAACAATCGCGGTGTGAGGGCGCGTGGGGGCCCGAGACGTTGTCGACGAGGCGAGCTTCACGGCTGCACGGAACGTTCTCCAGGCGCTCTCGCAGACTGGCGGCGTGCGGCGAGCGGCGGTCGTTGACGCGCCCCCCCGGCGGCGCCCCTCCAGACCGCCCGCCCAAACCCATCCCCCTTCATCCCGTGTCACGCGAAATGCGCTGGAGAAATGCACTTTTAGCGCAGACACTGAACTACAACTTTATTTTTGTACACCATCAATTGAACGCATTAGTTGGTGTTGAGATCACGCGTTAGATAGCAATGTGGGTCGCTCTCCGTGGAGCAATTTCCCGGTGAATGTTCAGCTAATGGTAACAAAGTTTTTATGTTTCATATTATTATTAACAGCGCCGAAAACAAAAATTGCAAATAGCCAAAGCCTATTCTGGAACTAATCGCTCGTTTGTCATCAATAAAGCAACTTAAATTTACCCTTTCCGATTTATCTACCCAAATTTTTTACATAGGTATAAAATATGTACATTTGTCATGTATCCACGTGACGTAAGCAATCGCTTTATAGGACCGGGGCAACCGGTTCGACTCAGCCGAATTTCTCTCTATCTTATTGGGTCGCTTACTGAAAACTCAAGACAATACGAGCAAGTTACAGCAAGTTGGCAGTTACCACCATATTATTTACGCCCGATGATAAAATACACGTATTATTATGACTTATACGTTTACATTATACTGGCCTGCTATAACCGTGACCGTCCAATGCACAATTATGTCAACATGTGCAACATCGGAAGTGCTTTTCGGATTAGAAAATCTACTCAGGAATTGAAAAGAAAAATTATATAACTTTAATACCTAAATCGTAAATACGTGCATTCTAATCGTAATATTAGTTCAGCAGTGTATATTTCATTACGTACTTTAATCATAGCTATGTATGTAAATGCAACCAACATGGCGGATGAACTCAACTTCATTAAACAGAGGGTGGGGGTTACACCCTACCCCACTACTTTTTTCAATATAGATATGAAACATATATATAGTTAAACTTATCCATATAAATCCTATTAGTAACGAGAACAGCATCATTTGTCAGTTATTACTAATTAAAAAATTGAAGCATATTGAAATTCCGCTTTTCTTAGTAACCCACGAAATGGCAACAGTTGTTTTGGAAGTCTGCTAGAATCGAAGTCAAATACAAAATAAAAATATTTTGCGTGTACTCTAAACGTTGGACATTTTACAATGCAAATTAAGTCCTTGAGAATGTTTTCAAATAACATATCGTGCTTTAAATTAGTATTAGAACACATTCCGCAACAGAAACTAGATTGTGTGCACGAAATAGCAATTTGTTTCTTTATTATTACAAACAACTTGATTTTCACCTTGCGTCAAAAAAAAAAATATTATGAATATAACATCATAACAATTCATTTTGGTGGTTGAGTTCTATTACTGTATGTAGAACGCATTTCCTGAAGATGTTGTAAGGGTCCAATTTCCATTATTATAACGG
Source organism: Papilio protenor (assembly GCA_029286645.1). Taxonomy (NCBI): domain Eukaryota; kingdom Metazoa; phylum Arthropoda; class Insecta; order Lepidoptera; family Papilionidae; genus Papilio; species Papilio protenor. The sequence goes on from JAGSMZ010000022.1 coordinate 941,469, forward strand.
TTAGTATTTCGATACTAATATTATTTAACTAATAAATCTTTAAATTTTAGCTTCATACACAAACGGTGAATAGGTAAATCTCTCGTAAATGTTGATAATAATCGCTCTCTTTCAAACATCCATACATCTAATTTTAATGTTGACTATATTGTAAGTCCATTTTGTGGAAGACATACTTAAGTTGAGTCGGTTTTTGTTTGTTAACTGTTAGAGATTACATTAAAATAGTTATAGATAGATAGCACTGACAGTCACGTTGTATGGTAGCGTGACAGAGAGGTGTGTGTGTGTGTGTGTGTGCTCTGGAAAAGGCATCCCCGAGTCCGGGGGTCTGGGGGTAGGGGGTGACGCCAGCCGCCGCTAAGTTTCATCAGCCGGGGGGAGGCCGGCGGGGGGCGCAGACCGATCAATGCTGCGCTGACGTCAAAGCCTAGACCTAGGTACGCCCCCTATTCGGGGCGTCTACGTTCCTGCGAAGGCTATATTATTTTTAGAGTTGCTTATTTTACACAACTCCAGAAATTAATGTCTGGTCTATAAATTATTTAGGATTTGGTTATAAAGTTTATGATTGTTTAAATAATCTATACAGTGTGATGATGGATCGCAAAACTAGTCACTGCAGAGGTAAGCTCGGTCCTTAACTAGCGTCTTTAAATTCATAAGAAACATTAATTTCAATTATGAAAATCACATAACTGAAAAATCTAGCTAGAGGAATACTAAGAGTTGTTAAGCCTACGATATCTTCCAAAATATACAAGTAAAGTGTAGCTGCCTCTAAATATGAAAATCCTTCTCTATGACATTTAAATTGAAGTGGTACTAGAATATAATGAGGTTGGAGCTCCAGTAGCCAGCAGCCAACAGCCATCTACGGCTGTTGGCTGCTGGCTACTGGAGCTATATGCAGTAGCACAGGACGTTGACTCCCGCTCGCCAGAACTGGGTCGCAGGATCGATAGGACGTTGTTCCCACTACCCGTTACGTAACTTTAAAAGCTATTATTTTAAAATTACATAACTTTTTTTCTGTTTAACCATAAATTGTTTTTTGGTTACAAACGTAGTAAAAAACGTTAACGTAACATTAATTGAAGATTTTAAGGTAAAATTAATGACATAGTTTGATCTTACCACGATAATGGAATAACTTTTCGGCACTTATAAATTATCTAATATGTTCAATTTAGCAACTATAATCAAAAATACTGAAAACTACATTTAAAAACTTACTAAACTGAAGTAAGCCATTATATTTGTAATACTAACTGAAAGTTACACAAACACTAAACATACGACGCTTATATTTTGATAAGCAACTGGTTTTCAATTATAGAAGTAGTTCCGAATTAAAATGCCCTAATAAAGAACTGCTTAAAATTAACATAGCGATAATTAGTTGAAAACACTGAATTTTTTTTGGATTACGTCAAGTATAGATTGTTACTTCGACTTGCACTGGCAAAGATGAAATCATTTATATCAATAGGGTCAATATTCAAAAATCTTTGTAAACAAAAAAAAACTCTTTAAACTTCGGAGCTGGGCATGAGTTTTCACTTATTAACATTAAAATTACATACAAAATGTCTTTCAGAAGTTCAATTTTTAACATTTATTTAATGAATAACTAAAGTTATACAGTCAAAATGATAATCTTTCCTTAAAAAGGGTTTTATTTCAAGAATTAGAGCTGTTTAGTTACTTCCAACGACCACCCACGTTCTGATCCGTAAACAATGCTAAGAGGAATCTTTAATACGGCAGCAAAGTCGTAAATGTTTCGTTGTTCTAATCTATTTGTGAAACACCTATTACAATTTGGGAAAGTTTATTTTTTCAGTTGACAATGTGGTCATAATTATTTTAAAAGTATCAAAAAATAGAAGACATCTTTTACGAAAAGGGGAGATTATTCTAGAAATTTCGTGATAAATATAGAAACTTATAAAGGATTAGGATTTTATTGCTATACGCATAGGAATTAACTGCTTAAAAGGCGACTGCCATCTCGGTGAGTTCAACTAAATCTTATTTTAGAATTGTGTCAACTTTCATACATTCAAGGGGCTCATAAACGTTTCAAGTTTATAGTTTTTTCATCCGAATACATCAAAAGGATAGCTTAATATATTAAAAAGTATCATTTTAGAAAAATAAAGTTTTTCGCAAATCAATATAACTAATATCAGTACAACGTAAGATGTAAGAGAGATATTAAAATTTTATCTTCATAAATGTGTCCAGAAGTGAAAGTGAATAGTAATTACAAAGAAGTGACGTAACGTAACGTAAGATTTCGACTTCAGTTGTGAACATCATCATGACAGAGTAAAGTTCATTTGTAAGTGTTATTTTAATTCTGATATTACTACTAGCTGTTGCTCGCGATGTCGCCCTCGTTAATTCAAAAATTATGTTACTCGCTGATAACGTAGCTTTTGGTGAAAGAATTTTTAAAATCAGCCCAGTAGTATTTGAGTTATTTCAATACATAAAAAATACAAATCCTTCCTCTTTGTAATATTAGTACCGATTATTAGATAGCTCAAAGTGCAGAGACCACGATTACTTAGTAGTGTTGGAGTAATACTCGTAGTATCGTAACAGCCCGTATGAAGCATAGATTTGCTTTGCTCTACAAACCGCGGAAATTCTATTTATAGCCAAGCTTTCGCGACTTCCTGCGACAGGTGTGTCCTGCAGCTTTAAACTTTAAAAAATATTTATTTTTAAACCTTCTGAAGGTCCTAAATGAAAAAGTGCACACCATTAACAACATGAGGGTCCACTGTCATCCGTATCATTATAAAAATAGAGACAATTGTATGATTCAAGAATTTCGACAGTGGAAGCTCAGTCTTCACATAGATGTATAGTGTACTATTCATAGCTTAAAGGTATTTAAATATTCTGTTCCGGGATAAAAAGTAGTCTATGTGTTCTCCCCGACTACGCTCTACATCTATGCCGAATTTCATAGACATCCGTCCAGACGTTTAGGCTACAAACTCTAACAAACATCCATCCATCTAAACTTTCGCATTTATAATATAATATTAATATGATAATATGGTTATTGTATGGTATTTGAAAAACAAACTAATCGTACAATCTTATCGTGTTGATAAGATTGTAAATGACATTGTCGGTCAGTGTGTTGTAACAATTAACACAAATAGCGCACTGCGAGCTACAGCTGCGTACATTAGAGCTCTAATTGCCTGCTGATAATTGCTGCACATCACATTAGCGTCCACTTTTCAAAGTTACAGGTAACAATCATTTGTGTATACGTGTTTTTTGAATAAATTCATCAACCTTCATAGAGTACAAATAACATATTTATCAATCTATTGTTTAAGTGGTATTTAATTACACAAAGTTAACCGTGTTTTAAATATGTTCGGTTAATTTAGATTTAATGTTATATCTGTTTTGCAATAATTCGCCTCATGACGTGGACGACGCCGTTACCCTCCCCCCCGTCCCGGAAATTAAAAAGTATAATAGATATAAAAGGCTGGCGACGCTCATACCTGATATATTTATTTAAATTAAGCGCCAATAGCCTAATGGTTTGGGGTACGGACTACCGATCATGAGGTCGAGGGTTCGAATCTCGCCATTCGACTATTGTCGTGAACCATATCCTAGCACAAGCCTAGAGCTTAGTTGGAATGGTTAAAGGAAATATTAGTAAATTAACAAAAATCTACTAATATTTTCTTATAAAAAAAAATAAAAAAAATATTACGTTATTCGACGTTTAGTTAAAGATCTAGTAACCGCATACAAATTTAACAATAAAAAATGCCTATCAATGTAGAGGTAGTTACTAAGCCACAGATGACATGAAGGGGCATAGAACAGCCATAGTAATTGATATACTATCCACTTACCTCTCTTGCAATCTGGTCTAGCGCCTGCTCTTCCGCAGTCGCCTTCGTCTGCGTGCGCTGCCTCCGCGACGGATCCATCTCGATTGTCACTGCGCTGCCTATGGCAAAAAATTTACAATTATTTATATTCATAAAACTGACTAAAATAACTGTCACATCAATAGTAACTCCTATGACATAAACATTATTATGTTATACAGTGTGAAATAAATTTATAAATAAGTCTAATAAAGATAAAGCCACAGTTAAATTTAATTGCTTGAGGTTATGGATATATGGTGGAATTAGACAAAAATTATGACCATTTCATGCACATACACATATTTTGTAAAAAAAAGGATAAAAACTAGACTCTCTTAGATTACTCTTACCCACTCACAATTGGTTTAAATTATTATAGAGTACTTTTTCTCATCTTTCTCAAAATATTAATATTTTTGATTGATTTAAACATCTTTAAAGCACTAGACAGTAACTAATTAATTTACAATGTCCAGTATATTCTATATGGCTTCATTTAACTTGTCCGTGAGTCTTAAGGAAATATAAACTGAATGTACTTTATAGGGTGCAAAAAAGGTAATCCATCCGCATACCAGCTGTTGCGAATGCAGACATATAAGTGCAGTCAATACATTGCACTCACAGTATGTCTTGTCCTTCATACAGATTATTTACTATACTAATACTATGCATGTAATGCAACTCAATACAATAAACATTATAAAACTAATTAGCTTTTGCTCACCAGTTTGTCCGCATGGAATTAAAGAAAACAATAGCAAGAATCCTATGTGTTCTTCCAAACTGTGCTCCACATTTATGCCAAATTTCATCTAGATTTGTTCAGCCATTTAGTTTACAAACTCTAGCAAACATCCATCCATCCAAAGTTTCACATTTATAATATTAGCCGGATTTTAGTTGCCATATTTGTATCTCACAAACAGCATAAGCTTTTTGTTATTTTTAAAACCCAAAATTACACAACACAATCACCTGAATATTGAATGGATCTCACTTATTTTCTCAACACTATTCACTTAACTATATACAATATAGAAGTATAAAATATGTATTGTGCATGATATATTGGAAGGTATTGTGAATCATCTAAACAAGTGGAGGGATAACAAATAGGAACATGATTAAAATACATGTTAAGGAAATTTGCACACATTATTATTCATAAAATGTAGGAAATTAAAAAGCAAATGTTTTATTTTCAAGGTTAAACAAGCATTATATGTCTTTGTAAATAATGATACAGGTTGCTGTCTATTTTAAATGTGTCTTGCCAAAAAATTGATAATGTTTTTTCTACTTATCCCCACATATTGTACTATTTTTTAGAATAATAAGCATTGTTTTTGCACTTTTAATTGTTTAACATTTTTAAGTACAAAGTTAATGATCCAGTAAACTTTATCATTGTAATTGTTCATTGTACATAACATGCAAGTGGTGCATTGAAGCATACTGCTTAATGTGTTTATTATCATTGTTATGCTGTAAGCTGCTAATGATAAACAAAATATTATTTTAAATATATATTTCAAAACATTAACTTGTTACATCTAATTTCAATCAAACATTTTTTATAAACAAATGTATTATTAATATTTTTGTACCTTACCTTTACTATTGTCTAATCACTTTTGGAATTTGTACAAACATTATGGTACAAGTAAACAAATGTTTCATACACCAGGGTCACTATGAATGGTGTATAAATAATGTAAAATATAACCTATACGGTTTATTTTACTTATTCCGCGTGTTTCCACAAAACAGTATTTGAAATATAGGATTAGTAGGAAAACGGGTGGGCACAAAGCCAACATATTTTTAATGGCAGTCACAGTAAATGACATCATACTCACGGAGACAGTTTAAAGATGTAAACACATCACTATCACATTCACCACGGTGTTTGGGTAACCACCGGCTTCGTCAAGAGTTCACTTTTTATCTATCTAACTTGATCACAACACAACAAACATCGACGATTTGCAAATATTAAATAATTCGGACCACTAAATCACGGCCTACACGAATCGGTTAAATGATATCATAAAATCACACTCATATTAATTACAAATAACCTATTGGCACTATATTCAATTTTTGACTATATTATTAACAATATTTTTATCAAAAAGCAACAAATAAAGCATTTATTCTAAAAATTATAGTAAATGACATGCATGCCATTTTTTTCTTGCCATTTAAAACCGTTGCGTTCAAGAACATACTTTGAATTGTCAACTTTGCTGTCAACTACGGTAACTATGGTTGCGTTCAGCAAAATGCACTAGAACTTTAATTTTAATCACCTTTCTATCAAACTGTTTAAAGTTATATCGTTAGGATATTTGCAAACATGGTTTTGTTTTCAATTAAAGATGTAATAACTACGGTGATAAGCGACTTGATCCTGAGATTCCTCAAAATAAAGTTCAATTAGTTGCTTTCTGAACTTTCAGAAGCTCTTTTTTGTGACTGATTTTAACAGTCATCAAGTCTGCATCAGTCTTATTTTAAACATTGAAAATGTTTGGCTTGGGAAAGAGAGATATAAAAAAACGACTTAATTGTAATAAATTTATTGACATTCATACAAAGTTACGGAAAACATTCAAAGTAACTGTTACACTGACATATTGTAGTACAAAAAAACAATCATACAAATCTTGTTACAACAACAATAACTTATTCACTCTTGGTCTTAGGAGCATCATCCTTATAGTAAAGGAACACAATTGAAAATAGAAACACGCCCACCATCATAGAAAATGCACTGACATAATATGGATAAGCACTGGGAATGAAGCGCTCATATTGAGTATGCTGCAGTGGCCGCACAGATACCTGAAACAAAATATTTTTTAATTAATTTACTAGTACACACTAGAATTAGTATTATATCATAAACAGGAGCCAGAGCTATGGTATTAGCTTGTGTTACAGCTGAAAAACAGTGAACATACCTGTGTAGTATGGTAAAGTCGAGTATAACCAATTCTGTCATAATCTACTTTGAATTGGTACACTCCCCAGACGTCAGGCACCTTGAAAACAGCCTCATACACTCCATTCGGTTTCTTCTTCAGTGTTGTTCGGATGAATGGATCAATTCGGACAAACTCTAATTGAACATCATTAGCATCAAATGGCTGCCATTTACCATTCTTCAGTTCCTCAATTTCAATTCTATACACCTGCAATTAGTATCAGAAACATTAACATCATGTGCAAAATAACATTAACTAAATAAAACGATTACAAATGACTACATACAACAGTATCAGTGATTGTGTAAGTATTTGAAGACTCATTTTCGCCCTCTCTGTTGTGGTGCACGCGTCTAACACGGAGGCGCCCTCGTTCTCCGAATGCCCACTCACTGAGATGTACAGCAAGAGCCTTGTTGCCAGAAAGATCTGACTTCACTTTATCACCCTAGAATACAAACATAACAAATTTTAGAGAATAAACAGACTTAACAGTTCTATTGTTAATAAATATACTGTTGAAATTGATTAATAAGTTGGTTAAATTAACATACATGGTGTCAAAACCGGAGATTCAAGTTTAATTCTTTATCATAAATACAATATTGGTTATTATGACTGAATAGTTTCCAATTCTTTAAGACTTTTTTAACTTACATGTACTTTAGCCACTGGTGAGTTGAATGCTTCATCAGAGAAGAAGAACAATGATCCACTGAAGACAATGCGGGCATTGTTCCTAGCCTGCAGAGCTGCAATCAGAACAGTCTTCCGTCCAACTGCATGGGGATACTCCTTCACCTGTTAAAAATAATACAATACATTTTGTAACATTACATACAAATAAACATACATTGGATGTGTTTTTGTTTATTCATTTTTATTAAGTTACGAGCTGTTGCCCGCGATTTCGTCCGCGTGGTATTAGAAAACATATGAATTATATAAATAACAAAAAGCGATGTATCCCTCGGGAACCGGACATTTCTCGGGGATGAACCTTACCCCATGTGTACTCCAGACTTTGTTTTATATCTGTGCCAAATTTCAATAAGATATGTTGAACCATTGAAGAATGATCGAGTAAACATTAAAAAACTAAATTAATGAATCCCACGGGAACCGTAACTATTCCCGAGATAAAGAGTAGCCTATTTGTTCTTCCAGACTATGCTCTAAACCTGTGCCAAATTTCATTGAGATCCGTTCAGCCGTTTAGGCTACAAACACTAACAAACATCCATCCATCCATCTAAACTTTTGCATTTATAATATTAAGTAAGAAGTAAGATATAGTATATCCAATAATTTTTCATACAAGAACAAAATGTACAATTAAAGATTAATGTGTTGAAGTGTCTATATAAAATATCTAGATTTCTAAACAAAATATTAAATTTTTTACATTATCAAGGTACAGTTTTCTGTTTTTGTTCAGTAATTAGTGTTTTTACCTGACTCTTTGGATTGTAGCTGTAAGCAGTACTATCAGCAGTCAGAATAGGCAACACTAAGCTATTGTCTTTGTCCAGAATCAATCCTGTTCCCTCAAACAGAAGTGGCTGAGTGTTGTGCTCTCCAACAATAGTGGATGCAGATATGAGATTCTTTGGTGACACCACTATTCTGGTATGGTCTCCATCATCTAACATGTCATAGTTGAAATGATCAATTACTGCTGCAGATTCTTCATCCATCTAAAATGTAGATTTTTTAGTTATTAATAAACATATGAGAAAATTATTTATTTGAATGTCTATCATCAGGTAAAGAAAATATGACCTCAAATCCACATTCCGTAGCAATTTCTCTGTATACGTCGCCGGCAGCAGCGTTGCCTGCCACCAAAACATTGCCACCATCATCTATGAATTTCGTGATAGCTTCCGTGTCGATTTGACCTCCGAATTCCACCACAGAAGGTGAGAATATTATCAGATTTTTGTACAAATATTCGCCATACTTGGAAAGGAGAAGATTGCCGTCATCGGCCAACTTGAATGTGAGAGTGTAACCACGATCTGAAAAATAAAACTACCACTGTAAGTCGATGTTTTGTACGGTGGAAAACGCTTTATACCATTCTTGATAGAGTAAATTTGAATTATTAGAAATTGTGGATAGCCGGCATTTTGCATAACCCATGAAAATTTTACCTTGCAATGATTTGAAGAATTGTGAGTGCGTCTCTCTTATATTAAGGTTATCAACCAAGACCAAGGTTTCTTGATCAGCTATTGCTATATTTACACAAATAGCTAGGCCTAAAATTAGAGAAAACTTCATTTTGAAAATATTAAATCCACTGTATATGACGTGTCCTGTACTTTTTTTTTCTTATTGACAAGTGTTGCCTTTCATTAATGTTTCATTCATTCATGTTGAAATATTAACGAAAGGTAACACACTAAAGCCAGTAAAACTCTTTTCTATTTTAATAAGTCCCGAGTTCATATTAAATTCAATTTTTTGGTAACTTTCCTAAGTCAAGCTTGTTAATCAAGAGTTTGAAAAAAATATGGAGTATAATGTTCCCGGATAACTATGTTTCGAATTAGATTTTATCATTTCAGTTTTTGGCGTTTAAAAAACGCTCGTTTGCATCGTTTGTTCTCCCGCCAGGTTAACTGCAACTTCTACTGCTATGATATTTTTAGAGTTTTAAATTTTTTTATTTTTATATTTCTGTAACGAAGTACGTATTTTTGCTTTAAATAGCAAGCATATGAATGTATTTAATAAAATGTTTTAAAAAATATACATTTCTTTTTAATCAAATCACATTTTGTTATCTATATAAAACAAGAGCCTTCAAACAATTTTATAATCTATGTCATATTTTGATTGACATTTACCTAAAATGTTTTATTTTTATATCAAAAGCGAAACTATTAATCTTAAAACTAGTTAATTTAAATAAAGTTTTGTTCAGTTTCTTGCAGTCTTCCAAATATTCCAATATTAAAATGATATCGCGGTCTAAACACCGCTCAACAGTTGAAGTTTGTTCGGACTGCGGGGCATCAGGTCAGGCGGTGTTGTAATTTCTTTAAGTGGTATAATTTAATCCAATATTAATTGTCTAACGTATTTGGTGGGTGCCGCCTAACATTGCGGTTTCAGATCCTACGTGGGCATCGATCAATCGTGGATTGTTACTTTGCGCCGAGTGCTGTAGTGTACATCGTAGTATGGGGAGACATATTTCTCACGTTAAATCGCTACGACAAGGTTCCTGGCCACCCTCTTTACTAGCGGTATGAAGATGAACTTTATTGTTCTCTAATATATCGCCAGTTCACTTAAACATTGTGCTGATGGTTGTATACACATTGTTTTGTAGATGGTGCAGTCACTAACGGCGCAAAATGTGAATAGTATATGGGAACATTCGTTATTGGACACTTCGGCACCAAAACACTTGCGTAAAAAACCTCAACCCAAAGATCCACTTCAGTGAGTTAGAATTTTATTACAAAAATATTATAAGTTTGTTGTTGACAATTATGAATCATGTATTTGATTAAAAATAGTGATAATAAATATCTTACTTATCTTACTAATATTATAAATGCGAAAGTTTAGATGGATGGATGGATGTTTGTTAGAGTTTGTAACCTAAACGGCTAAACGGATCTCCATGAAATTTGGCATAGATGTAGATGATAGTCTGGAAGAACACATAGGCTACTAACTTTTGTTTTTTTGAACTCCACGCGGACGGAGTCGCGGGCGAAAGCTAGTTATTTTATAATTACACTGAAATGCTAGTATTGCAAAGATTTTTGTATTTTTGCTCAAGGCTTGCAACATTCATTACATGTACTTGTAGCCTTAATTTATCTTTAAGCTATATTTGTTTATAAAGCGCTGGTTGTTTATCCCATGAGTTATTTCCAGTTAAGATAAGATTGCAGAATTATCAATGCAACTAATACCACTGATAACTGCATCTTAGACAATTATCTTATCTTTTATTTGTTAAGATTGACTTAAAGTGGTAATTTTCTGCTTAGTGACTTATTAACCACAAGTACCTTGCTCAGGTTTTAGTTAGCTAAACAAATACATACATACATAATGAACATAACATTTCAATAATTTTGAGTTTATTTAAAACAAACTCATAAAGTGTTTATTCTTTATGATACTAGTTTATATAAACAAATTGGTATAATAAAATAAATAATTGTCATTTACTCTATGATTTGACTCAGTTATATAATTAAATTATAATACTTTTTCAGCCCTATAAAATCAGAATTCATTCTTGCAAAGCATTTACGCTTGGCATATGTTCTGAGAGCACGTAGAGATGAGCCACCCAGTGAGTTGGGCCGGCAGCTTCACAGTGCAGTCAGGAGCTCCTCGCTCGACACAGCTATGAGGTTACTTGCACAAGGTGCTGATCCCAATTATTATAATCAGGTTAGTGCATGTGAAATAAAATAATATGTTTTTTTAGTTTTGGAACTGTGGTAAAGTTGTATGTTGTCTATACTTCTTTAATTATCACTACTATTTGATATATTTTGTAGTCTTCCTATATTAGTTTGTTAAAGATAAAGAAGCAAGTATCTTATTATGTTATCATTTTAAATTTTAAATTGCAAATAAACTTGTTTGTTTCAGGAGAAGGGAAGTGCATGTCTTCATGTAGCGTGTCGAGCGGGTCAGCCAGCACAAGCAGAGCTCCTTGTAGCTTGGGGAGCAGATCCCAATACAAGAGACAGCTCCGGAAATACTCCCGCTGACTGTGCAAGGTTTGTTAAACTGTACTTTTAAAGAGTTATATGTCTTCTCTATATGTTAGCTGTCAAAATATAAAACTACCAGGGTTACATACCGATATCGTCGTTTCTGACTCATGTAAAGACATGCGTAAACAAGTCAGTGGTTTTCTATAGATGTCTGTGGTTAGCCATTCACAATATTGACACACTTAAGAAAACAGTTTATCTTTGTTTTTATGAACATAGACAATAATAATATTGTTTTTGCTATTCATATAATTATTTTGATTTATAATCTACTAGCTATCATATGCGACTCCGACGCGAAGTAAAAAATACTTGTTTAGTAGCATATCTGTTCTTCCAGACTATATTCTAAGACAAATTTCAAGGTGATCCTTACTGGACATAGTAACAAATATCCATCTAAAGTTACGCATTTATAATATTAGTAATATAACATTGGTTTTAATCATATTTCATACTAATATGAGTTTAGATTAATGGATGGATGTTTGGTAGAGTTTGTAGATTAATCGGCTGGATGGATCTCAATCAAATTTGGTATAGACATAGATGATAGTAGATAAGAACACATAGTTTCCTTACTTTTGTTTTAAATCTACATGGACGGAGTCATGGGCCAAAGCTAGTAGATAAATAAATAGTAAGTCTGTATATCCTTGTCGTCAGACAAGGCGGCCACCCCGAGGTGGCGGATCGTGTGACGGAGCTGGTGTACGAGGCGACGGACCGCATGATAGTGTTCCTGACGGGGGAGCGGCCCGCGCACGCCGCCGGCCGCCACTACCTGGTGCCGCGCGCGCACGACACGCACGAGATGACGGACGTCGCTAAAGCGGCGCGCGGCAAGCTGCAGCTGGTGAGTCTTAGGGGATATAGTCATAGGGTCATATAGAGTCTTAGTCATAGGGGAACAATCATAGTCCAGTGAGAAAACATTGGTTTCCATTGTCCTAAAATTTACCTGGACATAGAAAATGGCTTAAAATCTATAGTATAGGATTTTTTTTGACATTGACATAAGGGTATTAAGCAGATGACATAATTTAGTTTGACTCGTGCCCACTGGTTTAGTGTCTTTGTCAATGTTTCTGTTGTTTTTTAATCTTTTTTATAGTTTTTTATCCACAATGAAAATGATAATGGTAATTGCTGAACTCGTTTTAGCAAACAATACCAAGTGAACTTTTATCTAAAACCAGAGAAATGAAAGAAGTTGATAATATCGTAATTTTGTATATCTATCTCTTTTGGTTTTAGCAATATTTTTCTTACTAATGAGATGATACAAAAAGTGGAAATGTTTTATATTACAGCTACCAAATCATCTGTTTGAGGAATTGGTGATGGACATTTATGATGAAATTGATAGGAGAGAGACTGAAGCAAGTAAGTATTGAAGTTTCAAGACATATCTACAAGTCTGTTTTACCAGTCTTATATCGAATTGGGAGATATTGTGTTTAATCATATTGAATATATTCTTAGTTTGAAAGAAAAAAATTGTAGATAAGGTACCTAAACTTTTCTGAACATACCACCGTTTGTCGCAAATGATAGGGAATTCACTTTTGTAACCTTTGGCCCATGCTGCAAGGGCAAATCTATACTAATATAAAAAGGAAAGTTTTGTATTTTTGTATGCATTCGATTCACGTAAAAACTGGTACGATTTTAATCCCTCACCATTCGAAAGGTATGTCTGAGTAACAGAGTAACAGTTTTTATTATCTTATCTATACTAATAAAGAGGAAAGATTTGCATTTTTGTATGTATTGAAATAACTCAAAAACTACTGGGCCGATTAAAAAAAATCTTAACCATTAAAGAGCTATGTTATCGCTCAGTAACATAGGCTATAAGTCGCGAGCAACAGCTAGTTTTTTTTTAATTTCACACGGACGAAGTCGCGCTAACAGCTAGTCAAGTTTTTTTGTCCCGCCACTTAACAGCTGGTTATGAATTGGAGTGTTTGTGTCAGTCTGGCAGAGCGAGGCGTGCGGGCTGGAGCGCTGCGGCGTGGCCTTCCTGCCGGTGAACCCCGCGCTGTCGGCGCCGCGCAACCAGGGTCGGCAGAAGCTGGCAAGGCTCTCCGCGCCCGAGCTGGCCGCGCTGCTGCGAGATGTGCTGCTTGACGCCACTAGAAGACAACGGCTGGCAACACTCACGCCTAGAGGTATGGGAATTTTAGTTTTCTAGTTTTTTTTTTCGTTTAATATGTATCTATACTAATATTATAAAGAGGAAAGATTGGTATTTTTGTATGTATTGAAATAACTCAGAAATTACTGGGCCGATTTAAAAAAAAAATTATAGTTACAAAGGTATTTTATCTGTGAGTAACATAGGCTATATTTTTCATTATTTTTATACGTTATATTTGTTGCATTTACTTTATTTTTATTGTTTTTGTGTCATCTGTATGTTTCTCTGTTTTTATTAATTGTTTATTTAATTCCGCTCTATTTTCTTAAACCTTTCTTACTTAAATAATCGCTTAATGTTGATCGTACTAAATCTGTTTATGTCCACTTTTATAGACCACTGTATATCTGAGTACGGCAGGAAAATATAAATAGAGTTATAATCTGTAGTCAATATTATTTCGAATTCCTTTTTAGTATTTAATTAACAACTGCATATTTTCTAAATATAATAATATATATTTGTTGATATTCTAGCACCGGGTGGTCACCTGAACCCGCTGCTGTCAGCGAGCCACATGAAGCACATGTCTCAGATGTCGGACGACGAGCCGCTGTACGACTCTGTGGCCTCCGATGACGACTACGCGGCTCTCACACCTATAGACCTTGATGTAATACATAATCTTACTAATATTATAAATGCCAAATGTTAAGTTGGATGTATGGATGGATGTTATAGTTTGTAGCCTAAACGGCTGAACGGATTTCGATGAAATTTGGCTTAACGTAGAGGATAGTCTGGAAGAACATGTAGACTATTTTTTTTAATTCCACACGAACGGAGTCGCGGGCGAAAGCTAGCACTAATATAATAAAGTGTAAACATACACTAGTTAGTTATGTAGGATGTCAACAATTACAGCATATTTTTTAATGAAAAGCCCTACACTTACGACACGCTTTAGGCTACATATTTTCACGCTATTACACTTAGGGAGTATATAAATTGTATAAAACCGTCATGCGGCAAACGGACTAAAACTAAAAGCCAATAGCAACAAGGAAGTAAGGTTGCCATGGTTACTTTAAGCATTTGAATTTTGATTTTTGCAATTTTTGTCATAAGGATGTACGCACGGGAACAGCTAGTATAAATACTTACTTATTTCTGTATCCTATCCAAAGACGGATCCAGGGGTGGGGGGGGGGGGGGGGGGGGGGGGGGGGGGGGGGGGGGGGGGGGGGGGGGGGGGGGGGGGGGGGGGGGGGGGGGGGGGGGGGGGGGGGGGGGGGGGGGGGGGGGGGGGGGGGGGGGGGGGGGGGGGGGGGGGGGGGGTCATGACCCCTCCCTGAGCTGTTTGGTCAAGACCTTGACACAATGTATTTACATATTTTGTCAAGCTCTTGACTTGACCACGACTATGTGACACCCCCCCCCCTGGCGCCGAAGCTGGATCCGCCCTTGATGCTATATGTGTCTAACTAGTAACAATAACGTTTTTCGAAAGTTTAAAAAAGTTTCGAAAAATTAAAATTCTATTATAATGTACAGTTACAGATGACGAACGTTCTACCAAGAACAGCGGAAGCAGTATCATCAACTTATAACCCATCGTTACCCAACGATACAGACTCGAAACGAACACAATCGCCGATCACAAATAATCCACCGGAACACGAAATCGAAACACTAAAAAAGGAACTCGATAATAGAGATTCAACAATCACGGAATTAAAAAATCAATTAAAAAACTTACAAACAATAGTTGAACAGTTGACTAAAGAGAATAGCGTGTTAAAAACCAATAGTATAGATGACGACCAGAGTATGACGTCACAGACTTCTATCAGTGAAAGCGGAGAGAAGTTTCCAGAAAGGGGGCGGAGCTTAGAGACGGACCAATTGACGTTGAGCGAGGAGGTGGACGTGCGACAGAGCGCGAAGATGCGACCGGTCAGTATGTATGAGGCTAGGGAGGGCCCAAAGAATAACTGGCAGGTTACTAAACATCAGGTACTAATTCATATTAATTTTACTAATGTTATATCAGTTTTTTTTAAATAACGTTTGAAAAGTTGAAATTTCTATGTCTGTTGACATTAAAAATAATCTTTTCAACAAATAATTAGTAGTTAGATAATAACATAAGTATTTAGTATTCTTTATATTTTAATTTGCTTAATAATATAACTTTAAACTAGTACTTCATGTAGATCAAAAACCGTATTTTTATATACAATATTTATAACACAGATGTAAAAGTAGAAAATCCTTAACTAAAATAAATATTTGTATTTATAGCTGTTATATGCTTTTAAGTAGAATTGGCATTAGTTTAGCTATGTTTAATGCATGTTACGTATATAAGAAATACTTTAAATACGGTTATATTAAAAAATATAGTTTTAACGAAAAAAATAGGTTTGAATAATTCATTCAAAATTTGGTTTCATTTAGTTGACTAGTCTGCCTGGTCTGGAGAGGTCGCTAACTCAGAGCGCGCTGGACGGCGAGGAGGGCGTGGTGGGGGGCGTGGCGGGGGGTGTGTCCGAGGGCGGTGTAGGCGGCGAGGAGGCGGTGCAGCGGCGCGCGGAGGCGGTGACGCGCGCGATACAGGAGCTGTGGGCCGCCGCGCGCCTGCAGCAGCCACACCTCGCGGACCGCGCACAACATATACGACGTGCTGTGCGCGCGTTACTAGCGCTGTTCCCACAGGTACTAGTTCACAAGTTAACATGTTCTTTATTTTTTAAAGCAATTAAATCTATATCTATATTTTCTATATATCATTTTTGCAAAATATATATACATATCTATATTTTGCAAATATGATTTTTTGGCATTGCTGGTACCGAAAATCGTATTTTATTTTATTTTCTGGCTTTGTTTCCAGCCGTGTTGCTTCGGGTAATTTCCGACACGGCAGTGCTGATTTTGATAGGACTTTTATCCTCTAGATAGCTGAAGTGGGCGGGCATATTATAGGCTACTAATTGTATTTCGAGCTGACGAAATGGCGGGCAACCGCTAGTTTACATGTTCGTAGTTTGCGCCGCGAAAAAACAAAAGATGCCCATGTGTTTTTCCATACTATCCTCTATATCTTTGCCAAATTTTATAGAGATCTGTTTAGCACTTTAGTCTAATTCTAACAAACATCCATGTAAACTTTAGCATTTATAATCTTAAGGTGTATAATGTTTGCAGAACTGCTCGGACCCCACGCTGCAGGAGGTGGTGTACAGCCTGCGCGTGGCGAGCGAGGAGGTGCAGGCGGCGTGCGCGGCGCCCGCCTCGCTGGACCGCGTGCGCGCCGCCGCGTACGAGCTGGCGCGCGCCACCAAGCTGCTCGTCACGCGCGCGCACCCCTCCTAGCGCACGCACCCCGCGCGCACGCACCACACCATGTAGTGCGCACGTGCACCACCCGCACCACCCGCACCACCCCGCACAGTGTTACCTCACAGTGAACAGTGTTACAAGTGTTAGTGACCGTTTCCACTAGACAACATCAGTTTAATATAAGAGTTGTAACTGCAAGGAATGAAAACATCAGAAAAGAAATGGCAGATTATTTGAAAATTCAAAGATATTTGTGAAGTCCAGTAACTGGATTTCAAAGTAAGTGTTAGATTTGTTTGAAAGCATAATTTAAAATAATTTGTAATAACAGTTCTGATTCAGATAATTGCTAAATGGTTTATGATACAACTTAAAAGATGAACACCATAAGGTAACCAATGGGGAAAAAGTAAAATGGACTATAGGTATTTGTTAGGACAATTTATGATATGCATGTGTTCAAAAAGTGCTGTTCAATGTTATTCGCTGATATCATGTTAAAATATATATAACAATGTTAAGTATTAATTAAATGTCACTTATGTGTGGCACTTAGGTTAGAATTTAGATTATAACTCATGCCAGTGAACAGATTTCTTACTGAAAAATGTTTGTCCACCATTTGATCAAATGTTCTACGAACTTTGACAAATAGAAAATGTGGTTGCATTTAGTGTCTTCTATGGAATTGTATGAAATGGCTAATTTTTATTTGACAAGATAATTGTATGAGCTTGTAAATGTTACAATTAGATGATATGAGGCTTAGCCTAACTTAACTATCCAGATAATGTCACAATCTAAGGATATTGCTTATGTATTCCATGCTCAATAACCTGTTTCCTTTCTTTCATTTTGTAATAAGGAAACATTGGGAAGGGAAAATATATTTGATGGAGGAGTTATGAAAGGAAAATGTCTCTTTTCTGTACATCCCTTGCACTACATCCTTAACTGATTGCTGATGTGTTGGGTGTGGTCATTTCGCTATTCTAGCGATATAAGTTGGCCCCTCGTACCACCATATAATATAAAATATTTAACACAGTACAAAGTTGTATACTGGTTGTAACCATATAGTATTTTTGACCTAATCTAGGATTTTAAAAGTCTCAGTTGTATGAAATATTTATGTTTTTTTTTGCAAATGTTTCAGGCATAAAAACTTGCAGTGAAATATTTTTATACAAACTACTTAAGTATTTTGTAATATGTTACTTCCTCTGTTCTTCCATAAGATTAACTTAACAGATGCAATAATTATTTTTTAAAACAACCTTAAAGGATATTTGTAAATTGAATAGGTTTTGATTTCAGTTTTATTTCTTAAAAAAACTGTTGCAATTTTTTTTTCGAATAAAATTGTCTTTTTTGTCATTAAAATTTGACCTTGAAACATTTATGGTATCTTAAAGATTTTTATAACAATTTGTACCATAGATTGATTACCCAAGACCAAAGTTTCGATATACTTTTACAGGAATTGTACACTTATAGAACAAGATATTTGAAAGAAATGTACACTATGCGTAAAAAAATTTGGTATTCTGATAATTATTTCATTGCAGTATTAGTTTATGGATGTTTTTTATATCTTTTTGTAAAGGGTATTTTAAGGGAATCTGTCAATGATGTCTTGTTTATTTTTTAAACTATAATTAATTTGCAAATCATCTTTATGTTATTAAATACTATAATTTTTTTTTCTTTGTCACAAAGCACTTCATTTATTATTGTGTTCTTGTTGCCAAAGAAATAATAATGAAGTTTAGAGAATACAGTTTTTACTTAAAGAACTCCGTGTATGTTGGATTATCTAACTAGAATGTCACTAAAATTTTTTTGTATACTTCATAAGTAAAAAAACATCTTTTTCTTGATTTTTATTTTGTATTTTAGTAGGTGATTCATTTACAAAATAGTTCTCCATAGAAAGAATTAGAATAAATTTTATATTTTAAGTGTACCTGAGGTTGTTTATAAACTAAGTATTTATTTTTTCTTCAATTTACACCCATTGAGTATATGGTTGAGTGAGTAAACGCGAAATCTTTAAATATAGTAAAAAAAAAATTTTTTTTAAGATATAAAAGCAATGGTTGTTTTATACCATGGTGCAAGCTTGAACTTTTATTTTAAATACGACTTAATTTACAATTTTACTTATTAAAATGTCTATTATTATATTTTACAAATGGTACGCCTTCTGCATAATGTCATCCAGAGTTTAGATTTCCTGATTTGTTAAGTATGGCTTTCTCCCTTATTTATGTTAACTTAGCTTTATGTTAATAAGCCAAGTGTTAAAATAGGTGCTTGTAAAGTTGTTACTACATGGCCACACTTGCATTGACACTAACAGTCTACAAACACGGTCTAAACTTAGGAATAAACTGAGTATAAGCAAAATTTGTACTAATATTTGCTTATACTCAGTTTATTCCTAAGTTTAACTTTATACCGCGTTTATTTGTAAGGCTGATATTGTTTTATCTAATAGACTTTGTCTAAATAGAGACAGTATCAGTTTTAGTGTTATTATCGCCCTGGGCAGGGATTTTACGCGCTTTTTTTACTTTGGGGGGGATGTAATCATGGTTATGTGAGATTGTGTAATTTGCAGACCTGTAACGCCCTGTAGCGCCCTTGCAACGCCCTGGGCGGTCGCCTATACGCGCTGTACAATGTGTTAATACAAGTGTGACGGCAGTGGAAATCTACGGTTATAGCGCTATGGCGCATGTCGACTTTGTATTCGTGCCTCAAACGTTATTTAGTGTAATTAGTGTAAAAGCGAGTTGTAAGCGACTTGTCCAAGTCGTCTTGTAGATTTTTATACGAGCGTTTCATTATGTATGTTGATAGATATTTGTATAGAAAATTGTTGCGATGTGAATTTTATAGTTGTGATTGTGTACGCATTTAGTTCTGCAAATTGAAACAAGTTTTAGTTTTGTGTAATTTTTATCGGTTTTCTAAGATTTCGTTAAATTCTCGGTGCTTATTTCAAACTAGGAAAAATTGTGAAAAATAATTTACCTCTAGCGTTAGAATACACATTTTTTCGCTAGAGGGCGCTAGCAACGTGGGAATTTTAAGATATCGTAAGTTTTTGTCGTCCTGGCGACATAGTTTTTGACCGACTTCCCGAAAGAAGGAGGTACTCAATTCGTCTTTTTATTATATGTCGTCTCTAATTTAGTTTGCAGAACTAATTGAAATAAACGCTTAACGAATGTATTAAAAATGTGAATTATATAAGAAATGAGTATTGTGATCACAATTATGTGCCAATGTATGCGTAATACCGTAGTTTTAATGTTGGTGTTACATTTTAGGGCATATACGTAAAACAAGCACTGGCACCAAACTTATTACTTTGAATTTTCAACTACCTTTCACAAAAACGGGCGTTTTTTTAACGCTGGGTAGAAACTGTTGCGTTGGCGGCAAAAGCGACGAACGCTTTAAAATCGCTATTATTTCGTTCATCTAGTAATAAGATAAGCCCTGCCGTATAAACCTAAAAGCGCCCGTTCAAAATAAATTTATTTAATCACGTCATTAAAATCATTGTAAATTAATAAGAATTGTTAATTGGAAAAAGTGAATTTAGCACTGAAAACTTATGTATTTATAAATGTAAACCTTAAACATGTTAACAAGCAATAAATTATTACACAAAGAATACGTAGTATAAGATCTTTTTTGACCAGGAATGTAAAACTATTCGTATGGAATTTGTTTGAATTTTTAATGTTTCAAATAAATAAATTTTATTATTAATTTTGACATCAAAACTTGTTTTATTATCCCTAATCATCTAAAATTTTATTATAACTTATTGTAATGACTTTCTTTCAAATTAAAACTTAATGATTATAATTTCTAAAAGTAAAAATCGAGCAATTGGAATTAAGGAGTACAATAAAATAATACACAAATAGTATAAATTAATGTAAATTTATTAAATCATTATTTATAATATCTCTCTTAAAATTTATTCATAGATTTTTCAGATTACTAAAGATAATTTTGTAAATTACAGTACATTTTAAAACATCAACCTTGAAGCCAAACTGTAATGGTCACCACAAAACGGCTGTCACTAAAAATCAAAGAGATACGAGACAATGTAATTTCAAACGACACAGCAACGGCATTTATTCTCCAGCTTAAGGTCAAACGTATGAGACAATGATAATTTGGCATAACAAATATTTTACCACACATTCATTGCGGTACGTCTTTAAAACATACGAAGTGTGGTCACAGCCTAAGCAATAAGTACCGATCGGTCGCGTCCACATTAGACGTCCATAGTAAAAATATACAAAAACAGTAAAAAAATAATCCAACCATGATTTCTGTTAATATTTCATTTGTTTACAAAAGATGGACGGCCTTTATCTTTCAATGATTGGGAACGATACATTATAGAAACAACATCAATCGGTGCGTGAGTTATTAAGCAATTTCAAATAAAATCTTTATTTTAAGTGATAGAAAACCCTCCCCAAAGTGTTCCCTCGTAATCGATGTCAGTGGGGAGAGACCCTTTTGGTCGGTCAGACAAGGGCAAACTTTAACTATACATATCTATGTCTACTATATAGGTATAGAAACGAATGTTATCTAGTAGTCCGTAGCAATTCATCGCACAAATATCGTAGACATCAAAAGACTTCCACACTATTATTACCCATAAAAGTAATTATAAACAGACTACACTTCTCACACAACTATCCTAATGTTAATCAAAGTAACGCAGTAGCGTTGGATGTAAGTTTATGAATTTACTTTTGTACTAACGAATCATAAAAACAGTTATATTCTAAAGTTTAATGGAGATGCCACACTGTGAAGGCGTCTCGGCCGCGCGGCATCTCCTCTATATAGTTCTCAAAACTTTGTTCATCACAATATTAATAATCTATGAACACTTCCAGATGCAGATAGCCTGGTTGCCGCCGAAGTATATGTAGCAGATTGTGGTGCACTCGTATGTGATCTCGAAGCCGTAACTCTCGCCGACGACAACGTGGAAGGCGGGGCCGAACTTCTTGTCCATCGACTCCTTGACCATGCGCGCCGCCAGCTCATTATTCTGCGCGAACTTTTCGCAAGCCGTCACCGACAGCTCCACTGCCTCCGTGCGCATCTCCTCCGACATGTCCGAGTGCTGTAACACTCCATATTTTATAGTTAGTTATATGCACATTTATTTAAACATATCTAATTTCCAATTAGCGAAGTTGTATTTTGTAGGGAGCCGAGAGTTAACCACTGGCGTGGCTTTAAGCTGTGGTTGCTACACAAACATAAAACGACAAACGCGCGGCTAGTTGTGGAATTAGAAACAAACGATATAATCATTCCCAAAATGGGTATTTTTAGAGTTCAACGTTATTTCTCGGTATAATTAACGGTTCGTATGCATGATTGATGGTTTACTCATTAGTTATTAGTTGATTATTTATTCAAAGCTTCGGATATTGTTAGAGCGCGGGCATCTTTGGCGGTGATGAGTGCCGGCTGCCCTATCGCCGGAATTCCCTACCAGTTGTCCAGCTGTTAAAACAAGCGCGGGTTTCCACGTCCGCCGCATTGCAGGAAACAGTATTTAAGACATTTTTTTTCAGTACGGGCAATTTGCCAATATCACTAATTATATTAGCGTATGCTTTTAACGTTCGATTTATATCATACTTCATACTAATAACTAATATTATAAATGCGAAAGTTTAGATGGATGGATGGATGGATGGATGTTTGTTAGAGTTTGTAGCCTAAACGGCTGAACGGATTTCGATGAAATTTGGCATAGATGTAGAGGACAGTCTGGAAGAGCACATAGGCTACTCGCTTTAGTTTTTTTTTAAATTCCGCGCGGACGGAGTCGCGGCAGAAAGCTAGTAATAGCTAAATATATTTGGTAATACCCAAATTTGTAAATAAGCATCCAAGTATTAGATATGTTAAAAAAAAGACATTTATTTTCTATTCACTACTTATATATTAAATACACGTGCAAAAGTAATCGGAGATGTCACGGTGAGCGGTGGCCGGTGATGCGCAAGAGTGGAACTTCGTCTCACGACCTCGGACCTTGACTTACCTAAACTATTTCACTATAACTACTTATCTACCACTTTCACGGTGTAATTAATCATGTATTTATGGGAAAATCTTGGAAATAGGAATTAACACACTTCTTACGAATATTTCAATACAATCGCGAAAGTGGAAATAGAAAGACCGCACTTTTTGTTGAGCGCACCTAACGACTAAAATAATAAAAATTAAATTTCTAATTATACCTACTGGAATTAAAAGAATAAAATTACATAATAACTACTTAGTTATAAAAATATATTGCTATATTTACCCTCACAAGTGGATATGTGTGAATAATTTTCTCGGCCGCTGCTACGACTGCACCTTCTTCAGCCATCGTACATCAAAAAATCCACAAGACAACAACAGTATTATCAATTATCAAACATTCAACGCGAAACGCAAATAATGAAAAACAACAACGACAACGCGCGACTAAACCTGTGACGTCTCCTCTCCCCACTGTTTATGCGTCGCCTTGGAAACCGACAGAGGCGGTCTGAAAGATACGATTGATTTTTCTCATCATGTGAGTCTCGTATAGCCAAGCAATAGTAACGCCAAAATGGTATGTGTTAAGGTTGAGAATGGAACTTTCTCGAGTTTACGTTGTTCTTTTGCATTACATTGTCAATATATACAGTACTGATTCGTTAATTTAAAAAAATGGTATAATTTTTGCTTTAATTATAATATCAATAAGAATGTGTAGTTAGTATGTTTATATTAAAAACGATCTACCCACTGCTCTACAGATCTATCGTTTCCCTCCAAAACATTTGAATTTCGCGCCTTTTGGATTTGCATCGCCGTTTCTTTTCAGCATTTCGGTTAGGTTTACCTTCGGTGGATTTTATTATTTAAATTATGAAATAATAAAAGAAATAATTACCGTCATAAGAACAGTACCCTTATTAAGAAATATGATAATTGTTAAATGTAGCTGTGAAATATTTAAATTGTGTAAATGTTGATGTCTACAGCTGCCATTTCCTATTGTTCCTGACAGCTGTCAGTGTCAGTTGACAATGACATGTTGATTTGACAAAACCAGCTGAAAATTTACAGTGTTTATATTATTTTCTACAAAGTATTCCGTATTTATGTAGTTTTATATTCATGTAATTTGTCTCGAACAATTCCTAAAAATCTCTGGACAAACAAAAATGGCTTCTCGGTTCAGTGGTGCATTACAATTAACAGACCTTGACGATTTCATTACTCCGTCACAGGTTAGTAAAACAACCTCGTTTTCTTTCCTATTTAATATTATCTTATTAAAACAACATCTGATAAAATATTTAGCATCCTAATGATTTTCACTCTTAGACTACATTTCACGTTGCATTATTTAAAAAGTCCTATTCCAAATGTATACTTATGATTATTTAAAAACAAATAGGAATGTACGTGTAATAGGAAAACAGCATATAAAGACTGAAAAGCTTAAAAGTACAATTTCTTTTCCAACAGGAATGTATCAAACCAGTGAAAATAGAAAAGACGAAAACTAAAACTGGCGCGAAAATCAAAATCGGCGAAGATGGATATTTCGATATATCAAACGGTCAAGAACAGAAATTACAAAAGGTTGAGATCACATTGGCCGACTGCCTCGCGTGCAGTGGCTGTATCACTTCCGCAGAGAGTGTGCTTGTCACTCGGCAGAGTCAGGAGGAGTTATTGAGGTAACATCAAATGTAATAAAAGCTTGACAAATGTAATAAATTAGTGTGTTATGTATACTAATATTATAAAGAGGAAAGATTTGTATTTTTGAATGTATTGAAATAACTCAAAAACTTAAAAATTAAGTTTAAGGGCCAATTTAAAAAATTCTTTCACTGTTAAAAAGGGAATTTATCTATAAGTAACATAGGCTATATAGTAAACTCAGATATTTGAATTTTTTTTTTTGTAACATACGCTTACCTAATTAAAAATATTTCACGCAGAGTGCTATCAGAGCGTAAGTACACAGACACAAGAGGGAACACCAATGAGGTGAGCCTGGTGGTAGTGTCCCTGTCCCCTCAGCCAGTTCTGTCACTTGCTGCACGATACAAGCTCAGCCCTGAGGATGCTGTTAAGAAACTTGCAGGTATTGTAATGAAACATTATTTAAAGAGTATTGTAAATTTTTACACTATTTAGTTTCTGAAGTATTATTCATTTTAGTAGAGATGTTAGATTTTTGGTAACATAAATCACTCCACAGGTTACTTCAAGAGTATCGGTGTAGACGTAGTTCTAGATATGACTGTAGCAGATGACCTTTGTCTTCTGGAGGCCCAGCAGGAGTTCCTCCAGCGCTACCATGAGCACCAAAACAATCCAAGTTCCAAACAGCTGCCTATGCTCTCCAGTTCTTGTCCAGGTAAGCGGTAATAAAGATCAGTAAAGCAAAAAAAACAAAAAAAATTACAGACAAATTGAGTACCTTGTTCTTTAGGGAAATCATAAGACATTTGCATAGGATCATTTATCTTATCATACTGAAATTATAAATGTGAATGTTTGGACATATTGAAAAAATTATTGTTTAGTAAGTCAACAGCAGATTTGAATGAAAATAGGAACATAGGTATTATATATTTCATAATCCCGCGCGAACGATGTCGCGGTCGCCAGCTAGTGCGTTGTATCGCAGGCTGGGTGTGCTACGCGGAGAAGACGCACGGCAACTTCATCCTGCCGTACATCTCGAGCACGAAGTCTTCGCAGCAGATGATGGGTGCGCTGGTGAAGGGCGAGGTGTCGCGGCTGCGCGCGGTGCCGCCCGCCGCGCTCTACCACGTCACGCTGATGCCCTGCTACGATAAGAAGCTGGAGGCCTCCCGCGAGGACTTCTATAGCGAACTGCTCGCCTGTCACGACGTCGACTGTGTTGTGACTGCCAGTAAGTAATGCTTTTGTGAAATATTCTTATGATAAAAACTCTGTAAAATCACTGGCCGGATGTAAGTTGTATCCATCGGGCTAGTAAAAAATGTTTCTTTTTAACTCAATAGAGTTATCATTTTTTTCTTTATATACTCTTTTTCCGGGTGTTCACTTGAAAATAAATTAATTTAATTTATGTACATACAAAAATGATACTCCCTCCATCTTTATAGTTATTTTTTATTATTCAGTAAGTGTGTAATCAATCGACTTAATATTTATTCGTAATTGACGAAATTATTATTTTTTTATAGTTGAATTAGAACAAATGCTGAGCAACAGCGGCAAGTCATTATGCGATGTGGCCGAGGCGGAGCTGGACGCGGTGTGGGGCGGCGAGGCGGAGGCGCCGGCGCTGCGCGGACACGCCGGCTCGGGCTCCGGGGGCTTCGCGCACCATGTGTTCCTGCACGCCGCTGAACAATTGTTCGGGATCACAGACCCGCCTATGGTGTATAAGGAATTGAGGTGAGAACGCATTTATATGTTACAGCTTGCTTCTAATTTAAAAAAGTTACGTTTTTAACCATTTATTCGTCTTTAAAAATATATTATAATGTTTTTTTTTTTTCAAAGAGAATAGGATCTAAATTTTATAATTTCCGACCGTCTCAGTGACGCATCATGTTTTATTAAGTATATTTGAGTACGTAAAGGGAACTTTCTCGCAAGCGTTTGAATATGCATTGTGTGACCGCAATGCAGAACAATGCCGGCATGTAATTTATTTATGTTTGTTTGTAATTTGTGACAGGAACCCTGACTTCAAGGAGCTGACGCTGGAGCGCGAAGACGAGGTGGTGCTGAGGTTCGCGGTGGCCAACGGCTTCCGGAATATACAGAACCTGGTGACGAAGTTGAAACGCGGCAAGTCGCCATACCACTACGTAGAAGTTATGGCATGTCCCTCTGGTGAGATGTATTTTTTATTATTTTTTTAATAAATGACTCGTGAAAAAATACAGGTCATTATCGCGAACTAATCCCATCATTTATTTTGAAGAATGTAAGAAAATTCTTTTGTTTAATTTAAATGTTCGATCGAAACATTTTTTATACTGTAATGTGACAAACGAACACGCGGCCACCGGAGTTTGCCAAAATAGCGAATTAACTGCTAATTGACATCCGCATTGTAAGTGTATTTCCTACTTTAATCCTTAATTCTACGGAGTTATTTTTAGCAAAAAAAAAATTGTTTTTAGTAAAATCACGTAAAATTGCTATTTCTTTTAAATTAGACTGTATACTATCGAATTAAGGGTTAAAATATAAGCAACTAGCTTTCGCCCGCGACTCCGTCCGCGTGGAATTAAAAAAAAACAAAAGTGAATAGCCTATGTGTTCTTCCAGACTATCCTCTATATCTATGCCAAATTTCATTGAGTTCCGTTCAGCAGTTTAGGCTACAAACTCTAACAAACATCCATCCATCTAAACTTTCACATTTATAATATTAGTATGATAGTGAATGCATAGAAACAGAATATTTCCTCTATCTATTCGTGTCCAGCTTTATGCATTTTTTTACAAAAATAGAAAGGTCTAGAAGAATACAAATTAAGGTAACAAAGTATGTAAAACCAAACTGGTTCGTTCGCCGTCAGGTTGTCTGAACGGCGGTGCGCAAGTTCGTCCTATTAGCGGTGAGAGTGGGCGTGAGTTAATCGCGTCACTAGAGGCCGCGTACAGCGCGCTGCCCCGCGCTCGGCCCGCGCGCTCGCAGCTCGCACGCACTTTGTACGAGTACATGCATGGAGCGGGCTCAGACAAAGCGAGAGATATGCTGCATACTACATACCATGCGGTTGAGAAAAATGATATAGCACTAAATATTAAATGGTGATATCGTAGGGGGATAGCTCCCCTCCTACAGTCGAACAACATAAATTACATCGGCAATTTTAGATACAAGTTTAGCTTAGCTTTGAAACTATGTAAAAAAGGCCCAACTTTATTCCCTTTTCATTCCCACCCTTTTTCCTATACGAATAGGATGGACGGAAACGTGGATTTGACTGGGAGACGCATAGGAAGGGGAAATATCCTCTTTATGTGCGTTTCCTCCGTCGATCAAGGATAGGCAACGCATCCGCTATAGCGAATGTCTATGGGCAGCGGTCGCTTCGCCATTTTGGCGGATTCATGTGGCCGCTTGCTCGTTTGCCACCTTATGAAATAAAATAAAAAATCCACTGACTTAATCGAATATTGTTAATACCAGTAGCTAAATATTTTGCATTAAAAAATTATGACATACGTTTCTGGTCCTTTAGAATTTTCAATAATGTGTAATTTCAATATTAGTTTAAGATACTTTTAAGTTTAAAATGCGTTGTAAATATTTATTAAATGTAAATACCACAACTATAAGAGTTTTATTGTTTTTTCCCCTTATCCTATGAAATAAAGTATTGGCGATTGAGAAGTACACGTTAAAAACACAAAACATGTTTTAAATTATGCATCTCAAATAAATATATACGCATCAATATCGGAAAATTTCCCATACAGCAATTTTTAAAGTTTACAAGGTTATGCCTTACATTTCAAAACTATTACAATTCTTTCCATTGATAGATTTCAAACTAGCAGTCTATACACACATACATACAAAATAAAAAAAATTGCATTAGTATTAGAACTCTGATTAGACTTTTCTGAATATTGAACACTATTTTCAGTTTTCCAGTGTATTGCGCTACACCTGGTATTGTACTGTGTGTATTGTTTAGTTCGGTCACACGTCATAAATGTATTTAAAACAATTCTATGTTAATTTTTTATGTAGAAACAGATTGTTTATACGCGGCGGTAACGGCACGGTAGCTGAACGACTACGAGAACTGAAAATGTTCTACTTTATAAGTATTGCCAAGAGGGAGTGCAGCTCCCCTTCCACTGGAGAATCGTGAAATGTAAAATAGATATAAAAACTACGAAACTCCTTTAAATATGATCATATTAGTGGTAGTTACCCCCCTAGATTTAGACTAGATCAGCAGGTGGCAACGCCTTTGTTCTACTCTAAAATTGCAGAGGGTCTGTAGAGGTTGCAGGTTGTAGTTAAGCTTCTAACTGAGTAAATAAAGAATAACAAAAATATCGACAAAAAGTTCGACTCAACGATGAATTAATTTACAAATATTACATGATCATTTAACTTCCGACAGCTGCTGAAATCAGAATCTTCAATAAACTGAACGTTTTGCTTATCAATCCTTTATATCTAGTTTCTTATTTGTAATATGCCCTTTACAATGTAATCACGAACAAAGTGTAAAAGTTTTATAAATATATCGTAACGTATAAAACTAGCTTGGTAGTGCGCTGTATAATGAATCGAGGCGTTGTTGTGAGCCAGTGCGTGCGCGCATCGACCGCGGGACCAGTGCAGCGCTGCCGGCTGTTTACAAAACACCGCTCGTATCGTTCACCTCCCTCTGCACACACCCCACAGATATGGGGGACTTCCGCACGTGCGAAGCCACCCTGTACCTCCTCCTCCTAGCTAGTGTTGTCAGACATGTCTTACCCACGGGACTCGGACAATGCCCCATTTTCGGACAGCTCCAGGAGTTTGATCTCGATAAGGTATGAGTTGTTTGAATATTATGGTCATTTAATTAGAGTTCTGCAATAATTTGGGGATAGGATGTATTAATCAGTCATTTATGTCTAGTAGTAGTTTTCTCAGTAGTACGCTACTTCTCTTTCTATCCTTCTTCTTCTTGTTTTCATCGTTATTTCGATGATTTCGCCAACGTCTCTTTCTATCCACTTCTACGTAGAATAGCGCAACAATGTACTCTTGATTGTCGCGGATGTTGAGAGTTATATCAGAAAATATCCGGTCGCTTGCGTCTTCTTCTAATAATAATCACATTTAATACATCTTAAAGTGTGTTGTAAGAAGTTTAATTCATTTATTTATTAAAGTATAAAGTTAACCTATGGAAAATAAGTTAACAGCTAAAAAAAACATTTAATTAAATCAGTGACTGAATTTTTTTCACGCAAAATTATTATATTATAAACCCGATATTTTGTGAAGTTGTGATAGTTCTCCGGGCGATAAAAAAGCTAGAAACTAAATGTCGGTATAGACTCTAACTCTCCTACCGTTTTGATTGTAAACACGAAACCAACATCAACAATCTGCAGTGTTTCTGTTGTGTACCCAAACAAAAAAGTGCTTTCGTTTTAGATTTTAATCAACGTTCATTATACATCGAATCTAAAATACCTATTGTTACGAACGAATAAAAAATGCCTATTCAGGGAAAACCAAAAACGTATTAGATTACTTTGATGAAACTAAAGGAATAGTCACCTTCACCTTGTTAGCAACAGCCCCGGCTAAACTTTACATATAATTAACATTTCAATTTACAACAATAACAAACGATTGTTTCAGTTAAAACTAGTATTTTTTCCTTAATTACATTAAGTTACTATGCAACAGGTTACTTTAGCAGTCCCTAGGACGTACCACGGCTAACCATTGAATGAGTTTACGCGCATAATAAATATGAAATTATGATCATCGTATAATTTCCATGCAACTATGTAACAACTTTCGTGGTAAAAACAAAACACTTTCCAATGTCAAGCCAAGTGTCCCGGCCAAAGGCTAGGGCACAATGTTGCCGAGGAATAATTTAAACAATGCACTTCGGAACTCAATTAAAAAGTAAATAAATCATGATGGAGCAATATATTACACTTATTGCTGATACATTCCACGTAAATATGCATAAAATTATTGGTATTGAGCATTACTGTTTGTTTTTCATGGCATTTAATCAAACCGAACTCTTCTCTTAATCAATTAACTGAAACCCAAGTTCATGTAAGATATAATATATATATATATCGATAAAGACTTTGGTACTTCCAATAATTAATAACAACATGTAAGTACACTCTGATTATCAACGCGTCTTGAACTTATCCTAACAACTTCTTTTACATAATCGCATATATTCTAAGTCCTTTAAACCTTATTTTGGAAGATATAATTGCGAAAATTAGTAAGACTTGAACTCGTGAGGGAACATTTTTAGAGACTACTTATTATTAATAAGCATGTTATCAGATGGTGGGCAAGTGGTACGAGATAGAGCGGTCATTCTATCTGATGGAGATGTCGTCGAGCTGCACAGAGCTGAGAGTGACACTCAACGACC
Source organism: Papilio protenor (assembly GCA_029286645.1). NCBI lineage: Eukaryota > Metazoa > Arthropoda > Insecta > Lepidoptera > Papilionidae > Papilio > Papilio protenor. Next base: position 972,885 of record JAGSMZ010000022.1, read on the forward strand.
GTAGACAGCTCGATATCATTATACACACCAGAAACAGATGGTGAGTCACATATGTTAAGTCCTTTGATGATATCGGGATTGGCAATGGTCATTTTACAGGTACCTTGGTCTTCCTATATCCACCTAGGTTCTTAGCCGTAACTCTTCGTCTCATATCTACATGATGTGTACTAAATATAACATTTGTCAAGGACGGGCACGCACTGCATGACGCGCGGCCTGGGCGTGATGAACCACGAAGGGGCGTCGTCATTCCGGTACCGCGTGAACAACCGGCTGCCGTACGTGATCGGGCGACTGCTGCCGGGCGCCGGACAGTACAGCATCCTCGCCACAGACTACGACCACTTCGCGCTGATCTGGTCCTGCACCGGACTTAGCGTCGCACATACTGGTCAGATTCTCATATAACAGCAGGTTGATTTAAAGCTGGAACTCACTCGAAAGAATAATCGTATTAGCAGTAGCTGCAATGCAAAACTAAGTTGCAACTTGGATTGTTTTGCACAGTTCTACTGAGATATAAAGTTTAACGGCTTGATGCCAGTTGCTGGTTGTGGCAATACTTGTTATGCCTTTAGGCAATTCCTATGTTAATTATTTGAATTTATAACTCGTATTTTCATCTATCATTAGATTTAAAAACAGCCTTCGTGGTTTGTCTAAGAGACTTGTGTTCTGAACTGTCCGCAGACCGCATGTGGGTGCTGGGCCGCGAGCGCGAGATCAACGCGCAGCTGCGAGCGTACATCTACAGCTTGCTGAACAATTTCGAATTGGACGCCGACAGACTCATCCTCTCCAAAAACAACGATTGTCCGGATTACGATAAAAATAAAACCACAACAATATGAGACTGAAAAATAGTTTTTCACTTATGATCAATTATTTACCTTACTATAGCAAAGCTTATGTGTTTAGATATATTGATTTTTTCATCAACCTGCTCATGTCTTTACGGAGGGTCGTTAATGTATGTGCTGCTCTTCCATACATCTCTATCAGCCGTCGTATCTGAATTCACTCCCTTCTTAAAATTCTCTTTCACACAATCCATTCTTACTTTCGGTTATGCTGTACCTTCGTAGACATCCACATTCAATCTTAACATTTTCTCGTTTATGTTTAGACTGACTGACTGAATTGATTTTTAGATAGATGTCTATTAACTCGTTACATCTGTGTTTGACGGGAGATTGCTGATCACCAACCTAGCTGACGAGAGAGCAAGCGAGAGAAGTTAAAAATGGTAGCTATAGGAACAAGGCCCAACTAGATTTCCTCACAAGGCTAAACGTCTTTATATAATATATAATATATAATATATAAAGCGTGCCTCATAAAAATAAAAGAAAACCTAAATTCAGCACGCAACACAAAAACAGAAATAAAGCAAGACATATTAAAAGCGACGGAAAGACTATATCAACTAGTTAAGGAAGCGGAACTTAAAAATGGAAAGGAAACAAAAGGAAGAGAAGAACAACCAAAAGAAAAGGAACCTGAAAAAGACCAAAATAGAAAAGAAATAGATATCATCACGAAGCTAGAAGAACACTCAAAATTAATAAGAGAAAACAACGCAAAAATGGAGGAACTCAAAGACACCCTGAAAAAACACAAAGAAACAGCAGAGAAAGCATCATATGCAGGAGTTGTAGCGGGAGGAATGAGGAAACCGCAGCCGAGCGCGCAGGTCACGCACTCGGTTGCCATCACCTCAAGCGATGAAACAGAGACAGGAGAACAGGTCTTAGAAAAAATTAGGAAAGCAGTGAACGCCAAGGACGAAGGAATAAGGATTGACAGTATTCGGAAAGCGAAAGATAGGAAAGTTATAGTGGGGTGTAGCACAGAGGAAGAGCTAAGTAGGATTAAGGATAGGTTGCGGAGTGAGGGCAGCGATTTGCAGGTAGCGGACATCAAAATAAGGACCCACTCGTGGTACTAAAGGACGTCCTAAAAGTCCACGAGGACAAGGACATTGTTGAAGCTATCCGCAAACAAAACAAGGACCTTCTGTCGGGCATGAAGGAGGAAGACTTGCGAATGGAAGTCCGCTACCGAAAAAGGGCCAGGAACGAGCTCACATGCCACGTGGTCTTGCGGGTGTCGCCGAAACTGTGGGGCCGATTGACAGACGCAGAAGCGGTCCATGTAGATCTGCAGCGCGTTAGAGTGGCCGACCAGTCCCCTTTGGTCCAGTGCTCCAAGTGCCTGGGGTATGGGCACACGAAGAGGCTGTGCACGGAGGAGGAGGTGGTATGCAGTCACTGCGGGGGCCCGCACCTTAGGACAGGATGCACTGGTTGGCTGGCCGGAGAACCGCCCTCCTGTCGCAATTGCCACAAGGCAAAGTCCGATAGGAGGGATCACGGTGCATTCAGTGTCGACTGTCCGGTAAGGAGGAGGTGGGAGACACTCGCGAGGTCCAGCGTGGCATATTGCTAAAGTTTCTCCGGGTGTCTCCCACACTGCCCCGACCGGCAACCACCAGTATCACGTTGTGCAAGCTAACCTGCAACGTTCCCGGCTGTGCACGGCAGAGCTGATCAACGAGGCGGGCAAGAGAAATCTCTCGTTGGCCCTCGTCCAGGAGCCATACGTAGGCAATATTGGGGAGATGAGGCAGCATCTGGGTATGCGAACAGTACAATTTGCTGGTACCCGGACCGCACAGTCGGTGGTGAAGGCAGCCATTGTGCTGTTCGACGACACCATAAATGTTACTCACTGTCCCGACCTCACCTCTTGCAACATTGCCGTTGCAAAGGTAAGGACCGCGGCGTGGGAAATTGGAGTGGTGTCGGCATACCTAGAGCCAGACAAGCCCATCCAACCCCACCTGGACCACATCAGCTTTGTCGTGGACAGGTTGGGGACGGAAAACGTGATACTTGGAGGAGACCTGAATGCGTGGTGCACGGACTGGGGCAGCTTGAGGACAGACGCAAGGGGACAGGAAGTGGCGGATAAACTCGACGAGCTAGGACTACATCTTCTAAACCAAGGGTCTGAGCCTACCTTTGATACCATCCGAGGTGGGAAAAGATTCACCAGTTGCGTCGACATCACTGTGTGCACGACCTCCCTCTTGGGGAGGGTAGTGGACTGGCGCCTCGCAGATAACATATCCAGTTCGGATCACAGGGCGGTCCTGTTCGATATCAACCTCCAGAAGTCTGTGGGCATGGACATACGCTCATCCACCCGGGAGTACAACACGAGGAAGGCAAACTGGAGCGAGTTTCGCTTGAAACTCGCATCCAAGTTTGAACAAAAAGGCATAACACCAGCCGCAATTGAGAGTACCGTGGACCGGGGAATCCTTGAAGGACAGGTGGACCGGTATGTGGAAACCGTGGTGGAGGTGTGCGAGGAAACCTTGCCTAAGATTTCAAAAAGGAGGCGAGCAGGACTGCCTTGGTGGTCCGAAAAGCTCTCTGACCTCAAGACGAAAGTCTTGAGGTACAAGAGACGGGTAAGCTGCGCGGCGCCGGTTCGGAGAGGGTGGGTCGTGCGACAGTATGTCGAGGCCAAGAATGAGTACCTGCGTGAGGTGAGGAAGGCTCAGACCGAAAGTTGGAAGAGCTTCTGTGGCAGACAGACCCGTGAGACCATGTGGGATGGCATTTACAGAGTGATTGGTCGTACCGCAAAGAGGCCGGAAGATACCCCCCTCGTTCAAGGGGGGGTGGCACTGAACGGGGAGGAATCGGCCAGGGTCCTGGCGGAGACATTCTTTCCAGAAGACTCGGTTGGGGCCGATAACGCGGCCCACACGGAAATGAGGAAAAAAGCCGAAGAAGTTAATGAAGGGCCACATGATGAATCATGTGACCCCTCCTTCACTAAGGAGGAACTCATGTGGGCCGCGTCGAGTTTCAGCCCCAAGAAGGCCCCTGGCCCCGACGGCCTCACCGCAGACATTTGTCTAGCCGCCATCACTCTGGATCCGGAGCTGTTCTTGGCAATAGCAAATCGCTGCCTGGCCTTAGCATGTTTCCCCAGGAGATGGAAAGAGGCAGCGGTTGTAGTGCTTAGGAAACCCAATAAGGAGGACTACACGCACCCCAAGGCCTACAGGCCTATTGGCCTCTTGCCCGTTTTAGGCAAGATTTTAGAAAAGATGTTGGTGAGGCGGGTCCGCTGGCACACTGCACCAATGATCAGTCGGCGCCAGTATGGCTTTATGCCACAACGCGGGACCGAGGACTCCCTCTATGACATGATTCAGCACATACGAGCCGAAGTCGAAAGACGGAGGATCGTTGTGCTGATATCATTAGACATAGAGGGAGCCTTCGATAACGCCTGGTGGCCGGCTGTGAGGTGCAGCCTAGCCGGAACTCGGTGCCCCGCAAATCTGAGGCGCCTATTCGACCATTATTTCAGTGAGAGAATTGTGCGCGTCAGGTATGCGGGGTACGAGTGGACCCGAAAGCCCACCAAGGGGTGCGTGCAGGGCTCCATTGGGGGTCCTACGCTCTGGAACCTGCTGCTGAATCCGCTCCTGGTGGAGCTAGAGGATATGGGCGTCCACTGTCAAGCCTTTGCCGACGATGTGGTTCTGATGTTCTCGGGAGACAGCTCCACGGAGATACAGAGCGGTGCCAATGTTGCCCTCGCCCATGTTCAGAGGTGGGGGGTCCGTAATAAACTAAATTTTGCACCCCAGAAGACCCGGGCCATGGTAATCACCAGAAAAATAAAATACGACTCCCCACGCCTGAGCATGGGCGGGAGGCCCATTGAGCTTACATCCAAAATGAAAAATCTTGGGGTTGACAGTTGACGACAAGCTTACATTTACCGAGCACATTAAATTAACATCTAAAAAAGTGCAAAGCCTCTATCGTCAACTGTCAACAGCCGCAAAATTATCGTGGGGCCTGAACCCCGAGATCATCAGAACCATATACGTCTCGGTAGTGGAGCCCATCATCCTCTACGCGGCCAATGTGTGGGCGCCGGCGACACGGAGGAAGACCACTCAGAAGTTGTTAGACCGGGTGCAGCGCGGGTTTGCACAAAAAATCGTGAGGGCCTACCGGACGGTCTCTCTGAACGCTGCTCTGACACTCGCTGGGTTGCTTCCTCTGGACCTCCGGGTCCAGGAGGTGGCCCTTCTTTATGAAATAAAGAAGGGTCACTCCCAGCGAGTGTTAGGGGACCGGGATTTAGAGAGGCCGACTGAATACGCGAAGACCCAGCATCCCGCCCACCTGGAAGGGCTACAGTTCGACTGCCTGACGGACGGTGACGAAGCTGCCCAGCGAGCTGCCGTCAATGTAAGAATTACACCGACGGCAGCAAAATTGACGGCAGGGTCGGCGCGGCGCTATCCATATGGGATAGTGCCGCGGAGACTAGCTGCCGGAAATTAAAGCTGGGCAACTTTTGCACCGTATATCAGGCGGAACTGTATGCCCTATACGAGGCCGTGAAATTTGTGGTTAGGAGCCCCTTCAAGAGGTTTGGTATTTACTCCGACTCAAGGTCCGCCCTCGAATCGATAAAGAGCATCGATTCCCTCCATCCTCTAGTAGGAAAAATCAGGGAAATGGTAGTGGAATGCAGGAAGGGGGGGAAGGTTGTTAAAATATTTTGGATCAAGGCGCACGCGGGGGTGGAGGGAAACGAGAGGGCGGACGAATTAGCGAAATCTGCAGCAGTCGGGCTAAAGACCAAACCTCACTACGACAAATGCCCTGTTTCATTCGTCAAGCGACAACTTCGTATGGACTCGCTTGACGAATGGAACAGGCGCTACAAAGAGGGAGTCACGGCCTCGACAACGAGGGTCTTCTTCCCTGACGCTATAAGCGCCTACCCGACACTCCGCAATTTAGAGTTGGACCCCGTGCTGGTTCAAGTTTTGACTGGTCACGGGGGGTTCGGTGAGTACTTGCACAAGTTTAAGTGCAAGACGAACCCCTCGTGTATCTGCGACCCAGCGCGGGGAGAATCAGTGCTACACGCCCTCGTGGATTGTCCGGTGTATAGCAGATACCGAGCAGAATTTGAAATGGCAACAAAGGAGAAAATAACCCTAGAAAACTTACGAAATCTTATAAGTAATAAAAGAACAAGAGAAACATTGTTAAATATAGTAAAATTATAGCAAAGAAAATAATAGACAGAAATAAAACATAAGATCGAATACTAGTCAAAAGTTTTAAATAGCAAATTAAGTCCTAGATAATTATTAATATTTTATCATTGTTTTATTGTTTTAAACGTGTACATAGATATGAATTTTAAAATGTATTAATTAATTGATTTAAATCTTAGCTCTAAATATCGTATTTTGTAAAAAATTTATTGTAATAATTTTAACTAGCCTTAAGTTTTAAAAATGTAATCGATTTTTAAATAAAGAAAAATAAAGTCCTTGGACTCACCGCGCCAGGGGGAGAACGAGAGGGTGGCATAGCGCCACCAAAAAATAAAAAAAAAAAAAAAAAAAAAAAAAAAACGTCTTTATAACAAAAACTAACATTTGGAGGCTTGATTACATCCAGTGTCTTTAACAGTAACAATAAATGAAGTAAAATTTTAAGGAAAATAAAATAAAACAATTTGTACACCACACTTGCTATTTTTTTGTAAAAATAGTATTGTTTATTTACAAGAATTATACAGATTAACTAAACGAATAAAACAGTTTGAAAATAAAATTTCGTCACAAAAAATAAACGCTAGACTTAGAAACGCATACTGAACATTTACACAACTCTTTTCAAAAATATATATTATATACATCATTAATACATAATTGGATTACGTAAGAAATTAATAGTTGCACCAAAATTTAGCTGCAAGAATTCTCCCAAGATATAGTTTCAATACAAAATAGATAGACAATTTAACATTTATGGCCTGACCAGGGACATAAAAAAACCCCGCTACGTAAAAATATGGTGTGAAAGAGCCCCCAGGCCAGGATACATATTTTCTTGGTTAGGCTGTATATAACTGCGTGCTTTATAAGACTCCTTTTCCACTAGTCTTCTAACCGCTTAACTACAATTAGTTTGTCACAGTTGCAGTGAAAATGGTACATACAAAGCACAGAAAACGTATGTCGGGCGCCTAACCGCCCTCAGAACTTACTAAAACCGTTAGATTGAACAAAAATTTTATCTAATTACAACAGACAATGTATCGACTATTTTACATAGCTTACTTTTTATGTAATAGATTATAAAATTTAAAGTTACAATTTTTATACCAATAAGACATATTTTTGTATAAATATCGACAAAATCTATAGAGTACATGAGATTTTAAAAGCTTAAAGTTGATTTAGTAATTTCTCTTTCGCGTATTTAATTTAATAAACAAGTTTGATAACATTGACACAAAAAAAAACTATAAAAATAAACAAGTGCAATCTTTTACAAACAATTAATTGAGCATAATTTAAATTATTTCTTATACAAGCCAGAGGAATTTATTGCAGCGTATGCCCCAACTTCTAATTTTTTTATTGTTATAGATTCGTTTTCAAATACACTTGCATATTGTATGCTTTATGTCATGTAATATCCAATTTTTTTGTGTGGCTTCAAAACTATTTTCCTATGTACTGAGGTATTTCTGGGTTTGGTTGTAATATTTGGTTTAGTATTACCTATATAAAAAGCACCATACAAAAAACATTAAAAAATAAATCGGTACTATTACATTGTTAAAAGAACTATTTTTATGAAATAAATGAAAATTATAATTTAAAACTTAAATTAATAGAACTTACCAACACCTTTATAATAATACTATTAGAGGCACAGACAAAAAAAAATCTTTCTAAATTATACAAAGAAGTAAATAAAAAATAATTTTGTTTTAAATTATTCCTGCAAACCGTCATGTCTGTTAAAAGATGTTCTGTCGTTCTCGCTCTTCCGTATACCTTTATCTCGCTCGCACAGTGCGTTATTTGCGAAGTCGCCAACTTCTGACAAAAAATTTCTTTGACTGAAATATCGATAACTAAGAGAAACGGAAACTAACTAATAAAAATTAAATACTAATTTAGGCCACAAGTTTACACATACACAATTATTTTGACACAATTTTATTCGAAAAATAATTCTGATAGTTACATAAGCGAGAAATAGATTCCACCCTCTTTGAAAACACACAGATTAATTACAAGAATCATTTTTTCTTTTATTTTTATTATTTACAAGTATAATACATGTTTAGAAAGATTTTACAATCAAAAAACTTAAGCGAAATAGAAAAAATGAAATTCGAAAAAATAAAATAGTAGATTTTAAGTACACAGATAATTAGTAAATAAATATATCAAAGTAAAATATTAGTAAAATACTTATTATTAATTGTTTGCCAAAGGAGGTTATCAATTCATCTGTATTTTTGCAAAACTTTATATTGATTTTTGTGTTGGATAGAAATTATTAATATTGTTATAATGAAGGCAAGAATTTTCAATGTAAAAAAGGTTATGTGGCATTTCTAACACAAGTTATTTTTTAAATAATATAGTAAACATACTTTACAAACAATAACAAACTCCTCAACAGCAAAAGCCATCCTCAAATGTATACATAAAAAGCTAAAATTACATACACACCTATCTAGTCACACTCAGTCATAGATATATTTATGTAAGAAAACCGCCACAAATTGGCTCACGGTACAATTTTAAACGTAAAAAGTGTCCCAATTGGATTCATATAAAATTTCAAACATGCACATTAAACAAAGACAAATAAAAAAACATAAATACTTCACCTTTCATCAAAATGCAGTTGATTGTAAATAAACCAGTGAATTAAACTATCAAACAGTGCAACTTAAAATATGATTTATGAGCACTAAACATTTCTTGTATTTAAAAAATATTACAACTTAAACATTATTTTCTTTTATGGCAACACAGTTTGTCACTTCGGCAAGTTTGACGCACTCCACTTCATGACTTTTGCTGTCATTAGAGGTGATACTGTCAGGTGTCACATCACAATGGTTCTCATAAATGCTATTGCTGTGTGAGAAGTCTAAGATGCGTTCCGGCAACACATACTGATGCATCCAGAGCTGTTTCTCTTCCACTTCTTTACTTACTACTACAAATAGTTCCTTCTCTTTACATTCCAATTGTTCTTTTAAATATGCAATCAGATCTGTGCTCTGGAAAATGATTTTAATTTAAATATATTGTCTTTAGTAATCATGATATAATTAGTTCTTAAGCCAATCATTAAACTTCTATTGTATAAGTAGAGAAGTATATTTTACATGAAACTATGATTACACATTAATTTTGGAAATAAAACCAATTTAAACCAGTAATCTGTTGTTGGTGTCACAGAACTGAAATAAGCAAATGTTAAGCCACTCCTGCAATACCTTCTAACAAACATCTAAACTCTCGTATTTATTAAATTAAGTAAAATTTCATTGCTATAAACATTTTTTTTCACATATATCTTTATTTCTTATTTTCTATATAATACATTTGACAAGATTTGTATAAAAATAAAACCAATTTAAACCAGTAATCTGTTGTTGGTGTCACAGAACTGAAATAAGCAAATGTTAAGCCACTCCTGCAATACCTTCTAACAAACATCTAAACTCTCGTATTTATTAAATTAAGTAAAATTTCATTGCTATAAACATTTTTTTTTTCACATATATCTTTATTTCTTATTTTCTATATAATACATTTGACAAGATTTGTATAAAAATAAAATAAAATAAAATAAATAAAATAAAACATAGAGCACCACCGACTGCGGAATCCAATGACTCCTATAAACAATTATTCATATTATTGTAAAGAGATAAACATAGTTATTTAAGTGAATATACATACCCTTCCAATTAGTGTTGGTGTATCAAGTTTAGAATCAAGATTATAGAAGTTGCCCTGGATCTGTCTGATTGTGATCCAGTGACGTCGACGGAGAGGCAGCATCACAAACCCCAGCTTGTAGTCCGATGGCACATTCAATATGAACCCACAAATATTTGATAAATCCAGGCATCCGGGATCTCTGTGAAGCGTTAAGTTAAATTAAACATATTACTAAATATAACTAAAAAAAAATTGTGGTTATATTGAATCTGTAGGTCTATAAAATGTGGTAAATATGTCAATTTGCAGAAACAAATTATTTTTTAATACTAAAGCATCAAGCTATGAAAAAAATTCACGAGAATTCGCCAGCTAGCCATCACAAACAGGGGAACAATGGTTATTTTGTACATACAAAATATTTTTTTCCTATATTGGACAGAAAGTTTATGATTAACATTCTTCAGGGAATTAGTATAACTTACTTTCTTTTGTCAAACCAGACAGCTTCACAACCTTTCTTCTGCAATGCAGCCATTATAACATTTATATCGTAATTCCCCAGACCCAGCATTGATCTGTGCGGGTTGATCCAAACATTTGGTGATAGTCTGCTGCATATTGAATCCAATTCCGACTTGGAAAATGTGTTGCGCATCTAAAGAAATATAATTAACAATTGAGTCTATTTATAACCATGAAGCAAAATGTTTTTTTTTTTTTATAATATAAGGTGGCAAACGAGCAAGCGGCCACCTGAATCCACCGAATGAATAAAATGAATGTATTACTGATAATATAAATTAATTTTGTGAGTATATAAAGTTTAAAGCATATATTTTTCATCAAATTACTTGACACGAAATTTCTATAGTTGTCAAGTAATACATTTCTCATTAAATACTATTATTGAAAAATCATGAATTTAGAAAAATTATGCATGTATCTTTAAATAAGATATTAAATTACGAAGAGCTTAAAGTAAATGAAAAGATTCGTCATCTACAAACATATCGAAATGTAAACAAACCATACTCATATATATTTTACGATTTCACATCCCACTCTCTAATAAACTTTATAAAATCATAATTAGAGTGTCAAACAACCCACCTGAAATAAATTATTAAGCGCATGCAAGGCGCATAGCTCTTTAACCTGTTTTTCGTGATAAATCGGCGTTTTAGAATTCATCTCTTCTATTTTATTCTTAGCACGTTATTTTAACATAAAAACACATTTTAAATCACTACACAATATAATTGTATACAGACTATTTTATACTTTAATATGAGACATTAGTTTAATTCAATGCAATATAATTAATTTTGTGTATTAAATCTTATACTTGACAATTTTAACAATTTGACATTTAACCTTTGACATATTCTTTTAGGGCGCAGCATAGATAATATCTCTTACATTTGTTCGTAATTTAGTACTGAGATTAAAGATGATAATTTAGAGTTTGTGAATTGTATTTACCACTAGCTTTCGCCCGCGACTCCGTCCGCGTGGAATTAAAAAAAACAAAAGTGAGTAGCCTATGTGTTCTTCCAGACTATCCTCTACATCTATACCAAATTTCTCTAAAAACTCTAACAAACATCCATCCATCCATCCATCTAAACTTTCGCATTTATAATATTAGTAATAGTAATTAGTATGAAGTATGATGGTTGTATCAAACATATATTTTCCTTCCTTCAAGTATCCAGCTATTAAGGTTTGAAATATTCTGCGTGAAAACAAGTGGAAGCTTTTGTTTTCAAATGTCTTATCATCTGACATCGACAAATGACGTTAGATTTCCTTAACCCGGGAAAAGTTAATTTTTATTAAAAAAAAACCTGAGTATCGTAATTGATAGTACTGTATATTGTTATAAGCTAAAAATGTATAATTCTCAGGGAGATAATGATTCAGATGCCATAGCCGAAGAGAAGAGCAATAAATGTGATGACAATGGTTTTAACATCCGACTGCAAATTTATCAACAATCCTTACAAAAGTAATTGTTCATTGTGTTTTAGTTTTTTTCATTAATTACAACAATCTCTCTTTATTTGTTATGTTATTTCAGCTCTTCAAATCTATCATCTAAAATTATTCTTGATTCAGTTTGGGAAACAAAGCAAGACTCCTTTACTAATGAAAGAATGAATAAAATTTTAAATAGTGCTCAAAATCTTATACAATTTCCTGTAGCACAAAATATTAAAACATGGAGAAGCTCACTAAGGTAAAAAAATTATGTTTAGATATTTATAATTTACGATATATGTTGTGTTATCTTTAATAATATATTTTGCCACTAATACTAAGTGGGTTTTTATATATTTTCTAGCAAATTTACAGACCCAGTTAAGATGTCTGAAAAATCAATGTCTCAATGCAAGAGGTGCTCCACATCACAAAACTACATTGGTTTTGACAAATTTATCACAAATGTATGCAAATGTGATACTTGTTCACTTGAAGATAGTCAAAGTAACAGTAAACCAGAAGTAATAAGTAGATCTACACATAATGTTGAACAAAAAATACAGAAAAGCAATAGCATTAAACAACAAAACATAAAACCAAATTTACCAAAACCAGCCAGCAAACCCAGTCATTCATATTACAATACTTTTATTAACAATACTGTGGATTTAAAGACTGATATTAACACAAAGACTAATTGGGAATATGGTACAAACGAAAACATCTGTCCTCAAAGTAATTTAGACAGAGAAGAAGAAGAAAATAAAGCTCACAAAAGTAACATTGCTAAAATAACTTTCAAGACAGCTAGAGAAACATTTCTTGCTTCAAATCCTAACGCTAAAAGAGTACTTGGTGTATCCAGGAAGACTCAGGGCAAATTTGTTTCACCAATGATAGGTGCTCAGTAAGTATACTGAACTACATGATCAACGCAACTCAAGCTATATTGCCAAAGGGGTCACCAGAAAAGGAAGGAGTTTGGGTCAGCTGAAAACCCCAAGAAGCTAATAAGCATTACCTTTAGAATAAAGAAATATATTTTACTGTCCCCCTTTGCCTAGTTTATGAGCTGGCGGTTTTGTTTATTACTATGATTTTCTATTGCTCAACTCATGTTCTATTGTCTTTGCAATAAATGTATTTTAAAAGATCTCACATGTGGATAGGAGTGGATTCAGATATGACGGCTGATAGAGATGTATGGAAGAGCAGCACATACTGTGCCGACCCTCCATAAGGGATAAGGGCAAGTTGATGATAATGAACAGATCTCACATGTAGCAATATCAATGTTATTATTTTCAGAGAGAAACAAGAGAAGAATGAAACAGTTGTAAATGATGACAGACTCAAACACATTGATAGCAAAATGGTTGAATTGATTGAAAGTGAAATCATTGACAAGGGAACTCCAGTTGGTGAGTGGTTCGTAAATGAAAATGTGACCTTAACAACAATATAACATTTTAGATTGGCTTTATAAAGCCTTTTAAGAAACATAGTATTTTTAGCAGTATGAGAAATAGGTGCTTGTCTAAATTTTTTAACAATTGAACTTTTTTCTTCTTCACATTTTATATGATGGACAATATCTCTACATTTGTCAACACAAAATTAACTTGTTTCTGTTATATTTTAGCATGGGAGGACATTGCTGGTCTCGAGTTGGCGAAATCTGTGATCCAAGAGGCGGTGGTGTGGCCACTGCTGCGCCCGGACATATTCACTGGCCTGCGACGTCCGCCCAAAGGCATACTGCTATTTGGACCTCCGGGCACTGGAAAGACTCTAATAGGTAAATAATTCCTTACTTTGACTTGTTAATATGACACTTGTATTGATTTATGTGATCATTTCTAGTAGCAACAACAACTGTAATACAACATGTTTAAGCATTATTTTTTATGTTTTGAGGCAAATGCATAGCAGCACAGTGCCATGCTACTTTCTTCAGTATCTCGGCTTCCTCACTGACCTCCAAATGGCTCGGTGACGGCGAGAAGATGGTGCGTGCACTCTTCGCTGTTGCCGCTTGCCATCAGCCAGCAGTAAGTACTAAAGATCTACTTTCATTTTTTGACCGACTTCCCAAAAGAAGGAGGTACTCAATTCTTCTATATGTTTTTTTATCAGAAATATAAACACGTTTGTATATATGGTAGATTTTCGGAAAACCAACTAATGGAATTTACAAATAAAGAGCGATCACCACTAAAAGATATAGAGACGAATTTTTCGTATAAGTTTTTATTTGGAACTGAGGATAATCGATTAGACTCCGAATATTGTACGGATACTAATGAGTCCAGTATTTAAATAAAATGAATTAATTACAGGTGATATTCATAGACGAGATCGACTCGCTGCTGACTCAACGATGTGACAGTGAGCACGAGGCCACCAGAAGGATCAAGACCGAGTTTCTCGTGCAGTTCGATGGAGCTGCCACTGGTATGTATTATAAAACAGGCAACTAATTATTACCTTTATCTCTCGGTTTTGTTTTTAATTTGTCATTGGTTATTTTAGGTGAAGAAGACCGTCTGCTCGTAGTAGGTGCCACCAATCGCCCTCAGGAACTGGACGAGGCGGCGCGACGTCGTCTAGTTAAACGACTCTACATACCCTTGCCTGATGTAAATGTTAGTTAAATCGTTGTCTGTTTTTAGAGCGTTCAGAGATCTCCGATTATAGCCCGAGCGTCAACTAATCATTAGTTTGACAGCCATTTTGCCTTATGGCCAAATTGACCATAAGCACCAAACTACCTAACGTAACCTATTTATTTCAGGCACGTGAGCAGATTATAACCAATCTTCTGAATACTGAAAACAATGACCTGACGCGTCAGGATATGGCGGAGATCGCAGTGCTTACAGACGGATACTCCGGAGCGGATATGAAGTCGCTTTGCTCCGAGGCAGCTATGGGACCCATTAGATCTGTTCCCTTCTCACAGATTATCAACATAGATAGAGATAAGGTAAAACTATAACCAATACGCATTATATCTGAGAAGTCTGTACATATTTAAAAATATGAGTTTTTCTAGGTCCGTCCAGTAAGTGTTCAAGATTTTAAGAACGCCCTACAGCGTGTCCGTCCCAGTGTATCGCAGGATGATCTCGGACAGTATGTCAAGTGGAACAATACATACGGACAAGGCTTTTAAACGCCTTATTTATTTGTCTATTTATAATAAACAGTTTATATTCTAAATGTGTAGATTATTTTTGTAAATGGGAAATTCTTTAAAATAATAAGTGATTACGAACTCTTGGATGTGCTAATCTATGTAAAATTCATCATGACATTGACGGAAAATGTAAAATGTCAACTGTCAATGTGCAATAAAATAAAAAGAGCGGCAAACGTTTTAAATATTTTTTTGTTATTAATAATTTTAATCATGGCTTTTTATTGGTAACAGTAAAACTAATATAAAACTAAATCATGGATCAAGAAAATAGAATAGTGACTTTAATTGATATGGATTGTTTTTATTGTCAAGTTGAAGAAAAGCTGAATCCTGAATTAAAAGGAAAACCCGTAGCTGTTGTACAATACAATCCCTGGAAAGGGGGCGGGTAAATATTATTTAGCATAATAGTGTAAGTCGATAATCACAGTTTTATTTTTAATTAAATCCAAAAATCCTTGCGCCATATTCATATTACTTGTAAATAATTATTGCATAATATTTCGTTCACTTAAACATTAAATTGAACGGTATAATTATTTCTAACTATTAAATATAGTTTAATAAAACAATGCCCAATAAAATTACTGGTTTGAACAGGATTATTGCAGTAAATTATGTAGCAAGGGCTATGGGGGTGAGTCGACATTTGAGAGGGGATGAAGCCAAGGAGAAGTGCCCTGATATCCAGCTGCCCAATGTTCCATGTATACGAGGCAAAGCTGATCTCACCAAGTATGTTATTCCACTATTTATACACAGTTTACCAACTATGATATTATTAGTTGTTATCTTAAGAGTAGAAAGAAAGAAAAAAATTACTACCATACACAAACTTACAATTGATATAAAAGTGTGGCAAAAAAGCGTTAAACAGATTATGAGAAATTGTCTTAAATTTAAATAAAGATTTAGTTTAATTCTTAAGAAAAAGAAAAAAATTTCAACAATATGTATCTTGAAAAAATCACTGTAATATCTAAATTTTGAATTGTTTAGATACAGAGAAGCTGGTAAGGAAGTGGCCAAAGTGCTCCAGAGGTTCACACCTCTGTTTGAAAGAGCATCCATTGATGAAGCTTACTTAGACATCACTATTCCTGTAAGTGTTTAAATACATTTTTTTAACACTCATTATTCCTTTTCTATACATATTTTTTCATTCAAAGAATTACAAGAACTACTGTATTAAAAAAAGGTTTAATACTTTCTGCCATGTTAATATCTAAATTCATTTTCCAAGGTTCAACAAAGATTGCAAACATTGAATGTAAATGCATTAACAAAGGCAATGGTACCAAATACATTTGTTCTGGGATATGATAGTATAGAGGACTTCATAGCGGAGGTTCAGAACTGCGGAAGTGACAATATAGACTTTGATTACGAACAGGCAAAGCAATTGTTGGTAGGCGCTACTATTGTGAGTGAGATCAGGGCTGCTGTGTTTAACGAAACTGGTAATTTGTGTTATATTTTATTTATAATACTAGTATATACAGGAAGCATTTGTATCCAGTTAAACAAATATTTTTTTATAGTATAGAGAATTCTTTTACATTTCAGGTTATGAATGTTCAGCAGGCATTGCACATAACAAGATAATGGCCAAACTTGTTTGTGGAATGAATAAACCAAACAAACAAACTGTTTTACCTAAACATTGTATTGATATACTTTTTGAGTGAGTATCCAAGATCTAGCCTTTTTCTGATCTTCGATATCTTTAAGTTGTTAATCAAAAAAACATAACTATTTTTAGGTGTTTGCCTGTAAAGAAAGTGAAAAATCTAGGTGGTAAATTTGGCTACAGTGTTTGTGGAACATTGAAAATCAGCAAAATGGGTGAACTACAGAAGTTCAGTAAAACAGAACTCCAGAACAAATTTGATGAGAAAAATGGGTAAATAGATTTCAAACATATTTAAATGTACAGCTTCCATTTTAGAATTATTTTACTACATTTTTTTTTTCAGTTTGTGGCTTTACAATATTGCCCGTGGTATAGACCTGGAGCCTGTTCAAGCTAGATTTAACCCTAAAAGTATAGGCTGTTGTAAACAATTCAGAGGGAAGACAGCCCTCACAGACTTAGAGAGTATCAAGAAGTGGTTCAAAGAGCTAAGTGATGAGATAGAAGAAAGATTGGAGCAAGATGCATTAGACACTAACAGGACTCCGCGACAGATGGTAGTAAGTTTCTCGCAGCAGGTGAATGGGCGTGACGTCAGCAGCTCACGGTCATACAATTTTATAGCTGATGATGATCTCTGCTCAGAACTTTTCTGTCAAAAAGCTCTCGAATTATTGTTGGACAGCACTGAAGGCGTCAAACCTAAAGGTATAGGATTTTCTATCATAACACAGTTATTGGTTAAAATCTAAATTATATCAATTTGATTTGTTAATGTTTTTTCACAGAAGGAGAACCAAATAGGCAGTTGAAAGCTCCAATAAAATTTTTGGGTCTAAGTGTAGGAAAGTTTGAGGATCATTCCGATAGTAAGAAAATAAAAAAGATTAAAGACTACTTTTCCTTCGCATCTTCAATAAAAGAAGTTCCAAATGAAAATAAAGAAACAAAAACTAGAAAAACCATCGAGGAAAAGATCGTTAAGAAAAATGAAGGCAAAGAACATATTTTCGAAAAATTCTTTAAAAACATAGCCAGCACATCTTCAAATACACCAATAGATGCAAAAGGCGATGTAAAAGACGACCAAAACGCAGAGAATGTTTTACAATCGTCTCTAGATAAACAAGAATCATTCTTTGCCAAGTTTCTTAAAAGTGAACATAACACTTCAGAAAAAAGTAGTGTAATAGACGAAATCAGAGGGCCTTCACCAAATTCTAAAGTTGTTAACTGTGGAGAAGCGACCAACGACACTGATTACTCTGGCTCTACTATTGATATGGAAATTAATAAGAGTATTTCGTTATTCGAAGACGATCCTTCAGACGTGGACAGAGTCAGTAGCATGCGGCAATTGCTTAATAAATCTAATACTACAGAAAAAATCTTTAACGAAACTGATCCTCCAACAGATAGTATTGAAGATAACAAAACAATCAATAAAAACAGCGAAACTAATTTAGAAACATTCAAGTGTTCAGAATGTGGTAAAATAATCGATATTAAAATGATTGACACTCACGCTGATTATCATTTAGCCCTTAAAGTAAGAGAAGAAGAAAGACAACTTAGACGTAAAGAAGTTTTAGAGAAAAATAAAGAAAGAGCTCCGGAAAAAAACAATATAACAGAAATTAATCCCATTACTGAAACAAAAATAAAACCAATACAAGTACAAGTAAAAAAGAACGAAGGTCCCTCAATAGCTAGTTATTTTTTGAAAATCGATGATAATGTACCAACTGAGACTTGTGCTGAATGTGGGAAAAAGTTGCCTTTTGACAAATTTGGAGAACATTTAGATTTCCATGCAGCTCAAAAGTTGAGTAGAGAGATAAACAATAAAGTTAAAAGCAATAGTGTCGAGAACAGTGTTAAAAAGAGAAAAAGAAATTCAGGATCCCCTGTGAAAAAACCTAAAGTACCTTGTAAATCTATAGACCTTTTTTTTAGATAAAGAGTTGTAAAATATAGAGCATGTGTATTATAGTATGTACATTTGTTATTAATTATAATTTTTTTAAAAATGTTCTAAGACCGATAAAATAGTAATCATATCTTATTTTTATTTACTACCTTCCTTCCGCGTGGAATTAAAAACAAAAAACAAGTAGCCTTTGTTCTACCAGACTATCCTCTACATCTATGCCTTTCGAGAATCATTCAGAAGTTTAGGCTACAAACTCTAATAAACATTCATCCATCCATCTAAACTTTGAATTTATAATATTAGTATGAAAGTATGAATTACTCATATCCATAGAATAATAGGTGAGAGTCAAAATGGCGGGGGTACCATAGCGAATTAAATTATACCACTTACTAAAAAAATGTACCTAAAATGTACTATTTAGTACCTCGCTCAAAAAAAAAAGTACCTCCTCCAGAACGAAATTATAACGAAATTAAGTTACACTCGCCATATTGACGTCAATATGGCGGGTGTACTATTTTTTATTTTTATTTTAGCCATTACTTATAACATATGATTATACCAAATAAAATGTACCTAAATAGTACCTCAATTAAAAAAATATACACACTTAATAAAGTAGATAGTTTCCGAGAAATAAAACAATCAAGTCTTGCTTAGTAATCTCTATTTATATTATACTAGCTGTTGCTCGCGAGTTCGCCCGCGTGAAATTAGAAAACATAGTCTATGTTGCTCACAGATAAATTACCTTTCTAAAGGTGAAAGAATTTTTAAAATCGGCCCAGTACTTTTGTGTTATTTCATTACAATCAAACAAACAATGTTTTCCTCTTTATAATATTGGTATAGACAATTGTTCTATTATAAAAATCTCCAAGTTCAACCACCACCCCATCAGTACTACAATACTTATTGTACCAATGTGCAAAAGTACATACAACAATCAGTAACTATAATACTCTACAAAAACTTTTATATAAAATTGCAATAAAAGAAAAATAATGAGAAAATGGTTAATACTTGTCGGACGACATCCATCGGCATTGACAACAACAAGTACCAGTTATTTTGTGAAGGTAAGTTCTAATAAGTTACAAATAGAAATATAAAAGTTTGTTTTGGCTATGTGGCAAAAATTATATTTGTCATTTGTTTTGGTAAATTTGGTATACTGAGTATCGCAAGTAAGGATGTTTAAACCTGCTAGTTTGCTTGCTCGCCAACAACCAAGTGCCAGTACTTAAACTGATGCTAAATCAACTACTGCAAAAAGCAAAAAAGATATACAGAGGAATCTGGTGGCGATGTTAATTAATAAAAAAAAAAAAAAATAGTTAATCTATGTCTATTAATTTACTAATATTATTATAGTTTGTCTAAATAATTTAGATTAGTTTGACAATTCATTTCAAATTTAGTAGGGATGGGTTGTGTAAAATCAGACATGACTCTTATCGATTTTCGATTTTTATTCTTATAGAAGTTGGAATCGATAGATTTATAGTTATAACTTATGAAATAAAAAAAACACTGTTTTCACAAATTAATAATGACCATAACAAATAATGAGAGTAAATAAATGTTTATTACTACTACAGCCGTACGTAATCGAATTGGATTTCGCTATTATTTCTGTCATCGCTAAATTATGTAATCTACACTGTAATCAATACTAGAATTGTCTTCTAAATTAGTGAATAAGAAAATAATAATTTTAGTACAGGTATTGTAGTGACAAATCACTACGATACCTGTTTATTAAGTATGGCATTTGACTTCATACAAATTGAATTCGATACTTCATATGCGTCGTTTATCAAACTAATCTATCTTATTTAGACACACTACAAGAGGAAAGATTTATATTTTTCTATGTATTTGATTTACGTTAAAACTACTGGGCCGATTTTAAAAATTCTTTTACTATTAGAAAGGTACATCTGTGTGTAACATAGGCTATACTTTATTACTACCAATGTTTAGGAACCATTAATAAACAACATATTTCTGGACCTTGGTGTTAAAATTTACTAATGTTTTTCTTTTCTCGGCTTACGCTGCCTAAACCGTTAGAGGTACAAAAAAATGATGTATGAAAGAATTGTAGATCTCAAAAAGTTGCACAGAAAAGTTCACGATGGCATATATCTATCTTTAACGGTTTTCTTACAAATACCACTTTCATGTTCAGAAAATGCAATTAAAACCCGCATGCTCTTTGCGGCGGAGTGTTATTGGTTTGAATATTAATCCTTATCCAAATAAATGCATCTATTGTCAGGAGAATTTAATGTTTTAACGGAACGAATGTAATGATTTTTTTAACGGACGAATTTACATACTTTAAAAATTGAACTTTTAAACTCCACGCGGACGAAGTCGCGGGCAACAGCAACTTTAAAAAATTATATTTTTTTACTTTATTCTAGTATTAGTTAGTAGTACTTAGTAGAAAACAATTTATCGATATTACCAAAACAAATGACAAATATAATTTTTGCCACATAGCCAAAACAAACTTTTATATTTCTATTTGTAACTTATTAGAACTTACCTTCACAAAATAACTGGTACTTGTTGTTGTCAATGCCGATGGATGTCGTCCGACAAGTATTAACCATTTTCTCATTATTTTTCTTTTATTGCAATTTTATATAAAAGTTTTTGTAGAGTATTATAGTTACTGATTGTTGTATGTACTTTTGCACATTGGTACAATAAGTATTGTAGTACTGATGGGGTGGTGGTTGAACTTGGAGATTTTTATAATAGAACAATTGTCTATACCAATATTATAAAGAGGAAAACTTTGTTTGTTTGATTGTAATGAAATAACACAAAAGTACTGGGCCGATTTTAAAAATTCTTTCACCTTTAGAAAGGTAATTTATCTGTGAGCAACATAGACTATGTTTTCTAATTTCACGCGGGCGAACTCGCGAGCAACAGCTAGTATAATATAAATAGAGGTTACTAAGCAAGACTTATATATATATTATTTACAGTGGTAGAGCCCGCTTTAACATCTTCGCACGAATGGGCCGGCTCGCCCGGTGAAATACCACGACCACACAGAAGACAGACGTGAAGTGGAAGTAATTCCGCGTTTCGTCTGATGAGTGTGGTGCCGGAGGCCCAACCCCCCCCCCCCTTTATACAGCATGGCACCGGGATTGGAAGATGAAGTACCCCAGGGGGGTACCAATACCACCGGTACTGGAGAATCCCCCTCCGCGCGTTTACGCTTGGACTCCCGCTCAGAGTCTGGGGGTAAGCGCGCGGGCTGCCCTGCGTATTCTGGGGTGGGCACAATTCCGCTCGCATATAAAGGCCGAGGCAAACGCAGCAAGGCTCTCACAGCAACCCCTGCCACCCACGCCGTGGATGTCTGCAACATCAGGGGACTCCACTCCAACTTAGAGGCCGTCCACTACCACCTTCAGACGGCCAAGCCGGCCTTGCTATTTCTAACCGAGACGCAGATATCCTCTCCGGCGGACACTTCGTATCTGTCCTGCCCCGGATACAAATTGGAGCACTCCTTTTTGCCCCGGGCTGGGGTATGCGTGTACGTTAGAGAGGATATCTGTTCTCGTCGCCTCAGCCTTCTTGAAGGTAGGGACCTATCGCTATTGTGGCTGCGCGTAGATGGCGATGTCCATCCGCGAGTCTACGCGTGCCTCTATAGGTCCCATAGCGGTAATGCCGAAATTGACCGACTCATGGAGCAAGTCCAGACGGCTACAGATTCCGTTCTGGCACAGATCCCCTCCGCTGAAATCGTGGTGCTAGGCGATTTCAACGCCCACCATAGCGAATGGCTCGGCTCTAGAACCACCGACTACGCGGGGAGATCTGTGCACAACTTTGCCTTGTCCTATGATCTGACGCAACTGGTTACCTCGCCAACGCGAATCCCAGATGTGGAAGATCATACACCTTCCCTGTTGGACCTTCTGCTGACCTCTCATCCGGACAGCTATTTGGTTTCCGTCGACGCCCCCCTGGGCTCGTCGGACCACTGCCTGATCCGGACCACAGTGCCTCTCTCGCGCCGCCCACGGTTCAAACCGAATGGCCATCGCCGAGTATGGCACTACAGGTCAGCAGACTGGGATAGGATGCGGTCTTTCTTTGCATCCTACCCATGGGGGCAAGTTTGCTTCAAGCTGGATGATCCCGATGCCGTTGCCAATTCTGTCACCGATGTGGTGCTTCAGGGGATGGAACTCTTTATTCCGTCATCTGTTGTGCCCATCGGGGGCAGTTCTCGGCCCTGGTTTGGTCGATCCTGCAAATTAGCTGCGCGCTACAAGCAGGATTGCTACCGGACCTGGGCTAAGGCGTCAGCGGCTAGGGATGTAAACACCAGCCTTCTCAAAAAGAAGTACAACTCTGCCTCCAGGTCCTTCAAAAGAGTGATTGCCAAGGCAAAGTCAGAACACGTGGCCAGCATTGGTGAGAGACTAGTGCGCCTTCCCTCTGGGACTCGTGCGTTCTGGTCTCTCGCCAAGGCTGTCCAGGGGAATTCTGTAAGCCGTCTTTACCATCTTTGCGCAGGGGGGATAACTCGTTGGCCCATACCGCAAAGAGAAAGCCGATCTCTTGGGCTCTCTTTTCGCGTCCAACTCGACTCTGGAGGACAAAGGTGCCTCGCCGCCGAAAATCCCGTGCGGCGACACCTTTATGCCGGAAATCCAGTTTCGTCAGAGATCAGTGCGAATAGCGCTGCAATCTCTCGACGTCAATAAGTCGAGTGGGCCTGACGGGATTCCTCCCATTGTGCTTAGGTCTTGCGCTCCTGAGTTGGCACCGGTTTTAACGCGCCTGTTCCGGTTCCTGTACTCCATCGGCACCGTCCCGAAGTCTTGGAAGATTGCCGTTATACACCCGATCCCTAAGAAAGGCGACAGCTCGGATCCGTCCAACTACAGGCCGATTGCCATTACCCCCTTGTTTTCGAAAGTCATGGAAACCACCATCAACTGCCAACTAATGAGGTACCTGGAAGAGCACCAGCTGATCAGCGACCGCCAGTACGGTTTCCGTCAGCGTCGCTCAGCTGGTGACCTCCTTGCGTACCTCACGCATCGATGGTCGGAGGCGATCGAAGGCAAGGGGGAGGCCCTGGCAGTCAGTTTGGACGTGGCCAAAGCCTTTGATCGGGTGTGGCACAACGCACTTCTTTCGAAGTTGCCTTCCTACGGGCTGCCCGAGAAACTTTGCGCCTGGATTTCCAGCTTTTTGGAGGGTCGGAGCATCAAGGTCGTTGTCGACGGTGCATGCTCTGACCCGAAACCAATCAACGCTGGAGTCCCACAGGGCTGTGTACTGTCGCCCACCCTGTTTCTTCTGCATATCAATGACATGCTGCGAATACGCAGCATCCATTGTTATGCAGACGATAGCACCGGTGATGCACTGTACACGGCCCGCGCTAATGTTTCTCGGGCCACTGCCGATGAGAACCGGAACAAACTTGTGTCTGAGCTGGAGATCCTCTTGGGTGAAGTCTCGGATTGGGGTCGACAAAATCTTGTCGATTTCAATCCTAAAAAGACACAAGTATGCGCCATTACCGCTAAAAAAGATCCCTTCGTCGTCAATCTCCGGTTTCAGAACACTCCCCTGGTTGCCTCAGCCAGTATCGGTATTCTCGGCGTTGACATATCGAGTGACGTTCAGTTTCGCGGTCATTTGGAAGACAAGGCTAAGCTGGCTTCCAAAAAGCTGGGTGTGCTCAGTAGGGCGAAGCAGTATTTCCAGTCGGGCCACCGCCTTCAACTCTATAAGGCGCAAGTTCGGCCCCACATGGAGTACTGCTCGCACCTCTGGGCGGGAGCACCGCAATACCAGCTTCTTCCACTTGACCGCATACAACGGAGAGCGGCTCGAATCGTCAACGACCGAGCTCTTACCGATCGGCTAGATCCTCTGGCCTTGCGGAGGGACGTCAGTTCCCTCTGCATTTTTTACCGCATTTACCACGGGGAGTGTTCCGAGGAGTTGTTTGGAACGATTCCTGCCGCCGAGTTTCGTCATCGGACGACACGACAGACCGCCAGGTACCATCCTCACCATCTCGATGGCTGGCATTCCACAACCGTGCGGTTTTCGCGGAACTTTCTGCCCCGCACAGCCGCGTTGTGGAACGGTCTGTCCTCGGCGGTATTTCCAAACCAATACGACTTAGGGTCCTTCAAGAAGCGAGCATATCATTTTCTCAAAGGCCGGCAACGCATCTGTAGTTCCTCTGGTGTTGCGGATGTCCATGGGCGTCGTTGACCACCTTGGTGTTCTCGCCGCTCGTTTGCCCCCTAATGATATAAAAAAAAAAAAAAACTTGATTGTTTTATTTCTCGGAAACTATCTACTTTATTAAGTGTGTATATGTTTTTAATTGAGGTACTATTTAGGTACATTTTATTTGGTATAATATGTTATAAGTAATGGCTAAAATAAAAATAAAAAATAGTACACCCGCCATATTGACGTCAATATGGCGAGTGTAACTTAATTTCGTTCTGGAGGAGGTACTTTTTTTTTGAGCGAGGTACTAAATAGTACATTTTAGGTACATTTTTTTAGTAAGTGGTATAATTTAATTCGCAATGGTACACCCGCCATTTTGACTCTCACAATAATAGTAGTATATATTATCAATAATCTGTTGATACAAGGGATCAGAATAAAATACATTTATGTTACAAATTAATGTTTATTGTTGTAAAACATTTACGCAGCGTAAATTTCGTTTTGCACCTTGCGCCAAGAGTCGAGCGGGCCGTGCTCGGGGCGGTACCTCACGTTGCAGCCGTCGTTGGCGAGCCGGCCGTCGTCGCGCAGCTGCTCGAACTCCTCGCGCTCGTACTTTGTGAAGCCCCATTTCTTCGACACATAGATCTGGAAACAATTTTGTTTTAGCTTAAACCAAGTAATAAATATACTTTCAGGCAGTTTTGACTATGGCATTATAGTACTTTACCATATTCTCTTGTAATGTAATATTTATAAATAGTTTTAGAAGAGAAATTCAATAAAAAAAAATGACAAGTGTAACTCTTCTACTAGTCATTTTCATGAGTCCAGTGTTACAAATTAAAAAAAAGATTTCACAATTATTATTAGTGGATTTAAGTGTTCAATTTTCATGTGTTCTACACAACGAAATTTCGAAAAATATTGTACAACTGTTTTGTCTTGCTTTGATTTCTTTGAGCTAATATGGAGGTATGGACACTAGTCGATCTTTAGTTGTGGAACTATACAGTAGAATTGACTATGAAACAATCGACAATCACATGACAGACATGCGATAGTTTAGTCGAAGGTGTGCCGCCCGCTCTATAGTTAAACGTACCTTCTGGCGACCGGGGAACTTGAACTTGGCACGACGCAGAGCCTCGATGACCTGCGCCTTCCAGCGGTCACTGGAGCGCACCGACATGATGGGCTGTCCGATGCGCACACGCGCTACTGTGCCTTGCGGCTTGCCGAAAGCACCACGCATCCCTGTCTGGAGCCTGGAATAAATATAATGTGATGAGAATATATGACAGTTGAATTTTTTATTCTTAACCAGCCTTTGTCCACAGCCATGTCAGAGCAAAAATTAAAAATAAACTTAACTCATGCATTCTTTCAGACTATGCTCTAAATCTGTTCCATAACTCATTAAAATCTGCTGGCCTCTTTTGGATGATTCATAGTAACAGATAACCGTCCATCTAAACTTTCGCATTTAACAATATATTAAGTACATTTTAAATCATCATCATATTTCTCCTTATCCTACTTTTGTAGGATCGACGCAGCAGGTTTTTGTCCTACACATAACTATCATACATCATTTCAGTCAAGTATTCAAGTACATCTTAAAGCATTGGAATATTTTTTTAAATGTCTATTTCAAATGTTTAACGAAAACCCATCTTAAGAGAAATATGTGAACATTAATTAATAACTTAGTATATAGAGATAAAAAATGTTTGCTTATCAATAAATTTGTGACTAGTATTTATATATTATCCATCCAGTCCATTTTGAACCATTTCCAATAATAATTAAAACTATTCACTTCTGACATACTAAGTATTACTATCAAGATGATGACAATGCTTTTTTAGTACCATGAAAATATTAGGCAATAACGGCTGATGAATCATCAGCAACACAAATATCAATTAAACTGTTATTAAATATATCAATACATTGTTTTTAAAATAACTCTCCGGCTGTATTACTTCGGAATCCATAGATGGAAGGGTAATTATTTCATACGAAAACATTAATTTCTATCTATGGGGACGTAGGATGTCAAATCATGTAATAATCAACAAGTTACTACTTTTTACGGCTAAATTTTTTTCAGTAGTTGTGAATGTATTTATTGGATATAAATCATTAAACAAATACATTATGAGTGTTTCAAAACAATTTATCTATTCTGAACACAACACAAAGTAAAATACGTGCTGATTGTGGAGTTGCAGAGACTTTTCATATTATAATCAATTTTCAACTTTTTTTTTAATAATAACTATTTAGTACATACCTATCGGCTCCAGCGCACGATAACATTTTATTTATGCGGATAACATGGAATGGATGCAGCCTCATACGAATGTGGAACTGATCCTTGCCGCAGTTCTTCACGAGATACTTGTTGCAGCAAATGCGGCCCGCCTCTAGCGCCTCCGAACTCAGCTGCTCGTACTCATCGGACACCAAGTGCACGCACAGAGGGAAGTCATCGACCGCAGCTTTCTTTTTGCCCAAGTCGAAAATACGGATCTTTGGGTCCGGTACACCACGACAGAACCGTGATTTTGGGTACGGTTTGTTTTTACAATACCGATAGCTGTAAGTTAAATATAAAAATGAGTAAAATAAAACAATACAAATGAGTAAACTATCAACGAATTGCATGAAAGAAACAAATTACCATCTTGCTGGTCGGCGCCCCATTGTGATCTGAAATACACCAAAAACTATAATCAATATTAAATAAACTTTGTGCCCTTAAATTCACACCATGAAATACCACACACTTTGATGGATTACAGTAGATTTTTATGAAATAATATTTTTACCTTCACAAAGTGACACCGTTTCCTTGGAAAAGAAAGATGACAAGAATGACAATTGACAACTAAAGAGCAGTGCTTGATTCACATTTTTCCGGTTTTTAAAAACCGGTTACCGTAAAAAACATTTTTTCTTTTAAAAGCTCCCGCATTAGGTGAAATGTTTATTTTTATATAAGAAATCTATCAGTTACATAAATATTAATAAAACTTAGTAAAAAATGAAGGTTTTAGTTTAACGTGACACTTTTCAACTACTTTTTGAACTATGTATTTTTAATCTGTGATGTTAGCGTACAAATGTCACTGTCAAATTATCAAATGTCAATTTATAATTTGTCATTGATTTTGTTGAATCGATAATATAAGTTTGTTTGTATATTAAAGTATTGCGAAAAAATTGATTTTTCCAACATTGGATTTTGCTTATTTGTGCAAAACTTTGCAAAAAACAACATGGGTGCTCTAGCGAGCAGACAAAATGCTGGAGTTGAAGAGGCAGATGTGGTTTCTAATCATGCGTACAAATATCCACCCAGATCTGGTTCGTATGACCTTTATCCTATTTGTACTGAGCTAGATTGTTTTTCATTAGATTTTTGCGATAATATCGGATTTACAAATTGAATCAGAGATAGCACTACATTGTACATGGTCTTATATTGCCATTTTTCAACTTTAATAAATTGGTGCTATAAACGATTCAACGAATTTTGTTGTTTAATTTAGTGACTACAATTTTTTTATCAATCATAACAAAGCTTATTCGTTGTTAGGTAATTACTTTGGAAGTCATTTCATCATGGGTGGAGAACGGTTTGATACTCCTCAGCCTGAAGCATACTTGTTTGGAGAGAATGCAGACTTGAATTTTCTTGGGAGCAGACCAACTCCTGTAAGTGCCTAGCTAAATTGACAGAAATAATTAAAAAAGTAGTAAACTTGTGCTGAGTGGCTTTATAATAAATAAATAAAATAAACAACAGGAATTGAAATTGCTATGACTGCTTTATTTATACTAGCGCTAGCTTAACAAACATACAAAAAATACTTCTCACTATTACAGAATCTCAGCAACAATACATCAAAAAACGTAGTAGGCATTGGTGATGTGACTTTTACACTTTTTTATTTTGTTTTGTTACACTTTTTTATATTTCATTTTCAGTTTCCATATCCTCCACCTCAGTCAAATGAACCAACAAAGACATTGAAAAGTTTAGTAAACATCAGAAAGGAATCATTAAGATTTGTCCGATGTCCAGAACCAGTGGGTAAATTGAATGATAACAAGATTAGTGATGGAATGATCAAAAGCGTAGACTGTAATGTTAAAGGGACATATTATAACATAGAGTTCACATTTGACTGTGATGCTAGATGTGCTATCACTGTATTCTATTTCTGTACTGAAGAGGTGACTCCGGCTGGTGTTGTGTAAGTACATTAGCCTTTAAAGGGTCTAACAGTTAAATATAAAATTAATCTTGTACATGTTGCTTTGTTAGCCATTCACCATCTGATGGACATCAAAATCTATACTAATATTATAAATAAGAAAGATTTGTATTTTTGTATGTCAGAGCAAAAATTAAAAATAAACTTAACTCATGCATTCTTGCATAGAAATAACTCAAAAACTGCTGGGCCAGTTTTAAAAATCATTTATCATTAAAAAGCTACATTATCAATGAGTAAAATAGGCTATTTGAATTTCACATGGATGAAGCCACAAGCGACAGCTAGGCATTTAATATGCTGATACAAATTTAAATTTCGTTTCAGCATTTAATCGGTAGTCCTTTATATTTCTTTTCCTAAATGATTATAAAATTACGATGATTTTAAAGGAAATATCTTAACTTAGTGCATTTTTTAAATTTAATAGATACTATCCAAGAGATCCTACAATGACTTCACAGACATATCATTACAAGAAAGGTGCCAATCAGCAGTTTTGTCAGATCTCACATGTATTTGACCCATCAAAGTATCCGGAGGAAGACTTGATATATAATGCAGACAGAGAAATAATTCCTATAGCTATTTACTGTGTTGTTGATGAAGGACAGGAAGGTTCGTTTTTAATTATTTTACATTAGATAAAATATTATGCTTACTAGATAGTAAGCATAATATTTCGCATTTATAATATTAGTTAGATAACTAATATTATAAATGCGAAAGTCTAGATGGATGGATGGATGTTTGTTAGAGTTTGTAGCCTAAACGGCTGAACGGATTTCGGTGAAATTTGGTATAGATGTAGAGGATAGTCTTCAAAAACACATATGCTACTCACTTTTGTTTTTTTAATTCTTTTTAATTTAATTGGAGTCGCGAGCGAAAGCTAGTTTAATATAAATAGACGAAATCGATTAATTTTGTAATTTTCTATCACCTATAGTATGATTTAATAAAATGTTTTACCAAACCAAAACAAATAACCATAAAATCAGTAAATACTAATTTAAAATATTACTTACTACTAATTTTAGTACACCTACACCACTTTTAAAACTACTAAAATTAGTAGTAACTAATGTTATTATAACACAATTACTATCTAGAATCAAAATCTTGTAGTTCAATTGAATTCAAGTTTTGTTTAAATTCTCTCAAAGAAGTTGCGATATTTACCATAATTCAAGATTGTTTTCTTTTCAGAAATACGCCAATCTCACACTACAATAGCTATTATAGAAAAACATTCTGATGGGACTTATGTTTTAAAAGCATTGAAGCAGAAGTTATTTGTTGATGGATTATGTTATTTGCTCCAAGAAATATATGGCATTGAGAACAAGAATTTAGATACAAAGGTAAGCTTATTCATTTTAGGGTCCAATTTTAAAATTATTAAGGTCTCAGTAAGAGTTTTGTGTTGTATATATCAGTAACAATTATTTCTTGCTTTACAACTATACTGTGCCTTCCTTTTTACAATTTTCAAATACCAGAAAAATGCTTAAAGATTTTGCTAATATTATAAATGCGAAAGTCTAGATGGATGTTTCTTAAATTTCTGAAATTTGGCACAGATAGGGTACTTTTTTTTTTAAATTTCCCTTGCAAAATGTCACGAGCAACAGCTAGTCTATACTAATTTTAAAATAGGAAAGATTTGTGTTTTTGTATTTTCGTATGTATTGGAATAACTCAAAAGCTACTGGGCCGATTTAAAAAAAATCTTTCATCATTAAGCAGCTGTTACCGGTGAGTAATATAGGCTGTATTTTTTATTATTTTTTTAATTTGGCGCAGGCGAAGTCGCGGACAACAGCTAGTAATTTATATATATATATTTTTTTTCTTGTAATCACAGCCTAGTTCGGACGAGGAGACCGAAGACGGTGGTTCTGAATGTGTGATATGTATGTGCGACGTGCGCGACACGCTGATACTGCCGTGCAGACACCTCTGCTTGTGCAACTCGTGCGCGGACTCGCTGCGCTACCAGGCCAACAACTGCCCCATCTGCCGCGCGCCCTTCCGCGCGCTGCTGCAGATACGAGCGCTGCAGAGACTCGCCGCGCCTGGACTGCTGCCACCTAACAACCCGACAGATGTAATATTATGGTTTAAGGGCCCGTTCCACCACATTGTAAATTGTCTGATTACAGTCCAATGTGTAAAATATGTGATGGGAATATGGGATTTTGTTACCTTATCTGACAGTGACGTCATTTTTAAGCTATCTGAGCCTCTATACACAAAGGATATTTAGACATTTTTATTAATTTAAATATTTTAGAATAGAGTCATAACATTATAGGAGGTGATGACATCTGTAGGACGTAAGTATAGTACACGATCCCATATAGAGTGCGATAAGGACAGCACGATGATGAAGTTAAGAACTAGTTTGATTTGGAATTGTTGTGTGTACAGGGTAGTATGGAGAACATCCCCGCGGGGTACGAGCCGGTGTCGCTGCTGGAGGCGCTGAACGGGCCGAGTGCGCGCGCGCGCCCCCCGCCCGCGCCCGCCCCCGCGCCCGCCATCGCCAGCCCCGATACTGATACTGCCTCACAGGTACCCCCCCTCCACCCTCCAACCACATACAAACACACATTGTACGACACATTTCAAAGTTGAGCTCTGTCCCCCTCCCCCTCTCACTCTCTCTCTCTCTCTCTGTGCTTCGTTTCATCATTCCTGAGGCTCTCGACCACTGTCCCTGACCACATCTAGAAGGGTGTTTCCCACTTTATGCGGTTCATTGCGACGTGGATTCGAACTTGAGCTAAACAAGAATAATCTATTTGTAACTAAAAAAACTTAAACCGACTTCAATATAGACAATTATGACTTTCAGTACGATTTTTTTAGAAAAACTCAAATACTGCTCGTTGGTTTATAATTTTGAACCTCCTTTTTCGTTTAAAAATTGGCCACTATAGCAAACATGAAATTCTGATGGATTATGGCTTCATATCTCAGGCAGCGGAGATACTGAACCGCTGCAACGTGGAGCGCGAGCGCAGCTCCTCCACGAGCTTGGGCAGCGGCGGCAGTCGCAAGGCGCGCCGCGGCTCCAAGGAGGCCCGGCCGCCGCACCAGCCCCTCACTCCTGAGGTATTTAGAGAAACTTAGCTTCTAGCATTCCCACAGAAATCCTTGAAGCCCTTTCTATTGCAAGAGGCTGGCACCGGGGTTTTTAGTATCAACCCCACGTAACCATGTCTTCCCAGAAGGTAGGGTATATTTTGAAGATTCCCCCCATACCAAAAAAGGATAGGGCGAGATGGGGCTACCGCCCAGGGCGCCTTTTTTCATGTGGGCTGGGCTGGCATGTGGGTGGGTTTTGTTTGACAGTTAGAGATTATTATAGGTAAAAATACCGGCCCGGGTTAAGGTTACTGTTGAAATAATTGAAAGATGTCGTTATTACTATTTTTTAAATAGAATTTATGTTATAACAGTAGTGTTGTGTTCAGTTCCGCATGTCCGTGCTGCTGGCGCGCGAGGAGGAGGCGAAGCGCGCGGAGGAGAAGGCGGTGGCGAGCAGCCCGCTGCTCTACAACCACAACGGACTCTCCTCTGACAAACTGTCCAAGGTACATTTGTGCGAATATAGAATTACTAACAACGTAGTCCCTAGCTGTTCCCGTGGTGCTTCGTCCGCATTTAGAATTATATTTTATTGTTTACATTTGTACAGACTTCTTTTTGAATTTCCTTTAGCTAACAAAAACCGTTACCATGGCGATCTTGCTTTAATGCTATGACGATTATTACAATTTATTTACCCCCTAAATTAAATATCGCGAAAATATAAGGCTTATATAAGAATACCCTCGTCACGTAAGGCTGTTTTATTTAAAAATAATAATTATCCAAATAGATCCTGTTATTGCTGATATCCAATATAACAACATAGTGTGTTTACGGTTTGTTATATTAGTATAGATAACTAATTAATTAAGTATTATGTTTATATTTGTGCAGGGTTCGTTGAACTCGCACGGTGTGTCGGAGGGCGAGTCCCGCGCGGCGTCGCGCGCCGGCTCCGCGACCTCCGCCTGCGCCTCCGACGACGAGGCCACGCCCACCGCGGGGGCGGAGCCCGACAGCGACGCCGAGCGCCGCTCGCCGCTCCTCACGCAGACCACGCCCACGCTGCCTGTTAACGGGGTCAGTATACATACATTACGACGCAAGTTTGCATAATGCCAGATCTCAGTAATAATATTTCTTTATACATGACTATTTATTGCCTGAAACCCCGTTGAAATCCGGAATTTATCTATACTAATATCAGCGAAATCCGGTGAGCCGTAGTGGGGATACGTAGTAACAAACGTCATCATCCATCCATTCATTTATCCACACATTTATATTACTAACTTATGGCTAGGCCTCCGTTAGCGCAGAATTAAAAAAAACAGTTTAACTAGTTTATGTGTTCTTCCAGACTATGTTCTACATCTGTGCTAATTTCATTGAGATTCCTTCAACCGTTTAGGTCACAAACATCTATCCATACATCCGTCTACAAAAACTTTCGTATTTATTAGTAAGTTTAAGTACGATTGTTTTCAGGTATTGAAGAACAGCGGGGCTGCACTAAGACTGGCGGCGCCGGCGCTGGCGCACATCGACGACACCGACACGGAGGAGGCGGACACGGCGCACAACTGTCAGTATCACACATATATGTTGTATTGCGGGACCAGGTGACACGCATGCTCCTACGCGCATTGGTGGCGGAAACTCTAACATTCGTATGGTCAAAATGACCATATGTATAAAGTTATACCAGATTAGAATTTCATACTTTATCAAAATGTAATTCGACCTCTAGTGGAAGAAACCTTTTACTTTACAGTATAGTGGCTTTAGAATCAATTATGAATTAGGTTAACGGCTTTTTTAGGATTTCAGGACTATAAGAAATTTTTGAAGGAATATTTTCCGCCGCCATTGCAATCGCGCTGCATGTCGCGTACATTATCGAATCGGCTTCCGTTGGACAAGTCAAAACGTTTCCATTTGAGCTGATCGAAAGTCATTTGACGTACAAATTGTGCCAAATGTCATGGCTGCATCCATACTTCAACTGCTTGTTGAATATTTATTGGCATATTTGATTATTTTTAACATTAAAATGATTTTTGAATTGTTATGCCTTAATAATATTTTGAAAAGCTGCATTTTTGATACTAACTATAGGGAATAATACTTTCATGGGTCTTGAAATTTATATTTTTATATTATATCTGGACATATACATATCTGGAAAAAGGCAATTTCACGAAAAATTTTGTGAAAAAACAATAGATTTAATGTTCGTAATATTTGGGCAGAGTTATATGCTTGTTGTTCCCAAGCTGACCACCACGAGATAGTTTAGAGTTATCTGAGGTAGGTTTGCTGTGTGGTATTGTTAGGGGGTAGGTATGGGTGTGGGGTGTGGGGTGTGGTGTGGGGCGTGTTAGTTATCAGTGTCGCTGGCACGCAGCGCTGGGCCGGTCGCCGAGCGGGGCGTCCCCGGCGGCCGAGGACTCCGACTATTTCACGCCGGAGGAGCCCGCCACCACCATCCTGAGCGGGCCGCGCGCCGCCAGGCCTGTAAGTCATCGTATCGTATCGCATCGCATCGCATCGCCTCCTACCGCTTGCCCTAAGCCTTTCTTTTGCGCGT
Organism: Papilio protenor; assembly: GCA_029286645.1. Classification (NCBI taxonomy): domain Eukaryota; kingdom Metazoa; phylum Arthropoda; class Insecta; order Lepidoptera; family Papilionidae; genus Papilio; species Papilio protenor. The sequence continues at coordinate 1,007,710 of JAGSMZ010000022.1, forward strand.
TCTGGTTTTTATATTCGTTGCATCCATTTTATTTTGTCATAGCTCGTTGCGTCATTTTATTTTTAATATAGCTGGAATATGTTTGTGTGTTAAATTATGCTAAAATATTGAAATTTCATTAAAAGTATTTGACCATAGACAAAATCGTCTTTAGACAGTAGCGCCGCTGTTGTCAGTGAAATATTGATTGTATTCCAGCTATAATTGTTGTGTAGTAGTAGCTTTTAAGTTCGTATGGTTGTCCCTTGTACGTGGCGGTTCCTTGCAGGAGGGCGCGGCCCCCGCGGGGGCGGAGGCGCCGCAGCGCTGGGTCTTGCCGCACCACGTCACCTCGCTGCCAGGTATGACAGCTTAAACTCCTATTAGTTATTTTATGCAATAAAACCTATTATATGCATGTTTATTTAATATTGAGATTTTTTATTACTCCTGTCCAGTGCGCTTTTAAAATCTATTGAAAGGCTTTTTACAAATAGCGTCACGGTTCCCGTCATTTATTCCTTTTGTCGGCATGTTTCTATTAGAATTTAAATGTGTGTAGTTTATAGATAGTAAATAATGATTTCCTTTAAAAATCCCACATCTGATAACTTTATCAAATGAACAAACGTCGTCAAACTTCAGATTGCATCGATATAACCAGAACATTATGACGGGTTAGTATTAAATCATTATAAATGAAATAGACAAGAAATAACTTAAAACACACTCAGATTTTGAATTCTATGCCATTGCAATATAGACCTAGTTACTAGACATTAAGGTTGTATTCAGGCACTCCTCTGAGCCAGTGGAGCGCCCGGTCGTCGGGCGAGTCGTATAGCTCCACGTCATCGTCGCGACAGCTGCTTGCTGCGCCGCTGCCGGCGGAGCCCTGCTAGCGACTCGCCCTCTCCTGCCACGCCCCCGACACACCACTGTCGCCCTTCTGATATTGTAATAGAGACCTTTTTGTAACTAGCGAGTATCGCGTGACTTGGCAGGACATAAATCAACAGTTTAATATTTCCTTTTTCCTTTAAGTGCTAAGACTTCCAACATGCAACACGCCCCTTATAAAGCAGGCCACGCCCACAAGTGTCTTTCTTCTAGCTTAGCGTCTCTGTAATTCATTTGTATTATTTTTTATGCATTATAGAAGAAAAGAGTGTGCCTGTAGTGAATTACTCTGTTACTTGTAAAATATTGGTACACAAATTGTTCAAGATTCCAGTAGTATTTAGTAGTTTCATAAATATTTGGTGTTGGGAGAACTTTAATTGTAGCACAATAGTTATGTCGATTGGCGACGACAGATAATTAAATTTTTAGTAGATGTTTAAATTGAGGACATTCCATTATAGTATAGTAGTGATTTATATTGTTATTGGATAGACCATAAGAAGACCGTAGATCTGAGATTGTAAGATGAACATATTGATATTTTAAGACAAAGTTAAATTAATAAAAACTTGGTTACTATGTAAGTAATATACTGTAGTAGCTGTGGTTCCATGTATCTGTTGTATTATGTTTAGATGATAAAAAATAATCATTTATATGTGATAGTAATTTGTAAATAGAAAAAAATCAAAATCTAAAAACATTGAAGTTAACAAAAAACGTATTAGAGTTTTAGATTAAGAAAAATGAATCTAAATATATGTTGAAGAATTACTTTGATACAATTTATGTTTATAGTAGGATAGATGTTTCTGGAAACTGTTGTTTTAATTTTCAAATATCTTTTATAGTGTAGTAAATAAGAAAAATCATATTTATTTTATACATAATTGTAATTCTTTACATTATTGTAAGTATAATATTGTTATGTGGACTTGAAATTAAGATATATTTGATGAAAGAATCTCATTTCAAATCTTTGTTGAGTATTGTACAATGCTGATAACATTTAATTAGCTGGCAGTATTAAGTATTTCATTATTATATTTTTTAAATTGTGTAGCTATTGTCTTTAACAACTAAAAAAATATTTGTCTAGTTTCTATTGAACATGTAATGGACTAAATTGTTTATGTGATTAAAATTTTGTATCACAATTGATTTGTTTATATTATAATCCTTAATAAAACATGAAAATAACAAGTAACATGGTGTTAAAATAACTTTCTAGTCTTTGTGTATGCAAAATTTCCATTAAACAAGACATATGTATCCAGAAAGTACACATGTCATTAAATAACAAATAGTAGCAGATAAAAAAACTTCTTTTATTTTTCATAGGACAGCAGACTGTACAAAAATGAAAGAAAAAAATGGTAAACTCTATAAATAATAAGATTTGATAATATTCTAGGTTAAATAGATATCAGTCTGAAAATAAATACAACAGTTTACATAAATGCAAATAACTTAATATATAAACATGCACTTGCACTTATACACAAAAGGGTAGGCAGATATTACAGATTTTCAATTTGGTGCAATAACCTAAATACACGCAAGTAAAATCAATTAAAGTTTATTATTTATGAAACAATAATTTAAGTAAAAAAATTATCACTTAAGTATTATAATTAATGACAATGTATACTAATTGCTTTTTTCTGTAAACTTTTATAATACTTTTGGGTTTCTATTACTAGTTAAGTTGGTTACTTGGTAACTTAACAAAAGATTAATGTTGCCAAGTAAGATAAACATATTCAGTCCTCACTCTGATTTATTAATGCCCCATTACATTTATTTGACTAGACTCTGCAGCTTTCTTCAGTGCCCGTCTCCTAGCAGAATAAGCAGACATCTTAAGCAATCGTGCCTGCCTTTGTTCTTTTGTTTCATTAGCAATCCTTTTGGCACTGTATTCTGCCATACGACTCAAGCGCTCAGACCTCTGTTTCTCACTTTCTTGTGCGTTTCTGCTTGCTGTATATACTGACATTTTTTTGAGTCTTACTGATCGTTCTGCAAGGCTTTCATTGGCTAGCCTTTTTGCGCTGTACTCTGATAATTTTGCCAGTCGTTCTTGGCGTTGTTGTGGACTCTCAGCTGCAATCCTCTCAGCAGCCCGCGCCGCCATTTTCGCTAAACGTGCAGCTCGTTTTTCTTGAGATTCATTTTTAAATCGTGTACTGTTTCCCCATTTTTTAATTTTAGTGGCACTTGAAATTGGGAATAAATTAAGATAAGATGAAAAATAACTATCTTTTGCAAGTGATCTTGCCTTTGATATAGTTTTGTTCTGTATTTGATAAATATTTGATTCCGTTATAAACTCATGTACTGTTTTAACTACTTTTCCGGGCAATAATGAACAAGTTTCAGATTTCGTATTTTCATTTTTACTTTCCATAATTTCTATTTTTAGAGGCATATCACAGCAAAATCATGAGAATACGAATCCATTTACTTTGAGATCCATTCACCCCGCACAGTTCCATGTGAAAATACATATGAATTGAATTAATTCTTTACCCATGTTGATTGTTCGAAGACAACGATATCCAAAGAATCATATTAAAGTGTGTGCAAAAATTAAAGTGTTTTCAAGAGTTAGGCATTACTTGTTTGTTTTATGATTTCAAAATAAATTAACTTAAACAAATTTTGTTTTATTCTAATCCCTAACAAAATTCGCACAATTAATCACACATATTAATGGACTGTACACAAAACTCAAAGCAATTTGCACAATATTATCAAAAGGCAAGCAATTGGTTGGTGCAAATTACAGTATATTTCAGTATGTTACAAAGTACTCTGTGGTGCAAATGCAATGGCGATGTCAGATGGTTGACAGTTGACAGTTGACAGTGATTGGTTGGTGTTGACAGCTAGTGTTACCAACGATATCTTGTACCTTTGTAAACCGCCGATGTTCAAGTTGGACGACATATGGGCACTTGGGCCAACTTAAGCGCCTTAAATAGGCAAGGATTTAGACCGTTTAACATTGTTTCCTAAGCATAGACATAGAATTAATATAGAACAATAATAATATGTATGGATCTGAATGTTGGGCAGTAAAAGGGACGGATGAAAGGAGAATACATGTGGCGGATATGCGAATGTTAAGATGGATGTGTGGGGTAACACGATTGGATAAGATACGAAATGAGTATATTAGAGGAAGCTTGAGAGTAGCCCCAGTAGTTGAGAAAATAAGGAGTAAAAGGTTAGCGTGGTATGGGCATGTTATGAGAAGGGATGAATCGCATGTAACAAGAAGGACGTTAGTTATGAATGTGGAGGGGTACACCGATAGAGGTAGAGAAAGAGGACGAAAACCCGGTGCGCCGACCCTACGGGAGTAGGATAAGGCAGGGGAGAAGATGATGAATAATATGAATATTCCGTAGGCTCACTCCAGAAGTCGATACACAAGAAACGAAAATGTAGTAAAGTAAGTGAAAACGAAAATGTAGTATAAAATAATAGTCGCCCCCATGCCCAATTTCCCTATCTATAACACAACGGACAAGTTATAGTGACTCGTTTTTAAAGGGGGCGGAAATACATGTTACTAAGGCGGAAAATTAAAAAAGAAGTTGCGCCTGCGCTGAAGAATCGTTCAAGCTGAGTTGTCAAAAGTTGGCAATTGGCATTTCATCTGTCCATCTGTTTTATTTTCTTCTACACCATATAGTTATTTACTTTTCTTTACCAGTTGGATAATTTGATGATAACTTTATTGTAGTTGTAATGTAAGTGCATTCCATTTTCTAAGCAGTAAGATTTCGATCGTATTGCATATTTTTATTTGAATATTGTGTTATAAAATATTCGAAAAAGGTCTGGGAATTTACAGGAACTCAAATTTATATAGTGCACAATATTAGCGTAACACAAAGAGTACCTTTTTCATTTTATAGCGAAACTTCTACAAAGGTGCGCGGTTCGAGGTATTTTAGTGACATAATGGTGTAAAATTTCGTCTACGCCTGACCAAACTATATTATAAAGATATGGATAAAATAATGGATTCGCCCGTGGATGGAAGTCCACTATCAGAGGCTGAGGGCTTTGCGGAGAGCGAAACTGACTACTCGAGTATAAGAGGAAAGGTATGTTATTGTATTTCATCTTATTAGAAAAATTCCCGCTCATTTATGCCGCCGATTTTTAAAAAGCTGAAACACTAAAACAACCATATTTGTAAAATTATTTCTCCGTTACATAAATTAAACGGATAATTATCATAAGAATTTCAGAATGATAAAAATATTGCACAAGATTACTAAATTTCATAACAAAAAAATGCATAGTCTGATGAAATTTTAATGCATATTGTACAACTACTTCCATTGTTTGCAATATTTACAAAGTATGTTTCTATTTATATTTAACCCTAAAGCTAAATTGATTTATTAACAAACTGAATTCTAAATTCAATTAATATAAACATAATAATAGAATAATTTACTACAATAGAGAGAATTCTTTCTTTTACATTTATATCTTTGCGCGAAATATATATGTTTTTGTTTAAAAAAAAAATTAAACAATTTAATCTCAGCTCATTTTTCAATTTAAAGAATATGTATTTTATTAGCAAATTATGTTTTACAGCAGGGAACACCTTTTCCCTACCATATGCATATTCTTGCCCTTTTCTTCATAATTCAGTGATTTTTGTGGTGTATATTTTTAAAAAATAAATCTTTATAGATGATACTGGTAAGTCCAACAGCGGATGAATATGATCTGCTCAGGAAACAGCTGCTAGAAAGGATGGAAGCTGGAAATGGAGAAATTATTTATGATATTGGACAAGGCGAAGGTATTTTATATAAAATTTCAACTCCGTCTGTACCTATAAGGAAAATCTGCATTACACATATCATTTAATTTAATACATATGTCATTATTTTAATTATGATGCAATTAAATGTAAAATTATGTAATAATAGAAAACTATTAAGAGTTTAATAATTGAAAATTTTCTCCATAATATCTTCTCACAGCAGAATTACTTGAGATTTCATAAAAACAGAAAAAATAGTATACTTGAATATTTTACATAGTTTTCGTAGATAAAGTCACAGGGGTGAAACAACCAGCTAGATATTTATAAAAGCCTTTATTCAGAACAAGATGTAATTATTGTGTAAATGTAATTAGATGGCAAAGGATTGACGGAGGATGAGTACAGTGCGTCTGTAGCAACGCTTCAGTCGCTGGTGAGCGGAGAGAGAGTCTCCTGCGTGGAGCTGCGCCGCTGGGACTGCGGCACTGGCCTCGTCGGACAGTACCTGCTTCGGACTGAACTTGATCATACCGACTTTATGGAGATACGGTCAGTATTTCTATAAATTTCATTATAGTTTATAAGGCATACATAATTGTTTAAACATTTCTGCATAAACTAACATTACCAGTGCAATTGAAAAACTATTTGATTTTTTTTAAATTACAGTTGAATTCTTATCAAAGTATGGAGTAAATATAAAATAGACAATTACCTAATGAAGAAGTTACATTGATAAAATTAATTTGATAAGTCTTATTGCATGTTTAAATAAGACATTTATAACCATTACTGTTTTTTTTTTATATTCTATTTGTAATTGGACTTTGTAAGTTTTTCTATTTTGAAGAACCGACCATAATATATTTTTTAATTATATGATTGAATCCTATAGTTTTTGCGGATTCCTAGTTTTAGACATTAATATTATAACAGCATAATTAACTTCAACACTCAGACCACTAACTTCCGCCAGAATGGCGCGCTTATTCCCAATAATCTTGAACTAGCTGTTGCTTACGACTTCGTCCGGGTAAAATTAAATAAATATTAAAAGGATTATTAATGGTGAAAGAATTTCTGAAATCGGTCCAGTAGTTTTTGAGTTATTTGAATACATACAAAAATCCAAATCTTTCTTCTTTATAATTTTAGTATAGATAACATTGACTGATGTCATAGGGACGGGACATATATGCCAATGATCTAGTGTTGTGCCGATCCAATGCAGTACTGATTTTCTTAACATTAGTATGAATTGTCCAGGGTTGCTGTGGTGGGTAACGTGGACGCGGGCAAGTCGACACTGCTGGGCGTGTTGACGCACGGCGAGCTGGACAATGGGCGAGGACACGCGCGACAGCGGCTCTTTCGGCACAAGCACGAACTTGAAAGCGGCCGTACCAGCTCCGTCGGCAATGATATTCTCGGCTTCGACAGCATGGGTACGTACGTCTATCTAGAACTCCATAAAAAGGGCCAAAAATATTGATCCATGTTGTAGTTTTGCTCCCTTAAATTAAGTTTAAGGGAGCAAAAGTACAACTATTTGTTAGAAAGTCTTTGTGTTGACTGCCATTTTTAATGCTTAAGTATGCCTCATGTATGACCCATGTCAAATCTAAATCTATTATTTAATGCTAAATTAATATCTCAATGTGACACTATTGGACAATTTATTAAATTAAATAAATAACTATGGATTTGTTGTGTATAGGTAATGTAGTGAACAAACCGGACCACGGTACGCTGGACTGGGTAAAGATCTGCGAAAAGTCGTCCAAAGTGATAACGTTCATCGACCTGGCAGGCCACGAGCGGTACCTCAAGACCACCGTCTTCGGAATGACAGGACACGCGCCTGACTTCGGCATGCTAATGGTTTGTTATATCAAATTCACTAGCTCACAGTCCCCACTGAGAGCTTAAAGCGTACCCTAAGTTAGGGAGACTATGTCTTAGTCAACAACGCTAGCCCATTGCGGGTCGACTTTACATATATCTTTGAATTTCTTTGCCGATATGTGCAGATTGCATCACGATTTTTTTCCTTCTTATATACTTGTTTTAAAATAATTTATTGTACTATTAGTAATTTTTAAAATCCGGCTCCAAGGACCATTTTGAAATATGATTGTTTTTGCATGTTATTTGAATGTTTTTGGTAAAGAATGTGTAATTTAGATCGGAGCGAATGCTGGTATCGTGGGCATGACGAAGGAGCACCTCGGGCTGGCGTTGGCGCTGTCAGTGCCCGTGTTCGTTGTTGTCACCAAGATTGACATGTGCCCGCCCAATGTGCTGCAGGTACAATAAATCTTACTTCTTACTAATATTATGACTGGAACAGTTTGGATAGATGTTTCTTACAATGTATTTCCAGAACGCATCTCACTGAAATTTGCTTGGGAAAGGTTTGGAGGATCATATGACATTCTGATTATGTTTTAAATTCAACGCTAAAAAGTCAGCGGGCCACTGATAGTATATAAATTATTATTTAGTTTACACATATAAATATACATAACTTATGTGTTAACAGTAATTGGTATTTTGTCTGTTTAACAGGATAACCTGAAGATGCTGATCAGGATTCTGAAGTCGTCGGGATGTCGGAAGGTGCCCGTTATGGTGAAGACGAAGGATGACGTCATCGTTAGCGCCACCAACTTTGTATCACAGAGGTAACCTTCATACTTCTCTCTAAGAGAGACTTGATTTTTGAAAATTTGATTTTTTATTGTTAAGATGCGTTGATTTGATTCTTATTTGTATAGTAAAATTTAGTTTGGTATATAATATGTCTGTGTAGGCTATGTCCCATATTCCAAGTGTCGAACGTGACCGGTGAGAACCTGCAGCTGCTGACGATGTTCCTCAACCTGCTGAAGACGCGCATGCCGGCGCACGACGACAAGCCGGCGGAGTTCCAGATAGACGACACGTACTCCGTGCCCGTGAGTATAACTATTGTATACTGCGCCCGTGAAAAATATAAATAATAAGCCTATGCGTCTTTACTTAAATCTCTTATGGTTTTAATCAGGTGTTAAATGGATGGTTCGGAACTTCACTAGAACTAATCTACAGTTTAGTTTGATCTTTTCATTATGTAATTTAGAAAACATTAGGTTAAGTTTATTTTTTTTTTATTTACACGTTGTACACAAGGAAAACAATTTACAATAAATACATGTTGAAAGTTGGTTGCACAGGTGAGCATAACTCTAAAAGAGTTTTATTTGTTATTTTCTTGCGAATAAATGTTTTTTTGTAAATTTTCACTTGCTTTGCCGAACATTATATTGAGTGCGCTGTAAGTGCAGATGAATGCCAAGATATTTGAAAAAGCGTATCTTATAGGGTGTGGGCACAGTGGTATCGGGCACGACGCTAGCCGGCACCATCCGGCTGAACGACACGCTCCTGCTGGGGCCGGACGCGCTGGGCAGGTTCGCGCCGGTCGCTGTGCGTGGAATACACCGTAAGCGCATGCCCGTGCCGGAGGTGCGCGGCGGACAGACTGCCAGCTTTGCGCTCAAGAAGGTATTAAGCACAACACAACCACGTTCACACAACACAACCACGCTTGAACATAATACAACCACGCCTAAACACAACACTGCCACGCTTAAACATAATACAACCACGTTCAAATGTATACTACCTCATAAGAAACGATTTTGACTCATTTTTATTTAAGTTTTAATTTTTGCTATTTTTGTAATTAACCTTGATGTTATAGATAAAGCGGTCCCAGATCCGCAAGGGCATGGTGATGGTGTCTCCGGCGCTGAACCCGCAGGCGTGCTGGCAGTTCGAGGGGGAGATCCTCGTGCTGCACCACCCCACCACCATCTCCTCCAGATACCAGGCCATGGGTACATACACACTGACAAATCACAAACCAATGTTCTAACTTAAAGTCAAAAAACCAATTTTAAAAAAGTCTTCTAGTTGCCGGGAAGATGCTGGGTAGGGGAATATTATAAGCTATTTTTTTTTAATATCTACCCTGAAAAAATCGTAGACGACCGTATTTGCTTAAACCTGTAATAAAATAGTTTGTAATTATTTACATATATGTTGTGCAGTGCACTGCGGCAGTATCCGGCAGACGGCGTCGATCCTGTCGATGTCGCGCGACTGCCTGCGCACCGGCGACAAGGCGCTCGTGCGCTTCCGCTTCATCAAGCACCCGGAGTACCTCAAGCATGGACAGCGCATGGTATACCATATCTGTAAAAGTATGGTCAAATTGACCATACAATTACCATATTCTTTGATTAGTTACATATTTTTTAGGCTACCGCGGTTTTTGTCTATGCCAGTGGTCAGTAACTTGCGGTTAGTCATAAGTGTCTCTTTAGCTGTGACTTACTGCAATTTTCCTAAACAAGCAGATTTAGCTCCTTTTTTTTTCGGTTGTATTGTTCATATTTGGCTAATAAGTTTGCCGACCATTTCGATGTCTTTGAGTATTAATTTTGTATTAAAGTTGACTGTTTACTAAAGACAAATAACTTTGTGTTTGCAGGTGTTCCGCGAAGGGCGCACGAAGGCGGTGGGCAACGTGCTGCGGCCGGAGCCGGTGTCGGCGAGCCGCGCGCCGCCCTCCCGCCACAAGCACGACATACACACGCACAACGCGCAGCGCAGGCACAACGAACACGACGTTAGTACTCTGCTTATAAGAATTCTACTACTTCATACTATAAACTATGGTATTGGTGCTTCAAGTGCCATAGTGTAAAGTTTAAAAGCGGTAGTAAAATTGAATGAGATTAAACTCGTCGTAAACAAAATGCGCTTTACCCTTTTTTATTTTTTTAACTAGGCATATATTGCTGTCTAGTTTCATATTTGGTTTCGTACCCTTCATTTAGTATTTCAAAAAACTTTTATTAAAAGAGTGTATGTGGTAAAAATATATATTTTAATCATACATACTAATATTATAAATACGAATGTTTAGATGGATGGATGTTTGTTATAGTTAGTAGCCTAAATGGCTGAACAGATTTCGATGAAATTTGGTATAGATGTAAAGGATAGTTTGGAAGAACAAATAGGCTACTCACTTCTTATTTTTTATTTTTTTAATTCCACACGGACGGAGTTGCGGGCGAAAGCTAGTAGTTTTATAGTTTTAATAGTAGAAACTCTTAGTCAAGACATTAAAAATCCTGACTTTACGAACAGCCACAAGAGAATGACACAGATGTGACGGCTGCGGATTCCCCGTTCGAGGTGCAGGCGGACAAGCGCGGCGCAGGCGCAGGCGGCCGCCGCCCGCGCAAGCGACACGACAAGCCCGGACAGCCCTCGCACTCCGCCGTGCCCGCCAACTGACACACGCCTACCCCCAGCCCCACCCCCACTACCCCCTCTACCCCCACTACCATACTATACCCTACCCTCAATACTGAGGAAGCATCATAAGCCAGACATTGCTAAAGTTCAACTAAATATGTCTATTCTTCTCGAAATGTATTTTGATCATAAGACATTCTTATAAGTATTTTTATTCCATTTTAACAAAATAAAAATTTCGATCCGCCTGTCAAAAGTGAAATATTATTTATTAAATAAGTTTTCAAATTGTAACAGCAAAATTTTAAGGTTGGCCGTCATTCTAAACTTTCAGAGGAAAGATAATCTCTAAGACATTTCCCGATTTAAAATTGTTTGTCCATTGATCAATTAATTGAAGAGTAAATATTTTTTAATAATTACCAAATTAGAGTAAAAACTCCATTGCAGTTGTCTGGCGAAGTTGTAAAGTCTATTGTAAGTACAAGGCCGTAGGTTGCTGTTTAGTTGTAGGTGTGGTTACACATTTTTGTCTACTTTTACATATTAATATAGGGCACTCATATTTTTATAGTCTAAATTTTTCCTTTTTTCGATCAGATTGCACCATATTTTATCTAAAATTAGTATAATGGTATATTTTCTACTTATTTTTGCCGTCTGTACATTTACAGTACGTCATATTTACATACAAAATTGATAGTTTGTCGCTAGTAAATTTAGCTCAAACATTTTATTCGATTACTAGGAGTAGGTCCAAATTTTCAAGTATTTTTGAAATCTTAACAATAAGTTTACAATTTTTATATTTTCAATGTATTTGAAAAATTATATAAAATATGTCAATATTGTTTCTAGCATATCAGTGTGTTGTGAAGTGAAGAATCTGTTTCGTTTAATTTATATTAAAAAAAATCTATGATTTACTTTATCTAAAAAGAAGAAATTTATATGTTGACAATAAAACAAAAGTTTGTATTTTATTGATGTTTATTAAAAATATATTTTGGTTTCCTAAAAGTGTTTTTGGTTTATTGAAAATGTTTTTTTTATTTGTTAATAGATTGGTTATTATAACTTGGTATAAATTGGCTCATCTTCATTGTTTGTACATTGTTAAGTACGTCAATATATTTCGTTTTAAAGTGACTACTGGTACAGAATTGTACAATTTAATTTTGTTTCAATATAAAAAATTTTAATAAATTGTTCTTTCATATGTAAAATATCTTGATGTATGGAATATGTACTTATAGACATATGCAATAATTTCTGCTTTTAATTTCAATAGTATGTTATAAATGCTACAATAAAAGTCTGATCTGTAAAGTGGAGAAAATTCCAACTACAGTTGTCATTTTTTAATGTCAAGTTAGTATCAGCCAATCAGGTGGCTGTATTACTGACAGTAGCTGTCACTCCACAGAGCTATGAATACTAGAACTGGTTGGTGATTTAGTGGTTGCGATTACTTCAGTATTTGTTTCTGTACCATTGTAATGTGATTGTCTAGGTTAAGCGAGAAGTTATTTTACCGACAAGATTCACAATTTTCAAATTAAACTAGCTAAAAAATATTGGTATTATTATTTCTTCCTTACAATACTGTACTTTAAATAAACTCTGCTAAGATTGCAGACAGCAGAAAATGCTGCTGAATTATTACTTTAAACTAGCTGGTGGTCGCGACTTCGCCAGCGTGTAATTAAAAATAGAGCCTATGTTACTCGCAGAGATAAACTACCTTTCTAACGGTGAAAGATTTTTTAAAATCGGTCTGGTAATTTTTGAGTTATTTCAATACATACAAAAATGTAAATCTTTCCTCTTTTTAAGTATTGGTTAAACTCTCACAACTTGTAGACTAGACTTAGATATACCTATTCTTTTACATAAATTTAGGGAAATAAATCATTTCTGATAAACACATCTATATCTATATCTATACTATTATAATATAGCGTAAACACACACTTCTTTGTTGCCTAAGATGTCAGCAATTACAGCATATTTTTGAATAATTCTTTTTTTATTAAAAAGCCCTACACTTACGTCACGCTTTAGGCTATATATTTTCACGCCATTAAATTTGGGGGGAAATATTTTGGAAAAACCCCAATGTGGGAAAGAGACCAAAAGTTGCTGCCAACATCAAGAAAGCAAGGTTGTCATCATGTCATGTAATTTTGACATTTGCTATTGATAATTTGACAAATGTAAACAATAAAATAAAGTTTTTATAATCTCATGCGGATGAAACCGCACGCGAACAGCTACTATTTATAAAAACAAATAAAAAATCCATCATTTATTGACTACAGTAAAAACTAAAAGTTTGCCATAATTATTGTCTTATTTTTTGATTTGTTTCTTTGCATCTTCTATTCCTTCTCTTAAATGTTGACTGAATCTCCTAAAAAATGATAACAAAAAATTGACTTTTTGTGGATCCATTTCCGATACTTTTTCTTTTCCTCTGTAGAAAACTGAGATAGCTAATTGTGCAGCTCTTCTCACTGGATATGATTCTGCGAGCCTTTGAACTAATCGTTCATTGTTAGCTAAGTATTTAAGCAGAGCTCGGAGTGGCATCTTGTATAATTCACTTGAATGATGTTTCAAATGAACACATGTTCCTATACTTCTGTAGGAGTTCTCGCTTCAGTCGCAGCTGAGTTCTAAGTATTTCAAATTGCTTCAATTGGTCTTGCTTGTTGTACTCAATACCAGGGAGACGTTTGATCTAGAAATATTAAATATTTATGTCAGTTTCTTTCTTTTTATATAGATTACGCAAAAATTACTATTTTGACCATGCACTGATATAGTACATACCTGAGACCTTGCAATGTCAAACTTTTTTTGCAATTCCAATACTTTTTGACTGCAATCCTGGGATTCGCGCGCTTTAGCAGAGTTGTCGTGGAAATCCCGTTCAACACTAAAACATAAAACATTGGCTGTAAACGTAAAATGACGAGATAAGTTATCTAAAAATAATCTAGACGGAAATACCTTCGTATGATTTCGTAAACAGTCGGTAAAAAGTCTACGTCTACGTCCTGAACATTGAGGGGACTAAAATTATTGGGATCTGAAAGTTCCGAGTTGCCTTCCATTAGAGGTACTTTGGGATTATGGAACAAATTTAAGTAAAAAGATAATGGACTTGCCTAAGTACAAGAATGGCTGGTTTAAACTCAAATCTTATCTTTTTTAATATTCCATTCTAAAATAAATAACCAATTAACCAAAATAATATTTAATCGGACAATGACATTGTGTCAAAGTCAAATACACAGACAACATAACAAAACAAAGATAAAGGTCATAAAATTGGACAACTTGAATGTTTAACACATAATAGAACAGTAAAAGTTAATTTCGTCGAGCATATGAGGTAGTTCAGTACCTTGTAAAACTTAATTTGATAGTGTAATATCAATATTTAAAGTAATGTTAATAATAGTTATAAATTCTGCTGTTGATTCTAGAATTAAGAGATGCTCTGTGAAAAATATGACAAGTAATCCAAAATGAAATGTCACTAAATGTCAAATAAATGTGCAAACTGCAGTCTAATAAATGTTGTTTACAACTTGATTTAATTATTTATCGTTACTTATAAGTCTACAGAATGGATGAAGTTGCAAAATTAGAACATCTCTCTTTAGTTTCCAAAATATGTACAGAATTGGATAACCATTTAGGACTAAATGACAAAGATCTAGGTGAGTGTCCTTACCCATAACATAATCAATTTCCTTGGTTATATTACTTTTTATTATGTTAAAGAACTTTCAGAGGTATGAATTCAACCTCCTGTAAATTAATTTTCACTAATTATGTTTTGTTATTCTACCATTCAAAATGTCCTAGATTTAACATATTTATACATGTATTGTATGATGTCTCGTAAACAACTCCGAGATGTTAGTAATTATCTAGTTACACTGTTATGCTTGTTCTGTTATACTTAATTCTCATTCCAAAGAATGTATACCCTGATGGGGTTAGACAACTTCTAACTCTATAGGCTATATGTACTGTGCATGCATATTTGCCATGTTTCGATAAATCAATAAGAAACAAACAAATTATTTCATTTGATATTACTCATGTTCTTAGTTAAAAAGTTGAAATAGTCTTTTTTGTTTCCAGCTGAATTTATTATTGACTTGGCAGACAAAAACCCAACATTTGATGCTTTTAAGAAATGTCTTATAGAGAATGGGGCTGAGTTTTCAGACTCATTTATGACCAATTTACTCCGTATCATACAGCATATGAAGCCAGTTAGTTCAGCGGATAAAAATGACAAAAGCATATCAAGTTCCAACCCACTGGCAACAAAGTTTCCCGGATTGGCAATTCCTAATGAGAAACCTCCAATATTTTCATCAGAAGAAAGCAGTGATGAAGATGAGAAGAAGAATAAAAATAATAGAATAACAAATAAGGATTTATTTAAAGAAGAGACAAAGGTTAAAGAATCTGTTGGTAATGTGATTGATCAAGCTATGGCGGAATTAGAGGCACTTGCACCTTCTAATTTAAATGTCAAGAAGGAAGAAAAGACAGATATAATTAAGAACCACAGTGATAGTAAAGTCAAAAGGGACAGATCTTATGAAAGAAATAGAAAACGTAGCAGAAGTAAGGATAGACGAAGTAAAACTCCTGATCGCAGAAATAGAAGTAGAGAGCGAGATAGAGACAGAAGGAGAAGGTCTAGAAGTCGTCATCGTCACAGGTCAAGGTCTAAGGATAGGTATAGGAGATCAAGATCTCGAGGTAGGAGGTCAAGATCCCGAGGAAGAAGGTCAAGATCTAGAGGTAGAAGATCGAAATCTAGATCCCGTTCACATGATAGGCATAGAGAAGATAGTTATAGATATAGAGACTTTGATAAGAGAAAAAAGAAGAGTCCGGAAGTTGAAATGAGTGATGATCCGGAACCAGGAAAGGTATTCTATTTCTTCATACATTTTCTAAAGTTGTTAATAAAATGTAGATTGAACTAGTATTCTATAATGTATATTATATTTTTTAGATATATGGTGGTAGAGTGGCAAATATAGTTCCGTTTGGTTGTTTTGTGCAAATGGAAGGTTTAAGGAAGAGATGGGAGGGCCTGGTGCACATCTCACAGCTGCGCGCCGAGGGCAGAGTCACAAATGTCTCTGATGTTGTCTCCAGGGGTGATAAAGTTAAGGTAAAATAATGACACTATTTTTAAATTTCGTATTACAATATTTCTTAATGTACATTTATGGTCTAGTAAAAAACAATTAAAAAATTTAAAACATTATATTGTCTATTTCCAGGTAAAAGTGCTGTCGATAACTGGCCAAAAAGTGTCGCTAACATTAAAAGATGTATGCCAAGACACTGGAAAAGATCTGAATCCAGCATCACATGCACATTTAGAGGTAATTTTCACTTAGGAATTACATAAAAATGCACTTTAAATTAATGAACCAATTTTTAAAATCTGTAAGTAAAGCAAAGCATTTTCGAGGTTAAAGGCATTAACCATGATTGAAACATTGCAGGCAGAAAGAGAGGGTCGTAACCCAGACAGACCTGCCCCCGCAGCCACAGTCCTGGCTGGACTACAAGGTAACCTGGACCCTGATGAAGATTCCAGCCGCAAGCGTGTCACAAGGATTTCTAGTCCTGAACGATGGGAGATCAAACAGGTACTAGAATTAGAAAAGACAAAGTTTATTACCTCCTGATCTGAATTACATATCAATAAAATTACTATTTTTTTCATATTTCAGATGATATCATCTGGTGTAATTGATAAAAGTGAATTACCCGACTTTGATGAGGAAACTGGTCTACTACCAAAAGACGAAGATGGTGAAGCTGATATAGAAATAGAATTGGTAGAAGACGAACCTCCGTTCCTACAAGGTCATGGCCGAGCACTTCACGACCTATCGCCAGTAAGGATAGTCAAGAACCCTGATGGCTCACTGGCACAAGCAGCAATGATGCAGTCAGCTCTAGCAAAAGAAAGAAGAGAACAGAAGATGCTGCAAAGGGAACAAGAAATGGAAAGTCTACCGACCGGGCTAAATAAGAACTGGATAGATCCACTTCCTGAGGCTGATGGACGAACTCTGGCTGCAAATATGAGAGGATCAGGAATAACTCCGCAAGATCTACCAGAGTGGAAGAAACATGTGATTGGCGGGAAAAAGTCGTCTTTTGGCAAAAAGACCAATCTATCACTCTTGGAACAGAGACAATCATTACCTATTTACAAGCTAAAGGATGAATTAATTAAAGTATGTAATTTTCTATATATTTTATTAATCAACTTCAAAAATAAGGCTCTTATTTATTTGTTAAATTACGTGTGTTCTGTCATATTGCGTTTTTGTATAAATAAATCACACTATAAAATATGTTCTTATGTTGTAAATATGTAAATCTTAAAGTAAGAGAAGTTTGATTGGCCAAATTGACCATATGATTCAAAAACAGTCTTTCTTACACAGAATTTCTTTTTCTAAAATATCGATATAGATATGTTAAAGATTATTTCCCTTCTCAGGCGGTAGCGGACAACCAGATATTAATAGTGATAGGTGAGACTGGGTCGGGTAAGACGACGCAGATGACGCAGTACGTGGCGGGGTGCGGGCTGGCGGCGCGCGGCAAGGTGGCGTGCACGCAGCCGCGCAGAGTGGCCGCCATGTCCGTGGCCAAGCGCGTCGCGGAGGAGTTCGGCTGTCGACTCGGACAGGAGGTCGGGTATACCATACGGTTCGAAGATTGTACCAGCCCGGAGACTATTATTAAGTGAGTATTGTTTAATGTGCGAAAATTAGATGGTGGTACAGGTGTTTGAAAATTAGATGTAAAGTGATAGTATGAAAATTAGATGTATAGTTGTAGAGGATGTTCGAAAAGTAGATTTCATATTACAGGATATCTGAAACTTAGATTTACAATAGAACAATGTTGTTTGCTTGAAAATATGTTTCTTTTAATTACCATATCATAGTATAATATAGTAGTTCACAGTAATTTTCTATGTTGTCTTGTACTTCTGGTATAAAAAAAATGTGCAGATTCCTAATCAAGAATAAATCTTTTGAATTATAGATACATGACAGATGGTATGTTACTCCGAGAGTGTCTCATGGACTTAGACCTCAAGAGTTACTCGGTGATCATGTTGGACGAAGCTCACGAGAGAACCATCCACACCGACGTACTATTCGGTCTACTCAAGCAAGCGGTGCAGAAGAGACCAGAGTTAAAACTGATTGTTACATCCGCAACATTGGATGCTGTCAAATTCTCACAATACTTCTTTGAAGCACCCATCTTCACTATACCTGGAAGAACGTTCCCAGTCGAAGTTCTTTATACAAAAGAGCCAGAAACCGATTACTTAGATGCGTCGCTGATAACAGTTATGCAAATCCATTTAAGGGAGCCTCCGGGAGATATACTGTTGTTCTTGACGGGTCAAGAGGAGATTGACACAGCTTGTGAGATATTATACGAACGTATGAAGTCTTTAGGCCCTGATGTACCAGAACTGATCATCTTACCAGTATACTCAGCTCTGCCTTCAGAAATGCAGACGAGGATATTCGAACCAGCACCACCAGGGTCGAGGAAGGTGGTCATAGCCACCAATATAGCTGAAACTTCGCTGACCATTGATGGTATATACTATGTGGTGGATCCAGGGTTTGTGAAGCAGAAGGTGTACAACTCGAAGACGGGAATGGACTCTTTGGTTGTCACGCCTATTTCACAGGTATCTTATTTTTATACTAAATATTTTGTTTTAAACTAGCCTTTAAAACTATTTGTTTATGAAAAAATATTGAGAGAACATATTATTCTTATCTCATAGAAGAAAAGATAATTATTATTATTTTTTTTATTGTATTTCCAAACTATTCTAGTATGTTCATTGACGTCGCTGATCACCTCGGTTTTCCCTTTGTTTGTTTGCACCCTTCGTTTATAAAAAAAATCATCATTGGCAATCTAAAGTAGGTTGTAACCTCTATTTGACCTGTATAGCTTGGTAGTAATTTGTAATAGTGTTATAATGGATGAAAACATTTAGTAATATTTAGTGTTTGTTGTGAAGGCGGCGGCGAAGCAGCGCGCAGGTCGCGCGGGTCGCACGGGCCCCGGCAAGTGCTACCGACTGTACACGGAGCGCGCCTACCGCGACGAGATGCTGCCCACGCCCGTGCCCGAGATACAGCGCACCAACCTCGCCACCACTGTAAGCATCACACACACACACACACACACACACACACACACACACACACACACACGCACACACACGCGCACACACACACACACACGCGCACACACACACACACACACACACGCGCACACGCACACACACGCGCACACACACACACACAAGCACGCGTCGTCATCATCATCATTATTAACGTCATCATCGTGATCTAGAAGGCAAAGCATTGTTGAAACCACCATGAATACATGAATGAAAATGGGTTGTTTTGACTAAAAACCGATTGGTAAAGAAACTCATGTTAGGTGACCACTAACACTGTCACAAGGCCATGTTTTTTCCTAAAAAAACTCTGAAATCTTTTATTAACAATTTGTCCTTGTCCCTACAGAGGGTCGGCACATTATGTAGTGTTCTTCCATACATCTCTATCAGCTGTCATATGGGAATTCACTCCCTTCTTAAGCAATCCTCTTTTTTCAAACAATCCATTCATTCTTCCATCTTCCTTACCTTTGTAGACATTCATATGCAATTTTAATACTATTTATGTGTGATTGCTTTAGACTTTGATCTTAAAAAAAACTGATCATTAGATAAATGAGGCAATAATATTAAAACAAGTTTTCTGTACTAGGTGTTGCAACTAAAGACAATGGGTATCAACGATTTATTACACTTCGACTTCATGGACGCGCCGCCCGTGGAGTCCCTCATCATGGCGCTGGAGCAGCTGCACTCGCTCTCCGCACTCGACTCCGAGGGACTGCTCACCAGGCTGGGACGCAGGGTAACTAAATTGTAGCAAATGTATATTCATTTTTAGACATGGAATGACTATATGTGTTCAGTCTCATGTATAAGATTTTTCTTTATAGACATGCAAGTTGTGATTTACAGCAATTTATTGAAATACTAACTGTTGCTCGCGACTTCGTCTGCGTGGAATTAAAATAATAATAAAAGAATAGTCTGTTAAACACTGATAACGTAACTTTTTAATGGTGAAAGAATTTTTGAAATCGGTCCAGTAGTTTGACAGTTATTTCAATACATACAAAAATAAAAAAATACAAATATTTCCTCTTTATTATATTAATACAGACTATCTTATTCCAACGACTTCCTCCTGATTGTTCTACATCTATGCCAAATTGCAGCTAGATCTGTTAGCCTTGAGATGCATAGTAACAAACATCCATCCATCCGTACTTTGGCATTTCTAATATTAGTAAGATCTTTGTTTATTTTCAGATGGCTGAATTCCCATTAGAACCGAATCTATCAAAAATCCTAATCATGTCGGTGGCGCTGCAATGTTCGGACGAGATTTTAACAATAGTATCAATGCTGAGTGTTCAGAACGTATTCTACCGGCCCAAAGACAAGCAGGCGCTCGCCGACCAGAAGAAGGCCAAGTTCAACCAGCCGGAGGGCGACCACCTCACACTCCTCGCGGTCTACAACAGCTGGAGAAACAACAAGTTCTCCAACGCCTGGTGCTATGAGAACTTCGTTCAGATACGCACGTTAAAGAGAGCACAGGATGTCAGGAAGCAGTTGCTAGGCATCATGGATAGGTCAGTGGTTAGAGACAATAGTTAAAAATTCTATGGGCAGCTGTACGCTATTTCTCCGAAAACAGGTGACCACATAAAAAATCAGCCGAAAAAAACTTGTTACCATAGTAACCAAAATTATTTCCGTGTTTACAATATGATGTTTACTTTTGCGAAAAGTTGATTAAGCATTTGATAATTGTTTTTCAGGCATAAACTGGATGTGGTATCAGCAGGGAAGAACACAGTGCGTATTCAGAAGACCATCTGCTCAGGTTTCTTCAGGAACGCCGCTAAGAAAGACCCACAAGAGGGGTACAGGACTCTTGTCGACAGTCAAGTTGTCTACATCCATCCTTCAAGTGCATTATTTAACAGACAACCTGAATGGTAAAGATATTTAACTTTAAATATAACATACGTATTTCTATAGTTTTACAGTAAAATAATTTGTTTTTTTTTTTCATTACAGGGTTATTTACCATGAGTTAGTTCAAACAACAAAGGAATATATGCGCGAAGTGACGACGATAGATCCGAAATGGCTGGTCGAGTTTGCTCCGGCATTTTTCAAGTTCTCAGACCCGACCAAACTCTCCAAGTTCAAGAAGAACCAGAGACTGGAACCTCTATACAACAAATACGAAGAACCCAACGCTTGGAGGATATCAAGAGTCAGAAGGAGAAGGAATTGATTTGTCTGTTGGTTTTGAAGTGTATTTGCTTAATTATGTGACCATGATAAGATAAAATTTTAATAAAAACAGAACAGTAGATCTCTTTTTTTATTTGTGTTCTCTCCTATTTATTGTAATTACTTGACGATATGTTTACAAAAGAATTTACTAGTCTACGGTTGATGCTTATTTAATTTTGTTAAGCAATTTTGCGACGCAACAAGAGATGTCACTGTCATTTTGACAGTTGTCAACTGTCAAAGTTCTAAGCAAAACTTTGGTAATATTTGCATCTATTTTTGGAAGGAAAATTAGAAATAATTATGAGTTACGGTGAATTTTAGAGTTGTTAAACAAATAAAAATTGTGACCAAAAATGGATTTCTTTTCTGAAATTATAGGGGAGACTGTCGTCCTTGGAATCGATTCTCTTATATTAGGATTTTGTGTAAAACAGCTGAGTAAATGTAAACATATCTTGAACGCCTTGCAGGTTATTTTTAATATTTATTCTTGTTTAACTATGTAATTAAAAATATCTATTCTACGTGTTATTAGAGCATCTTTAACATTTAAATCATCACATTGTATCCATCGTTTTTCCTATAAAAGGTCATGTAATAGTTTTGTCCCAGTTTTTAAGTGATGTAATTAAATAAAACAATTATCTCTTCACCCATTTAACTTTAACACTCTACACATATGTAAACGCTAATTTATATCTTAACACAATTAATTCCAGACAGCACCAATACTTGATATTGACTCAACATTAAATAAAGAGATTAACAAATACTCAGACCAGGTGATACCGTATGTTGTGATCAGAGGGCTGGTGAAACCCCTCGGTAACCCAATAGTTAGCAATTACAATAACACTGTTACTGGTGTCATACAAAGGTAATTTAGCCATTATTATCTATTTATCTTATAATAAAAAACAAATAAATACAAAACTACTGGACTGATTTCCAAATTCTTGTGCCATTTAAGTAACATAGGCTATATTATATTTTTAATTTTGTGCAGATAAAGTCTCAATCAACTGCTAGTATGTAGATAAACTTAAAATTTGCATAATTTTATGGATAACATATTAATGTGTATTTAAAAGGTTAACAATAAAGGAGCATGTTATTGCGAGAACATCTGCTGGGTTCTGGTCAGACCAGACTCGCACTATACATGAAGTATACAACTCAACACCATTTGTTCTCAGTAATGGGAAGTATAGTATTGAAGTTATAGATGCATTGGCAGCTGAGTTGTTGGGTAAGTATAAGCTATAAACAATTTAAGTGTATAGGTGAGTTTTTAATAATACATCAGAATTTTCTCATATGTGCTGACTATACAATCAATCAATATAACCCCAGTAAAAAAAAATTAAATGCTTAGAAGCTGCAAAAGCTTCAGAAACAAGATTTATTGCACATATTTTTGGTGACAATTTTGATTATCTTAATAGTTAAAGTAAACTAGGATATTTTATCACCAGACCTTGATGTGATATCTGACAAGTTCGAACCCATGTCGCCCGGCGTCATTGATCACGTGTGGGGCTTCTTCTCTGGAGTCCGTCAGCGCGGCCTTCAGACAATGGAGGAAATGCTCCGTGATGGCTCATACATCACAGCAATAGGAGAACTCAGCAGGACACAAACTGGTGCTTTAAAATTACAACCACCTAGAGATGGATTGCCTCTCTACCTCACTACAGCCACTAAGTCTAGTTTATTGAAAAGACTCGCCAGCTCTAGAGATTTTTTAAGGTAAACAAAATATTAAAATATGGTTTTAATTCAGTGTCCATACAAAGCGATATGTTTATCTCAAAGCACTATATTCCTTATTGACTACAGTTAAACTGTCGACGCTTCAATCAATCGAATGAAGACGTCGACATTAATTGTGAGTTCCATTTCGCGACATGTTTATTACGACTGTGTGAGTAGCTATAACTATACTATAATTATACAGTTTGCCTTTGTTTATAACTACGTATCTCTGGAACGGCTAAACAGATCTTCCTGAAATTTGGTTTAGATTAAGAACACCCTGGAAGAACACAGGCTATTGAGTTTTTAATTCCGTGCAGAGAAAGTCGTGGGCAATAGCTAGTGATTTAATAAAGGTAGTCCAAGGTTAATTGCCTCGCTGATTTCAAGGTTCATATTATTTAAAAATTGATTACATTGCGTTGAAAAAGTTAAGTGTTAATTAAATTATTTTAGGATCTTGCTAGTAGTGTTTGGGGCGGTAGCAGTTCTAGCGTCGGGTCGTGTAGCTTACAAGTACCTGAAGCGTCGCAAGCGGCGGCAGTTGGAGGAGTCGCTTAAGCGGCAGCTCGCCGCCGGCCGCAAGGAGCGCCGCGCGCACGCACGGGAGAAGAACCTTACCGATGTGCAGCTCTGTGTGGTCTGCTCGGATAACCCTAAAGAGGTCTGCTTACCAAATTCAAATTCTATTCTGTACTGTTTGAAATTGAGAGAATTAAACAATGAATGCCACACTCTCAGACATATTTAATTACTGAACAGTCATCACATATTTTTTTAATGATGATGATTTTACATATAAAACATATGTTTCCTTATGTATTTCATGGTTTTTTAATGTTTTCAGATAATATTACTACCCTGTGGTCATGTTTGCCTTTGTGAAGATTGCTCGGAGAACATCAAAGACAACTGTCCCATTTGCAGAGAGCGGATAGAGGCCCGCGCGCCAGCTTTTATTACATAGATACAAGACATAGAATAAATCTACTAGCAAAACATTGTTATAGTTATATTTAAAAATATATATTAAACGTTAATGAAATTAGACAGCTAAAATAGATTACGAAAAATTTAAATATGAAAAGTACATTTTTATGTATAGGGATTGCATTGAAGAATCAAAGAATAAAATATTTTAGTAATAATAAATGCGTTATTATTTACATAATGTACATCTTATTTTGTAATATATTCATTAATTATTCATTGATCAAAATCCGATTTGTAATGATCCCATTTTACCACAAGATGCTGAACATGTGTCATCTTCTTGGTCTACATGGACTTCTTCATCGGAAATATCAAAGTTGTCATCTACATTGCCATTGTTAATACCATCTGTACTAATTTTCTCTTCATTTATAGCATACTTTTCTAATAAATTATTAACTTTAGTATTATCAACACTCACTTTTGTCCTTTCACAATTCCCTGAGCATTTGTTACAACCTTCAGTTTCTTTATTTTTATTATTAATTAAACCATTTCTTTTATTACACAATCCAGATTTTGTTGATTGACAATTATTTTCTGTCTCATTTAAATCCTTTACAGCATCATTTAGTAGGTTTTGTCCTTGTTTTGCATTATATTCATCAAGCATTCTCTTTGCTTTAGAACTTTTACCAATACCAAGCTTTGGTAGACCTTTGTTTAGACCTTCAAGTAGAACACAGGCCTTACAAACTTCTTGTGATGATACAAATTTACATCTTGTGCAAATTCTTTGTGTTGGTAGAGTTACATCTTCTTTTACAGCCATTGTTTCACCTAGAAATTGGACATTTTATATAATTATGTTACTTCTACTTTAAATCATAATTTAAACAAGCTGTGGATAAAATGAATAAGATAATGTTATTTTCAGAACAGAAATAATATTTTCATTACCAGTTTTAGTGCAACTAGAACCCTAGGCGAGGTAATTATGGCGCCCGTCTTTTTACAAACTTTTGAGGAGTGGGACTTATCAAAAGTGAAATTAGGCTCACTATATTTTACCTGAATATATTATATCCATGATACAAGTGGGTCGTATCTTTTCCATATCTTTAAGAAGTGCTCTTGCATGTCCCCTGTATGCATTAGGTGCAAAAACACATTCTGTTGAGAAATACACCAGTTTCTTATAATGTGCATACATTACTATCTCCTTTTCATATGTGTATTTCAGTGGCTTCACTCTTGGTATTGTTCCTTCACTACCCTGAAATTATAATTTAAATACTTATTTCTACCAACACTTAAAATTGTGTTCAGTGCAGAAACTATTGAAATACTAGCTGTTGCTCACAACTGCATCCGCGTGGAATTAATAAAAATAGTCAAAATACTACCTATTTTACTCACAGATATATTAACTTATTAATGGTGAAAGAATTTCGGCCTAAAATCGGCCTAGTAGTTTTTATGTGAATCAAATACATACAAAAATCCAAGAATACAAATGTTTCCTCTTTATAATATTAGTATAGATTAAGAGCCATCAAGATATGTGAAAATTACTATGTCTATAGAATTCAACTGCTGTGACATTTGCATTGATACAGTCTCTGTTTTGTCATAAATAGTGAAAAGGTTAGCAATATGTAATACTGTGTCATTGCATAGGAGTTCTAAGCTATCAGTAAAGTTTGGTTAGTATAAATAATATTGTGTAACTTTCATAATTAAGGTAGAAAAAGGAGATATACCTACAGTACTTATAGCTGTACACCTTTTTAGGCGAGCAATATCACCTCTCAACACATTCATTAACACTGTCTCTGCTATATCATCAGCATTATGTCCTGTTGCTATACACTTCACCCCCAATAATGCAGCTCCTCTGTCTAACGCTTGTCGTCTAAACACTCCACAAAAGGTGCAATTATTCTTCCTACCAATCTGTGCTACAATTTCATCCATAGTCCAACCATAGAGATCTTTATATGATAAGATTTTTAATGACATCTCGTAGTCATCGCGGTTTCTTTTTACAGTCTTTAAACTATCATCTCTGTATCCAGTGATACCTTCATCTATTGACAGTAACATTAAATTCAAACCATAGTCGTAGCGTTCATTAAGGGTCTTCAAGACGTGCGCAAGGACTGTAGAATCCTTGCCCCCAGATGCAGCAACAGCTACGGAGTCTCCACGATTGAATAATTCAGCTTTTGTTATAGTATAATGGATTTCAGTTTCAAATGCCCAGAAAAAGCACTCTTTGCACAGCGCATCGCCGGTTTTAGGACGCTAAAATATATGAATTAAAAATCAGTGGTGTATTTCAAAACTTTTTCTTCAATCTCATTAATGACTGACGGAACTTACCTTTAGCATCGCATTTTTACCACAACCTGTTCTACATGGTATAGGCATTTTAGTGCAATTATATTCTTAATTAATTTAAAACCCCCCTTAAAATAATTTCATTGATTAAACATATAACCTCAACTCTAAATAAGCAAAATATGTGCAAAAAAGTGTGTCACTTTGCAAGGTGGTTGTTTATGACGTTTAGTTTGTTTTTAGTTTGAAAGCAAAAGTATCGGAGATTATCAGGTCAACATTATATTCAAATCGCAATTAAAATATTAATTAAAATGCACAAAATAATAATGAGGAGTCGAATTTTGTCAATTTAATACATAACGTGTTATTACTTTTGTTTCAACATCTATAGTGCGGGTCTTTGTAATTCAATTTCCATTTAAAATGAATAAATCGGTTCCAATCTACGCAAATATTTTTTTGCCGAATGAATGAGTGAAAGTTCATTGACTGATTGACATTTTGTACTTGTCAACCAATCCCTATCAAATCCGGGACAAAACTTCGCTTTTGTTAAAGATATACTTTACTTTTTACTATTTTATTTCTTATTGCATTACTTAATTAAGAAAGCATGGTTTAAGTGTAAAAAGAGGGATGTGCAACTTTGTGTGTTGGATGATGGATAAATCAAGTTCTCCGTAGGTGGCAAGTTATGTTGATGTGTCCATTACGAGTGTTTATTTCTCGAAGGCTGTTTCGGTTTCTCTGAGGCTTTCCAGTTCTTGCGCAGCGGCAAAATGCATGAATTACTTAAGCACGTACTAAACGAGCGAGACTTGACTCGGGCCGGCGATTTATTTGCCATTCCTGATTCGGAAATCGTCGACGATCTAAATGAAGTTGTAAGTGTCGCATTTTATCTTCGTATCGCTATATTAACGCTGTGAAGTGTTATATTATTTATAAGGCAGCTATTTATGATTTAGCGCGATTTTAAAACAAAGTACATTGTTGCAGTTAAAACAAATAACAGAAATATCATCAAGACCCGACTACTGCCGCAACGACCGTGACCAGGCACTGATAGAGATATGTGTTACGCGCACCACATCCTGTATCAAAGAGACAGGGACTCTGGCCAAGTACTGTGCAGCTCTGGTGTCATTACTTGAGTCCTGCTTGCATCATAACTTAATGCCAGTTGGACATCTCAGAGATGATGATCCACCACATGCTAAAATTGCCTCTGATATCATAGCATGTATTGTTTTGGTATGTAACTCAAATCTTAAAGACACTAAGTGAAAATCCACATTAGATTTCAGTCTACTTACTGATTATGTAGCCATTACTTTTTAAAATATAGAAAACACAAATTACTTCGTAATTGTTTTGCAGTCTCAAAAGTAATCTATTTCAATAAAATGTTGAAATTACTATTGAATCATTTGACACTGGATTTTTACACTGTTTAGGTTTCATTTCCGCTACAATCAGACAAAGAGACAAGTGGCAATAAAGATGTGATGGAGCTGTTCCTACCAATTGCTGTGCAGTTCCTACACAAGGGCAATAGGGAGATATCCCGACATATGGCTCGCTACTTATCTTTAGCCGCAGTGCACCATGCTCCTTTACTCAAGCCACATGTTCAGACTATTATGGACTCTATTATGTCTGGTAATTGGTGCTTTTATTGTATATTTTATCTTATTTCTGACACACACGTTTTTCATTAGTACCAATGTCATAAGCATATTTTTCTCTGTGAAATTATGCATTAAAACTACAAAATGTTTAAGGTAATATCTAAATATTTTACTAATCTAAATATTTTTTACTATTATAGGGCTGTAATCACAGACTTATTAAAACAGTAATGTTTGTATCATCAATTTTAACATTAAACTGTTCTAAAATAAATCCATAGACAACAAATGACAATCAGCAAGTGACATGTGTAAATATAATTTTTTGTTTCTATTAAATTTGACTATAGGTCATAACATTTCATGTAAATTATACTATGTATATGTAACAGTAATAACAGTATGAATAGTCATATTTAAGTTAAACGAAACAAAGTTATATTTATTTTCTGTAATAAAAATTTGAAGGATTTTTTTCTTTTAGGTAACTACCCACTATGTCGTATACTGACCAACTTGTATGAAGTATGTCCGGAGCCACTAGAAGGACATGTTACTGCATTGGTTTCACTCTTACCTCATGCTGAACAGGTCAGATATAGTACATTATATTAATTTATGTCAGTAATTTTAAATCTGACATCAGCTTTTGTCTTATTACATAAATAAAATGAGTTATATGTTTAATATTATTTGTAGGTGGAGAAGAATTCTCTGTTTGCTCTATTTGAGCAGATAGCGGTGCGTCGCCCGGAGGCGCTGAAGACGTGCGTGCCGCAGCTGCTGTCCTACCTGTGCCCCCACACCGCCAGCCAGACTGACCCCTCCTGCATGTGTATTGATTTGCTTCAGGTAATATATGCTTTATTTTTACTTAATGTAAAATATTGACCACCATTTTTTTTAATAGTTTTAAGGTACTATATATTACCGTTAATAGCTATAAAACTGTGATTTATGACTTAGCTAGCTGTTGCTTTTTAATGCTAAAAGGTTTTTTTTGTAAAATCTACTCAGTAGTTTTTGAGTTATTACCTTATTACATACAAAAATACAAATCTTTCCTCTTTATATAATAACATTAGTATAGATAAGAAAACAAATCTAGTAGACTTCAAATATTATTGATTTTTCCATATATCATACAAAAATTGCCGTTTATGGTCAATTAGACCATACTGTGTACTGAATACAAGATATTTTCTTATCGTGTCTATGTATAAAATATCAATATGTGAGTTGTAAGTTGATGGTGTTGTATGACGTGTTGCAGCTGATGGTGTGCCTGAGCCGCAGCCGCGCGGCGCTGGTGTGCGAGCACGGCGCGGCGCTGCGGCGCGCGGCGCTGGTGTGCGAGCACGGCGCGGCGCTGCGGCGCGCGGCGCGGCCCCCGCACGCCTCGCACGCCGCCAGCGCGCTCGTCGCCACCGTGCTCGCGCAGCTTGGACACACCAGCAGGGTCTGACACACAATACCAACTTTTTTTTTTTAAATAGTTTTAAGGTACTATATATTACCGTTAATAGCTATAAAACTGTGATTTATGACTTAGCTAGCTGTTGCTTTTTAATGCTAAAAGGGTTTTTTTTGTAAAATCTACTCAGTAGTTTTTGAGTTATTACCTTATTACATACAAAAATACAAATCTTTCCTCTTTATATCATTAGTATAGATAAGAAAACAAATCTAGTAGACTTCAAATATTATTGATTTTTCCATGTATCATACAAAAAATTGCTGTTTATGGTCAATTAGACCATACTGTGTACTGAATAAAAGATATTTTCTTATCGTGTCTATGTATAAAATATCAATATGTGAGTTGTAAGTTGATGGTGTTGTATGACGTGTTGCAGCTGATGGTGTGCCTGAGCCGCAGCCGCGCGGCGCTGGTGTGCGAGCACGGCGCGGCGCTGCGGCGCGCGGCGCGGCCCCCGCACGCCTCGCACGCCGCCAGCGCGCTCGTCGCCACCGTGCTCGCGCAGCTTGGACACACCAGCAGGGTCTGACACACAATACCAACTTTTTTTTTTTAAATATTAGTAGATTTTTGTTAATTTACTCATATTTCCTTTAACCATTCTAACTAAGCTCTAGGCATGTGCTAGGATATGGTTCACGATAATAGTCGAATAACTTGAGACAGATATAGTTTTATCTAGGCCAACAAGGCCAAGACATTGCGAAAAGTCCGTGAGTCGTTTTCACGTGTTTCAAATACTTTTTTTGAGGCAAAATGTTTTTGTTATATACAGGAGCGTGCTCAGGAGGCGCTGAACTTCGTGGTGGAGCGGCTGTGCGGTGCGGGTGGGGGCGGCGGCGCGGGGGCGGAGCGCGCGGAGCAGGCGGCGCTGCTGCGCTCCGCCACCGCGCTCTGCTCCGCCTACCCCGCGCTCTTCACTGACCGCCTGCTGGCCGCACTGCGCGCCAACAACACCAGCGTCACCATGATCAACTCCAGCGCGAACACGAACACGAGCGCCAACCACCGCATCAGCGTGTTCGAGCCGTACCCGATGCGCGACACCGTGCAGCACTTCTGCGAGAAACACCTCGACAAGATCAAAGCGTACATGGACAATGTGTCGCTGAGGCTGCCCCCGCCTGCCAAGTGCACCATCGAAGGTCAGCATTAAAATTCTAGCACTAACTGTTACTCGCGACTTCGTCCACGTGAAATTTTAAAAATAGCAAAAATCTAACCTATATCACTCACTGATAACGTAGGTTTTTAATGGTGAAAGAATTTTTGAAATCGGCCCCAAAGTTTATTTAAATAACTTAGATCAGAAAAGTAATTAAAGCATGTGATTTCCAGAGCGGCGTTCCAAGAAGCAGGCGCGGCGCTGCGGCGCGCGGCGCGGCCCCCGCACGCCTCGCACGCCGCCAGCGCGCTCGTCGCCACCGTGCTCGCGCAGCTTGGACACACCAGCAGGGTCTGACACACAATACCAACTTTTTTTTTTTAATTAAAAAAAATAAATACAAGTGTCTTTTTCCATTTTTTAACTTGATTACTTTCAATTTACAGAGTACGGGCCCAACTATAATTTCCGGTCCTCCTCCCCAAGCACAATCTATATCAGTGAACCCTCTCACGGGCAAGTCGTCGGACGCTCTCACACCCCTCACCTCCTCCGTCTCCATACAACATTCCAACTCGGCGCTGGGACAAATATCTGTCATATCGTCGGCGCAACCGCTCACAAACAACGGCTCAGCGCCCCCCGCACCCCTCGCCAACCCCGTGTCCATCTCCGGGCCCGTCACGGTGACGTCACGGCGCGCCAACAACACCAGCGTCACCATGATCAACTCCAGCGCGAACACGAACACGAGCGCCAACCACCGCATCAGCGTGTTCGAGCCGTACCCGATGCGCGACACCGTGCAGCACTTCTGCGAGAAACACCTCGACAAGATCAAAGCGTACATGGACAATGTGTCGCTGAGGCTGCCCCCGCCTGCCAAGTGCACCATCGAAGGTCAGCATTAAAATTCTAGCACTAACTGTTACTCGCAACTTCGTCCACGTGAAATTTTAAAAATAGCAAAAAACTAACCTATATCACTCACTGATAACGTAGGTTTTTAATGGTGAAAGAATTTTTGAAATCGGCCCCAAAGTTTATTTAAATAACTTAGATCAGAAAAGTAATTAAAGCATGTGATTTCCAGAGCGGCGTTCCAAGAAGCAGGCGCGGCGCTGCGGCGCGCGGCGCGGCCCCCGCACGCCTCGCACGCCGCCAGCGCGCTCGTCGCCACCGTGCTCGCGCAGCTTGGACACACCAGCAGGGTCTGACACACAATACCAACTTTTTTTTTTTTAATTAAAAAAAATAAATACAAGTGTCTTTTTCCATTTTTTAACTTGATTACTTTTAATTTACAGAGTACGGGCCCAACTATAATTTCCGGTCCTCCTCCCCAAGCACAATCTATATCAGTGAACCCTCTCACGGGCAAGTCCTCGGACGCTCTCACACCCCTCACCTCCTCCGTCTCCATACAACATTCCAACTCGGCGCTGGGACAAATATCTGTCATATCGTCGGCGCAACCGCTCACAAACAACGGCTCAGCGCCCCCCGCACCCCTCGCATCCCCCGCACCCCTCGCCAACCCCGTGTCCATCTCCGGGCCCGTCACGGTGACGTCACGGCGCGCCAACAACACCAGCGTCACCATGATCAACTCCAGCGCGAACACGAACACGAACACGAGCGCCAACCACCGCATCAGCGTGTTCGAGCCGTACCCGATGCGCGACACCGTGCAGCACTTCTGCGAGAAACACCTCGACAAGATCAAAGCGTACATGGACAATGTGTCGCTGAGGCTGCCCCCGCCTGCCAAGTGCACCATCGAAGGTCAGCATTAAAATTCTAGCACTAACTGTTACTCGCAACTTCGTCCACGTGAAATTTTAAAAATAGCAAAAAACTAACCTATATCACTCACTGATAACGTAGGTTTTTAATGGTGAAAGAATTTTTGAAATCGGCCCCAAAGTTTATTTAAATAACTTAGATCAGAAAAGTAATTAAAGCATATGATTTCCAGAGCGGCGGTCCAAGAAGCAGGCGCGGCTGCAGTTCGCGTGCGGGCGCCGCGGGCCGCACTGCCTGTACGCGCGCGCCGCCTTCTCCATGCGCACGCGCGCGCCGCGCGTCTGGATACACCTCATGTTCCTCGCGCTGCAGGCGCGCCACGCCGCCGCGCTCTCCTCGCGCGACCCCACCGTCGCCAGCCTCAAGCACTGCTGGGACATCCTCAAGTGCGAGAACAAGACCTTCCTCACCCTCGTCACCGGCGCCTTCCCCGCCGCCAAGGAGCAGGAGATGCTGGTGGCCGAGCTGCGCGCCGCCGGCTTCTTCGACGTCTTCGAGCTGAGCGCCGCCCCGCCCGCGCCCAACGCCCCCAACGCGCCCTCCGCGCCCACGCACGCCGCCTGGGGCTGCTTCCTCTGCACGCGCCCCGAGCGCGCCGTCGGCTTCCTCGCCGCGGAGACGCCCGTCATCGAGGGACAGCTCAAGGAGAAGAAAGGTCGTTGGAGACTCTTCCGTCGCTGGCGCACCAGGTACTTCACGCTCTCTGGACACCACCTCTCCTGTAAAGGCGCCGTGAGTATTTTTCTCTAACAAATCCAATAACTATTTATTTCAGTGTTATAAATAAAAAAAAATACATTTTTTAGAGCGGGGGCGAAAGCATAGATATAAACCAGATCCGATCGGTAAAAGTATCTCGGGGTGCGCGGAATATCCCGAAGGCGTTTGAGATCTTCACGGGAGACCAGACGCTGATCCTGAAGCCGAAGGACGGCAAGAACGCGGAGGAGTGGGCGCAGTGCCTCAGCATCGCGGTGGCGCACTCGCACGCGCGCGACGCACCCGCCAAGGCCAACAGCCTGCCCGCACGAGGTCTCACCCTCAAGAGCTTCTGAACACCGCCCACCAATACACGTACGTGCTCAATTTATATTATCATTGTTATATAATAACATATAAAATAATTATGTCATCGTAAACTTATTACAGAAGCAAATGTAGCTCTTAAATATAGAGTTGATAGTTTGTGTCGTTACGATAATGATTTAGTTCAAAATGTAGATCATAAGACAATGGATATAAACAATTATGTATTAAAATACAAATATTAAATGCTTATATGTTGAAAAAAAAAACATTCAATCTATTAAAATTTTAAAATATATCATTCTCGAATTTAGCAATAATATAATCTTTTATTATTAAACTTGCCAAATTATTTGCCTTTTATTAAAACAATTAATGTACTTAACTGTAAAGCCATTCATGTACTTATAATAGTTGGTAACACTGTAACAGTTTTTCTTTACTTCCACATAAGCTATATCAAAGAATTTATTGCATATAAGTTTTAAAAAGAAGTAAGAATAGTATATAACGACAAGATATTAATATATTTTGTATTAGCAGATAAATATCAGTATAATAATTGATATTTGATTATAGTGGTTTTCCGGGATATATTTGGATGATGAAATTAATTATATTAGTACTTAATTTATATTGTAATTTGAGCAAGCCACCGCGGAATTAATTTTAAATGAAGTCAATAATCATGTTTTTTTTGTTAAATTTGGTTATTTACTATGTGTTTCGACTACCGAAACACTAAAAAAACGATTACTTTGAACGAGAGAAGGTACGTTTCTGTAAAGTTGGCAGTGAAAATTCAAAGGTCAATAGTACCAACCTTTTAATTTACATGTTCACTTGTTCCATTCTATAATCTTAAAACTGTATACTGTATAAGCATATTTGGTTAAATATAACAATGTTTACCTTGTTGAAAGGAAACTGAAAATAACTTCATCTATGTTTTGTTACATAAAACACCTAAGTTAGACTAACTTTTTTTCTAATATACTTTTCTTAGTTTGTGTTTTCAATCCACTGCCACTTCTATTCATTAATATTTTATTTCTGTCATTATGATTTAAGATTCTTTAAATTATTTAAACTAAAAGTCAACTTTGTAACGAAATGCTCATTGTATATTTATGTGATAAATTTTTTTAACATTCCATTTAAACTAAGTCAAACTAGCGTATTTTTAAAGGCTGTTTTGATTTTGAAATACTAAAAAAATGGCAAATTCTGTATTGTGTTTGAACAAAAATAGGCAAATAAAAGCCTAGTTAATTTTGATGAATTATTTTCCCAAATAATGCATACAAGATGGCTTATTGACATTGCCTCTAGTATTTATGGTTATGAAATATTATGCAAATTATTGGTTTAGTTATGGATAGGTTTTACTTATACAAATTGCTGTTTATTTGCATCAAAAATCTGTACTTATATTGTTTTATTGAGTTTTAGAAACTTATACAGTTCTTGTGTTTAAAAGCTTGTCATTTTATTTAAGTACTTAATATACTGTATGTTAGATAGGTTTTTATACTAAGCATAGTTTTTTTATATGTATTATGTTTGTATATAATGATGTTTAAAAAAGTACAATTAAACAAAATTGTTAGCCGAGAAAACCTTAGTTTTCTGATGTTTTGACATGTAAATTTTAAGCATAGATTAATGTTTTATCGAATATCAAATTGTTATGAAATAAGGTAAATTAAATGCGAGTTCAACTTGCACTTACCAGTGCAGACATTTATGAGTTGAAATTTCTATGACTGTATTTAGTGAAATCGTTTAAAATGACATATTCTTATTTTACCTAAAGCTCAAAGACTGAATACTGGTCATAGCTGTAATTTAATCGAGTTTCATTAAAAAAAAAAGTTTATATGACCTCGGTGATCCATAATTCAGTGATGGGATAAATACACAAAATTTACTATAATGCAAAAAATATTTTTGTATTCTCCACCAATAAGAAACTTGATACTACTTTGAGGCTTTAGAGCATTATGTTAGCAACATATAATGGTGAATTATTTAAAAGACATTTTTATTTTGAAACGCAATTTAGTCCGAATTTAAAAAAAAATATTGCAAAAATCTAGGGCTTTATTGTTTTTTATTACGGGGATATTAAAAGACCATTATTTTGTAAACAATTTATTTTATAAATGTATCCTGTAATGGTTGTGTATTTGCCAATTGGCAACTTTAATATTTTATATGAAGCATAATATTTGTAGTATTTTTTAGAATATGTAACCACCAGTATTTGATTATATTCAATAGTGCCAATGTTTTAGTATGTGCCCAATAAATATAAGAAAATGTTTATAATATAGTCTAATTTACAAATTACTAAATTCATTAACATCTTAAAATTCAATACAATGTAAAGGAAGGTATTATTTAATATTATGTTTATTTTATATACTTATTCTTTATTATATCATGTCATTAAATATTTATAGATAAAAAAAATTCAAATATCAAGAAGAGAATAATTGGCTGTTGAAAATACAAATTAATTTGTATTTTTTTGGGACTTAAATTTATGTTTGTTACAATGTTAAGTTTAGCTCATGACTTATGAATCGGTGCTAGATATTATTACATATTGTACCTTATTACTTGATAGTGCTTCCAGATTTAATTATGAATGTATAAAGAAGATATTAAATAAGAAATAATTTATAAACTGTTATCGCTGCCGTACATTTCAGTGTCAGTACTTAATTTTTATTGTCAATAAAGCTGTTTCAAAATTATTGCTTTATTCTTTAATGTAAAACGTTTATTTAACATACTAGCAAAGTGAAAAACGAGATTTTTATAGGTCTTTATCATGGTTTAATAATATTGATGTTTTAAAACAGATTGGTTGGATAAATATTATAAACTGGTCGTAAAGTTGATCTATTGTTCACAATATAGAAAGCAAGTCTTTCGTTACGTTTGGAGCCTCGTTTATTTGTAGATGTATGTGTACAATTTTGTATAGAACTTTAATATATTACAAAGTTGACATTTGAGATAAATTTATCGTCTTCAACTGTTTAACAAATCCGACATTAGGCTGTATAGCTGGTCTTTTAGATTTCACTAAACTATACGCGTTATCGTACTCCATTCCCAAAGACATCAAATAAGCGATTACAACCATAGATGTACGTGAAACACCAGCATTGCAATGGATCAAGATATTTTCCTTACTAGCTACAGAATCACTGATGTAAGGCAAACACATTTTCACTACAGGCACTATATTTGTCTCTGGTAAATCTAAACACTCAACATATTTATGCTTAACATTAATCTTTATTTCAATACCTAAACTAAGTACATTACTTATATTGTAACTTTCTAATACTCTATCTGCAACACAATCCTGTGATCCTATGTACACATAATCAACAATTAAAACCGGTACATCGTCCGGTTTTGTGTCCACTATGAAACCGTAATTACTCGGTAATGCAATATTTTCTTGTTTACCTTCAATATATCTTTTCCCATCCACCTTTGTCACTATTGTTTCCGTCTCTTTCAGTTTTTGTTTCTTTTCAATCAATTCTTCCAAGAAACTCATTTCTTATCACTTTCTTCTAAATTTTCAGTCTCTTCAACAATATCCATAGGCTGGTAAACTAAATCTTCAGGGTTATATTCAACATTGCAAAGATAGAGTCCATCGGGAGGACAATTCTGAATAAATGTGTACCAGGAGTGTTTTGATGGGACTTGTAACATCACCTTTATTTCCTCTGGAGGAATTTTTCCTATTGCAACACTTATTAATGTTGCTACCATACGACGAATCTGTAAACATCGAAATTATTGTATCTAATGAGGTAAATAAAGAAAATTTCAATTAAAAAGTCATATCATCAACCTGCCTTTATACCCACAGAGGATTTGGCACAGTATGTACTGTCTTCCATACATCTCTATTAGAACTCATATTCACTCCTTTTTATGCATTCTTCTTATTCATCCATACTTTCTTCAGTCCTGTTTACATGAAGCTTTCAATATACATAAAATTTTACCTGATTATGAACAAAAGATCTGCCTTTGATCTCAATATCCCAGTAATCAAACAAATTGTCCTGTGTACTAGAGTAGCTGGTGACCAATGGTTGTCCTGGCTTCACTTCAAATGAATGTAGGTATCTACGGTTGTGTTTGTGCGATGTCAACTTATCGAATTTCTTAAATGTAGTGAAATCATGATAGCCAACAAGATATTTTGCACCCAACTTAAACTTTTCAATGTCGAAACCTGGAAGCCTATTATGAACATAGATTAACATATCTCATAATCATAATGTGATAGTAGGTATTACCATTTACCTGATAAAATGACACCTTTTCCATTCTTCTATGGGAATATGTGAGGATATTATACTTGATTCAGGAAGCACTATATCAGGTTTTACCACTGCAAGTCTGAAACAATTTAAATCCAAGCCTTCAAAATAACTTATTGAATTAAATTTGGATGAAGTCATTGAAAGCTGACTAAACACTGAATATGTTATTCACTAGACATATGTGAGTATTTTGAATTTAAAAATGTTACCTATATAAATATGTTCTTGATACAGCATTAAATCTTGCACTGAATTCATCTGACACCCTGAGACACTTCTTCACATGTATACTAGTTTCATTTTTGTAGAAGAATTTATTTAATTCATATGTAATGTATTCAGGATCAAAAACCTTGGTGCCGTATCTCTCCAAGTCAAAGTGTGCAGTAGAATTGAGTGCATGTACTCCTCCATCTGTACTGTAATATAGAAAATATCTATAGAGAGATTTTAACTAAAATTTTGTTGTTTTAGAAATAGCACAAAATTTTTGTGAAATAATATCTAATGTATTCTTTACAAACTACTCTTAGTTGTGTTCAATAGAAAAAAATGAATTTATTTACCGGCTCGATAAGGTGAGGTTAGGATAATTCAGAGGTCTCAATTTCAAAAGCCCTATTTCTATTAAACCTTGTATACTTTCCGGATCAGGATAATTTTTACCGCCTTTAAGCCATATTTTTTCAGAGGATCTAAAATGTTTTGCAAAATATAAACACAGGTACAACGACTGAAAGTGCACTAATTTATTTTGTACTTGGAAATAGTGTACCTAAATTTAGTGCCTATATAAGAAAAGAATGTGAGATATCTAGCCTTCATAATTTTCCCCTTAACTAATAATTAATAAGTTAATAATTGTTATAAATAGTAACATAACCTCTTAAAAGCAAGATGACACTACTGCACTGACAGCTGACGCTGACAGCTAAAAGCAGACAAAACAGAAACATTAATTTTAGTTAAAAATAAAATAAAGCAAGACAATACCGAAAAACATTGTAAAAGGAATAATTACAAAAGTTCGCTAAGATTGAGTATAATGATATTTTTGCCCGCATTCGCTAAAGTTGTTTTTAATTTTCGCTGAATAACCTGAAGAAATAGCTATAATGTTTGTGTTTTTTTGCATTGTTGTGATGTTTTGACATATGACGCTTGCGTTTCGCTGTCATTGTCACCAAATTGTCACTTACAAAATCAAAAAATGGCTCAACGGACGTGGCATACTTTCTTCGTGTTAGTTTTAATATTTACTATTTTATCAATTGTCGGCGATGTTTTATCAACATCACCGGGACCATGGTACGAGAATTTGCCAGCGGTCACCATGGATTATAAAGTACACATTGATGCGGGCAAAGAAGATTGTTACTTTCAGTATGTGCAACCTGGTGCGACATTTTACGCTAGTTATCAGGTAAAATTGTGTTTTGTGTATTAGGTTTTATTCTAAATTATTTAATTAGTGATCTGTTCTATCACTTCTATACTGTGACTTTTAAATTTGGTAAAATTTTCAGGTGTTAAAAGGAGGAGATGGTATGTGTGGTTTTGCGGTGCGCCATCCTAATGGGCAGATTGTACATCCGTACGAATGGCGGCAGAGCGCTGAGTACGCAGACCAGACGAGTTCGGGCGGGTACTACGCCGTGTGTATTGACAATCAGTTCTCCAGGTTTGCAGGCAAGCTGGTGAACCTGTACTTATCAGTGATCAGATACGACATGTGGGAGAAGTATGCCAAGGAGGTGGAAGAGCTTGATATGAATATAAAGAATTTTACAGTAAGTTATTTTCTTTTGTCATTTGTACAAGTAAAATAAACTGTGGCAGTTGTAAAAGAGGTTGTCAGCCAATAATTAAATTGCTGAGATTATATCCAGGTCAGCACCAATTGCATAACAAATGCTGATTTTCATTTTAAAATGTGTGTATTTTCTAGTCTTTTTTGTTAATTGGAAAATGATACTTATTACAAAGGTAATATGAGTTAATATCCATCTATTTGCATTGTAGCATTCCATTCAATTTGTGGAGCACAACATCAATGAGATCCTGCAGTATCAATACCATTCAAGAGCTCGGGAGTCCCGAGACTATAATCTATTGCAGGATAATAATGCTTATGTACTTAGGTGAGTCTTTCTTTTATAGTACAAGGTAAACAAACAATGGCCTCTGGATATTGCTAAATAAAGTATGTGTGCTTGGTCCACATTAAATATGTGTTAAAAGAGGGCAGAAAGGCAGAGGGTATGTAGGTAGGTCAGAGTTTTGGAGACTAATAAGGCATTTTGTCTAATTGCATTTTTTTCTTTCCTTATCTCAGTGTGATGAGTGTCTGTAACTTTCTAAATAATTCTTACTTTATACAAAAACATTTTTAAAACATGATTTCATTTTCAGATGGTCATTCATTCAGATCTTAGCTATCGCAGCTACGGGGACATTGCAGGTTTATTTTGTAAGAAAACTTTTTGAGGTTAAGGATAACTCGTCCAAAACAAGAATATGATTTATTTGTGTAATTATAAGTTTTTTTAATTGTTGTCTCCCTTCTGACTGAGTTCTGTGTTACTTGTCATTCGTGTTTAATGATCTCGGTTTTTTTTTATTTTTATAAGCATATTGGGATGTATTAAAAAATCCCTGAAATAATACTCTCAATTTCCACAATGCAGTTATAATAAATTATTATTATTTTTTTACTTTAATAGTTGTAATAATCCTTCGCTTGGTGTACATAATAATTATATTTTTGATGTTATACAAATTCCAAACTTATATTAAAAGACATATTTTTGTATACCTATTTTGTATGCATATCTGTGCTCTTCAGAAATATGTGTATTATATTTCTTCTTGAAAAGTCTACTTAAAAAAAGTTAACAAATCATGTGCCAATTTATGTGGTGTTAATTGTTATATTGTACAAAGAATCTGATTTATTTGTGATGAATCGGCCTTGAAAATGACTATGAAAGAATATAAATAAATGTTGAGTACTTAAAAATTGTTTTATTTTTAAACACTAGTTCTGAACGAACCTTATCCTTTCCGGCACATTCCACCTCTGAAAAAATGGGGAAAAAAATGGATAACATAAAGAAAACATTTTATTAAATGAAAATGTTTATTTCGTATAACACCATATGCAAGTCTCAGCAAGTTACTAAAAAGGTGTATATACATTTATAATAATTTACTTAGGTAATTACTAGTACAAAATCTTATAGACATTCTTATTTCTTGAAACATCGGGTTTTAAGTAATTTTGTGCATATTCATTAGACAAAGTTTGTTGATTTCTGATAGTTCTCTTATAGTAATATATAGCTTTACAAATCAGTAGGTAACTAAATATTACAATTCTAAATTAAAAAACAAAAACTTTGTACATCAAAATTTAGATTTCTTCGACCAGAATTCATTATGTAATGTATTAAAATAAACGAATTAAAAAAATAATTATTACATATCTGTCGCAGAAAAGAAACATCTTTTAAGACAGAGATAGACTTACAAAGTCGTAATTCGCTTTCTTTCCAGAAGTTAATGTGACATACTTATTGCTTAAAAAGTCTAAAACTACCAACTATTTTTATTACAATGAAAAAGTATTAAGGAATGTATTAATAAATCAATAATATAACAATTTTGTTTAGTTCCTTGTCCGCTAGTTGACTAGTTAATTTATGTAGCGGGCAAGCAAAGCTATCGGATGATACCTAGTCTATGGTAAAGATTAAAAATTATACTGTACAATAAATTGCTGCGAATCTCAAACGTAACTGTACAATACTCTACATAAATTACAATACTTAAAAACAAAGCATTATTTAATAATGGATCACACAGAAAATAGCCTTAAATATTTATTCATATTTCATTTTAATTTCATATATATTTTTTTAAAATAAATACAAATAATAGTCGTTATTTCATCAAATTAAATCGTAATGTCTTTTCCTAAATAAATATGCACCAATATTCACAGTTCGGTGCAGTCACTTAATCTACCAACCGAGTAAACTTAATACTTAAATCCTAAGCGGTAAAAGGCAGTGCTTGGACTACCAACAATAGCTAAACTTTATTACAAAACTTCATAGTTTATGATAAAATGCATTCAGAAGTCATTAAATATGTCGACAATTTAATTTTAGATAAGTTAATTTATTAACATTTATAAAAAAAAAATATAAAACTTCTGGTCCCTTTGTTGTTGAAATAGTTAGATATTCTTTCTAAAACAGCATTTCGTTTTATTATTATAACTTCTAAACCACAGAAAAAGAATATTTAATACCTATTGTCTATCAAGCCTACTGTAATGTGAACTTTGTACCGTTCTTATAGTGAAGTGAAGTGATGTTTAAGTCCTCCTTAGTGCCGGTGCAGTCTACGGCGCGCGCTTCCTGTGTCCGAGGTAAGTGCCGGAGAGCGCGAGCAGGCGGTACCGCTGGCGCAGGTTGCGCGCGCGCACGTGCGCAGACGCGATCTCCACCGTGTACGAGCCGGGGAACCAGCCCGCCTCGCCGTCGCGCGTGCGCTCGCCGTAGTACCAACCTTAGATAATTAAATTACTTTAAATATACCGAAATCATACTAATATTATAAATGCGAACGATTGATGGATGTTTGTTACTGCGTATCAGTAGAACGGCTTAACAGATCTCGAAGAAATTAGACACAGGTGTAGATGATAGTCTCATTATAATAAAAGAATCATAAGTAACATAGGTTACTTTTAAGAATAAAACCGATATCATGCCGGTGTAGCGACGCAACACTAGATCTTTGAAGTACACGTCCCGGTGACAGCTGTCAATGTCATTCAAGTATTAAGGATAAGCGCGCCATTTCTGGCTGTAGTACATAGACTTAGTATTTGAGTATAATAAGGTTGTTACTGTATGTTGTTATGTTATTGTCCAAAATGTTTTTATAATTAAAAAGTTAGTATATGAATGTGTTACCTTCGCTGGTCTTGCGCGTGACGTTGACGACGTCGCCCTCAGCGAGCGGCAGCTCGTCGGGCTGCGCGGGCGCGTACGCGTAGAGCGCGGCCACCTGCGGGCAGTCCCAGCCCGCGTACACCGCCTCGCCCGCGCCGCCCGTCAGCGGGGCCAGCGCCTCGCCCCAGCGCGACAGGTCCGTCTCGCTCGGACACGACATCACCTGCACACACACAGTCTAACTGATTTCTAAAATAATTTGGTGGAACGTCCTATTGAAAATTGTACGTTAGTAAAGAGTAAGGCGTGATAACCAAGGTTCAGGAAACTTTCAGATCGATAGGCAAGGAATATTTATCATCATGATCAGCTATTATGTCTACAGCTCGACATAGGACTTCCTCAATGCATTCTACAAGCGATCCTCCGACTTTCGCATTCAACGACTTCTCGCCATGCGCACTAAGGCGTCGGTCTAATTGGATGAAAGATGGCTCACGCTCTCTATCGACTTCTGTGGCGTCCAATCACGGACATTTATTGCCTGCGACGATTTTTT
This sequence comes from Papilio protenor, assembly GCA_029286645.1. Classification (NCBI taxonomy): domain Eukaryota; kingdom Metazoa; phylum Arthropoda; class Insecta; order Lepidoptera; family Papilionidae; genus Papilio; species Papilio protenor. The sequence continues at coordinate 1,051,194 of JAGSMZ010000022.1, forward strand.
TTGCATGTTAAATGTATATTTACCATTTCCACGGTGCGGGCGTCCCTGTTCTCCAGCAGGGTGAGCAGCAGCGCGTGCTTGGCGGCGGGCGGGGCGGCCGCGCCCTCGCACACCTCCAGCAGCGAGCGCGCGCACCAGTCCACCGCCAGGTACGACTCCTCGCTGAAACAAGTAAATTGGATTTACAATTTGAGCATGTAAGACAAATGGTTATAACGTTCTGCTGGGCCAACTTACCCCTTCTTCTTGGTGACGACGAGAAGGTCGTTGAAGAGGAACAAGTGCAGCGGCACCTTGTGGAACTTCTTGCCGAACGTCAGCTTTAGCTCGTCCGCCTTCCAGATCAGCTGCGTCATCTCACCGGAGCGCACCAGCCACCGGATCGGTCTAGACGATACTATTTTGAATTTCTGCCTCCAGTAAAGAAGTCAAAAGTCGCCTTACATAACGCATGAGGAGACATACTTGCGGTCCCTGCGCGAGCAGGCGGGGCCGAGCAGCGGCGCGGCGCGCGCGTGCGCGGGGAACTCGATGGCGGCCGCCAGACGGAACATCTCCTCCACGCGCTCCGTGTTGCGAGCGCCCTCGTTGCACTGCGACACGAACTGCACACACACAAGTTTAATATACAACATCTTTACACATCTCATGTTTTATCATGTAGTAGTGGCGCTAGTGTGCTGTGAAATGAACTCACGTCGTTGAGTGTGGCGAGTGCGTGCATGCAGCCGTCGTACTCGCGGTCTGCGGGCTGCAGGTTGCGCAGCACCGCGTCCAGCAGCAGCGGCAGCCGCGTCACGCGCTGCATCGGCAGCATCAGGAACGAGTGCAGCGACAGGCTCTGGCATGCAGGGTGGCTCTCCAGTCTGGGAACATTGCCTCATTCATTACTTTTATTGCAGAAGACTGAATGTGACTACTGTTGGGAGATAACGCTTAATATACCGACTTATCAGAGCCAGTGACATACCTTTTGAGTGCGTTAGCGAAGGCGGGTCGGTCGCGCAGCCGCTGCAGCGCGCGCACCATCAGCACCTGGTTCTCGCAGTACTTGACGTAGGCGTGGAAGCGCGCCTCCGCGTGCCGGCGCACGATGTCGCAGATGTCCTGCAGCAGGATGTTCTCCTGCCAGCACTTCTCTAGGTCCATCATCAGCAGCTGCGAGCACTTTCGCACTACAACACGAATAAATATGTTCATTTTCCGTAAACTGATGATTGTAGCGCTAGTGAGCCAAAGCAGTTTCATGTATTTACCTGGTAGTATGGTAGAGAAAAGTGTATCCCAGTCATGTGGCGGCAGCACGTGCGGGTCGCGGAAGGCAGGATGCGAGATGAAGTGTGCCTCTAGTACGTTCAAGGAGTTCAGGTACGAAGCCTCTGACGTCAGGACCTCGAACTTTGCCTCTTGCAAACGCTTCTGCGCTGGCGCTAGTGAGCCTGCACCAAAACATAAATTAAAAAATATACCATTAAACAGTTGAACATTTGTTTTCGCAGCTATTTTATAGGAAGTTTACTCACTGAGCACGGCCGAGTTAAGCACCTCGGGCACCTCGCACCAGAGAGTGCGCGCAGGTCCGCGCGGCGCCACCAGCGCCATGGCGGAGGGCCGCGCCCGCGCCGCGCTCGCCTCGTACCCGTCAGAATCCGAATCGCCGCTCTCACGACACGCCGACTGTGCGATAATGTTAATTTATTTCTATACGTAATCAGATAAGAGACTGGTATTTATATCTAAGTTAAATTTTACTTCTACAATTATCTACGAGTATAAAGAAATATTACGTTATCGTGTGCGTGCAAGATTAGGCACACTTAATAGCAGCTATGCCGTTTAGCGCGGGCATTGCTAATTTGAAAATAAATAACGCATACATGGAGATCAATATCAAGGATACGTTAAGGTCATATCAATTCCAGAGGTTAATAGAAGAGATAAAAATTAACACAAACATTTATAAATAACGTGTTTGTAAGCGTTACGTGTTAATTGTTGTTCATTGTACGCTACGTTTCGTTTTACGCGCACAGTGTATTAACAGCTTTGCATGTTTTATAGCGTTTTTCCGGTTTTATTACGCCTCAGATCTTAGCGATTATCAATAGATTAAGTTGCTATAATCACTGTTATCATTTTCTTCATTTTGTTTTAACACTTACATTACTTTACGTTCTGAATTCAGAACGAAACTAAATTTCGTAATACCTATAAAAAAACAAACATCTAAACGTAAAAAGAATATTATAATTTTACACTCTATTGTATTATTTTAAAGATAATATAAGTTAGTGGAACATTTAATTTAATTTGCTTGTTGCGGTTTCATGAGAACTCCCGCCATTTGTGACGCAGATAGTTAGCAAAGTTTGTGTGCATTCAATTTAATGCGTATTACGATAACAATTCCTTGAAAGGCGACCACCGTGATGCCAGTTAAAAAACGTCAAGTATGCGGTTCTCAATGACCGCAATAAAAGAACAAGATCAGACGTATTTTTATTAAACTTTTTTCTTTAAAATTTCCAGTTCACAGTCAGAAGACTGTTGAGTTTCCATGGTTACAATCTACTAGTAGATTATTGTTTTATCTGTGGTTAAAAGATAGGGGACATAAAACAATAGCTTTAAGGAATACTGACACTGGATATAAGTACCGTCTGTATTGAATAGAAACTACAAATCAATTGATATCTACATATTGATTTCGCAGGAATTATACAACTATAGTACAAGGGTACAGGAAATTAAAAAATAAGCCACAATGAGGTACAGACGCTCTATTTTGGTAGAGTTCTGTTATAAGGTAAACTTGGTAGATATTTAACATTGTAAAAACGTAAAAAGCATTAAAAAATCTAATTTAGTTTTGGTAAAATGACAATGAACTAATGTAAACACATTGTATAAGTGGGAATACCAGTAGAAACAGATAAGAAAATATAGCTCATACAATTATTGACATCCTGCGAATTTATCTCTATGTGTTCATGATTCAATTTTTTTTTCATAAATTCGGAGTCAAAGATACCAAAGAACCGATGCCAAATTATTAAATTAAAGTATTAAAGCTATAATAAATAAAAACTCAAATGTTTACTTCAACTTTGGCCGCGTTGTAGAACTGGTAGAGGGGCTCGTGCGTGAAGAGCGAGTGCGGCTGCGGGAGGGGGGAGGCGGGGTGGGAGCCTGATGACGCGCCCGACGACGACGACGCGTTGCCCTGGTACAGGCCCGCCTCTGAGTACCTGAGGACAAGTTAACACCGATTTTAACATAGTTACCGAAAGTTCTCACTGCCGAAATACACAAAACTTGTAATACATTATAGCTATTTAAAGGATGGCCTATGATGAGAATCATATTATAAATTTGTATATTGCTATACAAATTTTATGATTCTAGCACTTTCGTGTGACATATTGTGTATAGCAAAATTTTACACAACTCAACGAAAAGGGTTCCGGAAGCGGTAAACACAAATGACACCCACTTGCAGACACGCGCTTGCAGCTAACTACGACCTGCCATATATTTTAAATCTTATATGTTGCGTGTGTAGGTTGTTCCATCGTCATCTAAACATAACAGCGGGAGGACGCAGATATTCTCCAAGGTCCAAGGACGATTATTGGACCCTTTTTATTCTGAATGAATACCACAGAATACTCAGACGACTATTGTCTTTGGTTTATCTTGTGCGAAATGTATCTAACGTTGCTTTGTCTGTCATTTAGGGATCAGTTCCACTGGCAATTAATTCTGCAAATTTATTGCTTTTATACATGTTAACTTATGCGAAACTGCATTAGGTATGCCGGCAGGTTATAAATAAAGGAAATTCATAACAAAGTCTTGCTTCTGACAGTTTTTGTTACATAAGGAACGCATTGACAAACTCACGGACGAGAGAAAAAAAATTCTATACCAATTCAAAATCGTGCGTAGCTTGACACCGTGTCCATTTTAGTTTACACCAATTTCACACGGTCGAAATATAAACACCGTCGCAATATACGTGACGTGCCTAACCGTGGAAACATTAAATATGACAAATTTAGTGTTTGTTACGACGTTTAAAAGGTTAAACGATACACGCGGAAGTAGTTTTATTAATTTGGTTAACCGTTTAGTAAATAGCCTCGGTTAGTGAATTATGACAAGGTTTTTCTTAAAGTAATTAAATTTAATGCGATAGTGATTAGATTATGGAACCTTAGTAATTTAGAATAAGTTAATACAATACTTAGGGCCTGTCCCACAATTCTTGTAAATTGTCCGATAACAATCCAACGTATAAAATATGTAAATAAAAATAAAATGAATAATTATAAAATATGTATGTGATGGAAATATCGGATTTTGGTGCAGTGACGTCACTTTTAAGCTATCTGAGCCTCAATCAGCCGGTTGTGGGACAGGTCCTTAGCGTTAAGTGTTTTTTTAAACATGTGTTTGAATTCTCGAAATTATTCTGCACCAATGTTATGAACTGATAACAACTGTGATAAAATATTTTAAGGTTTTAATTCCGATTATCTATATCTTACAACAGCACAGTTTATCGGTCGTTCGTTTTATTTGTGTTTGGATACCATGATGATGTCACGAACATTTTGCTTAGATGAATCCACGGTGGTGGTTCCAGTGGGATTTTTCTGACAATGTTATATTATCGTCTCGGTTATTCTCTCAGATAAAAATGAGATAACAATATTTTTTTACGTATAAACGCAGTGAAAACTCACGATTACGATATTGCTATGAAACAAATGTTAAATATTTATAAACGTTTATAATTAATTAAAAAGGACATTTGTAAATAATAAATAATATTTTCTCTGTGTTTTTATAATATTTTAAGTAATATTCTAATGAATCATTGTTTTGATAAAATTGTACATTTTACTATGACATTGAATCATCGTATAGAAAAATAAACTTGCATTACTCATTATACAGTCGAAGGACAACAAGACATAAAACTAATGTCTAATATAAACAATAATTATTTACTCCTTGCCAATGATACAATAACAAAGATATTGAGATCTTTATGAAACTGTAAGAACAAGAATCCGCAGCATAACGATTAAAAAGTACAGAAAGATACAAAACTACCAGAGTTTTAATAATATAAAATTGTCCCACCTTTTAATAATGCATCCAATAAAAATATTCACTTTTTATCTATTAATACTGCACGTTATAAATAAAATTGAAACTTTAAAAGCAAGGCCTGTGTGCAGGCGTTCGTAGTACAAAAACCTTCCCGCTCGAATGCGAAACGAAACGAACAGACGTTCGAACACACAATGCACGTCGTCGCGTTGCTGCGGCCTCGAATGAGGGTCAGGTCACAAGCGTAAGCGATTTGAGTTATTTATTTTTTAATAAGAAACTACAATTAAATTTTCTAATATTAATTTAGGTATTAATATCACATGAAACAGACGTGAAAGGATGCGTAGATGTATGAATATAGAAGAAGCGAGATAGGTGTGACAAGTCGACCCATATAAAGGTCTATGATCTCTGCCTACCTTTCTGGGTTACGGTCATGATTTATATAATTGTTAATGAAATTCTCTGATCTTTTATCTACCTAATGTTGGAATATGGGTTATTTATTGAACACTCTGAAATCGTCAGTGTTTTTACATTTTTTAATGATATGATGATAGTTGATCTGTTTCCAGAATTAGAAGCACGAAAATCGCGAAGTTTCATAAATTGGACCAAAGTTAACGGTGGTACAGAAAACTGGGTAGTGAGTCAGCCTCGTGGCTGGATGACGACGTCACACGATCGCTCCTGAGTAACGCGGGATGGTACATTAGTGCAGAGATTCCTTTCAGCGTTTATTCGTACAGCGAACAGTAGCCTGGGCCGCAGTTCGATTCGCGGATCGAAAAGGACCGGTTCAACAGGCGGCATATTTACTGGTTATGCTCGAACCGGCCGCGACGTTACGAGCCCCGCGACCACTTTTAAGCGAGATGTTTTTTGTGAGCCGGGAAAGAGGTCATTGTGATACGATCTCGTGCTCGATTCAATGCCAATGGTTGCGATAGCCATTGTGGATAGAAGTTGCAAGAACTAGTTGGTATTATAATATTTACCTTGTAGTTTTTAAGCTAACATCATAACTTCAAATGTGTAGTTAAAGACTGATATCATACTATTATAATATATACTTACTATTATAAATGCGAAAGTTTAGATGGATGGATTGATGTTTGTTAGAGTTTGTAGCCTAAACTACTAAACGGTTCTGGATTAAATTAGGCATAGATGTAGATGTTCAGGAAGAACACATACGCTTTTTGCTTTTGCTTTTTTTTAATTCTACGCGGACGGAGTCGCGAGCGAGAACTATAATTTATAAGTGTGCTTTAAGGCTCCTTTGATAAAAAACGAGTTGCGGTTTCTACATGTATTTCTCTCTTTACTGGAGCATGCTGCGATGCTAAGTACTGCTTTATGTAGTCGGGACCTTCAGTTGAACGTGTAGATATTGATTATTTGAAGCAGTCCGTGTATATCGGCCCTTAGTCGTGAAAGTCGGCGCGCTGACGGCCTCGGCGCCTGCACTTCGATTGCACCACACTCCGCTACTTTGATCAAAGTCAATTCGGACACGTGTTTGAGGCAATTTTGATGTATAATTACGAGACAGATGTTTTAATACAGATTATTTGCAATAAAACAATGAATTAATTTTGATTTCATTTGAGTTTATAATATCAAAAATATGTAAAACATTGTTATATGTTACATCTTAAGGCCGTAACACTCATGCTATCTTGTTAACAACGTTGCAAATATGCGCTGAACTTCAACAAGTGTGTCAAATAAATCATTCAATTGTTTATTACTTACCAGGAGGGCGTGGTGGAGAGGTGTGCAGGCTCGCACTCTGCGTACCACGAGGTGCGCGTGCGGGGCCCTTTGTCCTTCCGAGATAGGGTGGGCAGCAGCCGCTTTAGTTCTGTACCACATTACGAAGTTTTACTAATAATATTAAGTTTATTATTGGAATTGAATTGGAATTGTTTTAAAAACGTATTATTTGATTCAGTATACTTATGACAAAAAAATTAACTTTATTATTGCAAACTTTCTGTAATCTGTGCTTTCAAGTCTAATAAGAAGCTTCAACGGGAACCATATTATATTTAACGAAAAATTGTATGATTTGAAGATATACATCTTAATAATAATACCAATCCAGATTTAAACTTGCACAATGAATGTTTTGAAGACGTGGAGAACAATCTCAAAAGTAGGTATATAAAATTGTGTTCAGTGTAAAACTCAAAACCATATGTTTTGACACAAAATTGTCCTAGTTTTCGTGTCCTTCAGTGTACAAGTAGGTGTTGCGGGTACAGTAAGTGCATATTTTATATATTTGTATTAACTACAGCTCATTGGCGCTAACATCAAATGCATGCAAATACTCTATGGCCGGTTGGATGCTTTGCAAACACGTCATGCGACAATCATGCGAGACAGGAATATTTGTTCTGATAATAAGAAGAAAGACTAAAGATAGGAAACCTATGATAGAAACTTTGTATTATAAATTATAGCTTACTTTAATTTACTTATGTATTCATGTAAACATGCGTGAAAAGTTAACCTAGCCTACCCTAGTATTATAGAGAAAAGATGTTTGTATTTTTGTACGTAACAAAAAAAATAACTATGGAAAAAACTATTAGACATATTTTAAAATTCTTTCGCCATTAAAAAAGCTACTTTAACACATGGGCTGGCTATATTTATTAGTCCTAAAGATATATAATTTTTAATTTCTCGCGGAAGACACGGTCAAAAGCTAGTGTTTAATACGACGCTTACTGATAGATTTTATTTATCTTGTTATTGATTTAAATCTTAATTAATATACGGTTGATTTATTTTTATTAATTAAAGATTGAATAAATGTTTGTTTTTTTATGTGTGAATAGAAAACAAAAAAAAAACTCACGTCCCATGTTAAACATTCAGCGATATCGCGACAGAACACAGATAATATTAAATGTAATTATTTCACATTGATGACGTCAGACGGCGCTGACATCGCGTGTCGCAGCGCGTGCGCAAGGATAGACTGACAAATGACAATGGCTTCGTTGAGATTGCGACCCACGGAGTAATTGCTTTAAATTGTTTTTATAATGCCTCTATAATTGTAGCTCTTATAAAGTGAGACTGTTTGATTTTTCCTGTTGCATTGTATTAGTAATTTTGCTTTGTGAATATAAATAAAGTGTTAATTTTGATTCTTAATAAGTTATTACCAACCTCGAGTCAATCCCATTTAAATTTTTTATACCATTCTAATAATACCGTCCACTATGAAGTAGGGGTTTGAGTGCGGTAATAAATCTTAAATAAGTCTTGATAGCTAATAGAAAAGACGGAACCACCTTAAATGTCATAGATTAAGGTCAATGAAAAGTTAACCTCACCAACAAAGATAAGAAAAGGTCACTAAAACTAGTGGAAAAAGAAAAGAAAGATTAAAGATACAAGGGACAGTGCAAACAGTAAGACATTCACGAAGCATGACCGCTGCAACCAGACGTCTCCTGCGACTGGAAATAACTAATATATCAAATTACAATATTTCTTGGTTTACAAAAGACCAGATATAATATGTAAAAACTGTCAGAGAAAAAAGATAAATCGAGAAAAGAGTAGAAGTAAGGTTACGAAAGAGTTCTTAAGTGACAAAATTGCAATATTCTTTTCGGTTAAATTCTTTGTTTTTTGAATTTAAACAAAATTCCAGCCAGTTTCATTGCTTTTAACTAATTCAAAAAAAAAGTTATTTAAGTTTTTGGTTCTCGGTAAAATGTACATAAATTTAATTAATTAAAGAAATGTCCAAAGTAATTTATATTAGTTATTATCAGCATTCGGAGCTCTGACCTTCATTTAGCGCTGTCTCCGTTTACTTTGATGTCTGTTGTTTTAATTTAAACACTTCGAAGGAATTCCTTGAGAAGACATGGACGATACGGACAGACGTCAACTGAAATCTTAAATCTTCATTATAACTCACTGCCCTTTGAATGATTTCAGAACAGAAATGACTCGTTTTCGCTCACACAATCTTTCAAACCTTAATAGTGGTGTAGATCTTAAGTTGCTGAGATTTAATTTAGATGAAAGAAGAATTTACAATGGAAATAAGTATTGTTAAATCCTGTTGTAGCTTACATTCTTGACTTTTTAAGTAAAATAACGTAGGTATTTGCTAGTACAAGTGTGTAAATTTTCTAGTGTAAAATGAAATTTAGTATTTAAAAAAAAGTCCGGATATAAGCCAATATTAGGTATTAAATTTTGTCATTTTAATTTGCCGTTAATATATATGTTTCTTCCATATTGCCTGATTTGTGTTCACTTTGTTGTTTTGGTCAGTAATGCTGCGAGTCCAGTTGACGCCTGCACGTTACCTTCATTGACAGCGCTAAGGTCAGTGTGTGGCACGTGCTGCGCGTGGGGCGCGTGCGGCACGTGTGGCGCGGGCGGCACGTGGGGCGGGAATGGCGCGTGCGGGGTGCGAGGCGCGGGAGGCGCGGGGGGCGCGGGCGGCAGGTGCGGGGCGGGCGGGACGGCGGGGGGGCGGCGGGGGCGGCTGCGCGGGCCGCTCCAGCGGGGGCGCCAGGCACGGGGAGGACTCCGCCCACGCGCGCGTACCGTCACGCCGCCGGGATGACGCGGAGAGAGTGTCCGTGTTGGTGGCGCCACTGTCGCTGCTGTAGGAATAGGGAAGTATTAACGACAAGTTCAAATGTCAAATAGTTTCATAGTTTAGGGGAATTATATCAAATTAGCAGTTCCCGTGTGGCTCTATGAAGCCTATGGGCATGAAATTATAAAAACTTTATTTTATTGTTTACATTTGTCAAATTCTTAATTGCAAATGTCCAAATTACCGTTACCATAATAACCTTGCTTTTTAATGTTGGCAGCTTTGTAGTTTATGGTCCCTTTCCCACATGAAGGTTTTTTCAAATTTATTTACCTCTAACTTTAATAGCGTGAATAAATATGGCCTAAAGCGGGTCGTAAGTCTAGGGCTTTTTATTAAAGAAAGATTTATTTTTTAAATATGCTGTGATTGCTGACATCATACGCCACAAAGTAGTGTGTGTTTACGCTTTATTAAATTAGTATAGAAGTATAGATTATGATTAAATACACACCAGTTGCTGAATCCGGAGTCACCGTCCATAGAGTCTGTTAAGTAAAACGTGGAGTTGGTGATCTTGAGAGCGCTAGGAACTTCCGAGTTGAGGTCCACCGCCATCGAGGATGCTCTCCTGAACCGAGACTTGAATGAGAAGTACGTTTTCCGCGAAAGAGTTCCAGTGTCCTTTTTTGTTTCATTCGTGGGCGTAGTGGGCTTTTCTTGTGGTGATCCCTGATCGCAATTACTGTGTCTTTTATCCCCACTTGCAGATTTACCCTCCTCTTTGATGCCGACCTTGGTTATGGTGGTATCGCTTTTAGTGCTTAAGTTTCTAGTTTCGTTGAAGGCAATATTCGTATAATTAGTCTGTAGATCGGGTCTCTCGTAATTGGCGTAGATCGGTGATCTCATTTTGGCTTTAGGTATGTCGTAGGTTCCGTTTTGTTGTGTGGGTTTCGCGAATGGCTTGCCGTCCATTGCCACTGAAACAAGTAATAATTAATTTAAAAATAAGTTGTATTTTGGTTATTATGTGAAATAACATGGAACAGGCTCATTGATTATGGCTTGTTTTGTTTTTTTATAACCCTGATATATTCTATTTTCCAAAAATGACACTGGCACCTGTTTCGGTTTGACAACTTTGTATTTGGTGGTCGCGCCCACATACAATATGACTAATCTACTATGTTTTGAAGATTATTGTTAACCTTCACAAAATAAAATATTACTATTGTAATACATTTATGATGGTTTAATGATTTTTATAGCGTCTTTCAACATCCGATATGGTCTAGTGGCTAGGATACCTGGCTCTCACCCAGGAGGCTCGGGTTCGATTCCCGGTATCGGAAATCTCTTTTTGTTCATTTTATGAAAAACATATTTTTTTGTTTTAAAACGTTTTAGTAAATTTAATTTTATTTGAAATATCCGATTTACTCTTTTCAGAGCACTTTTCATTTTTAACCAATTTTTTTTTTTGGGAAAATTTCATGCAAATAAAAAAATAAACGAAATGTCCGGTAAAGAATACACTCTAATCCTATACGTTTTACCCACAGTTCTGAATCAATAGAGTGATTTACTCTGTATTTAAACACAAAAACACGACGAGATATAAAAAAACTGTAATGAAAATCATCTCACCTGTGTATCGTTTAGTGAGATTGCGTTTGATTTGTCTCATCTTCTTCTGCGCGGCGTTGGCGATCTTAGTGAGGGTGTAGGGCCCGCCGCCGTTGGGCGGAGTGGGCAGTCTCGTGGACGGCACTTCCGGAGCGGTGCGTGTCGGTCCCGACTGAAATGAAATACGATTCATTTATAATTTGATATCTAAATACAGTTTATTTAAAACTAGCTTTCACCCGTGACTAGCTTTCCGACCGCGTGGAATTAAAAAAAGTAAGTAGTCTATGTGTTCTTCCAGACTATGCCCTACATCTATGCCAAATCTCATCGAGATCCATTCAGCTGTTTAGGCTACAAACTCTAATAAACATCCATCCATCTAAACTTTCGCATTTATAATATTAGTAAGATTTATCTTACCTGTTCATGATCTTCCGAGTCGGTGTCACTATCGAATGAATCGAAGTCATCTTCGAGGGGTAGCATGTGTGATGCTGAGCTCGTGTGGGCGCCGTGGGCGGAGTGGGCAACGTGCGTGTCGTGTGTGTGTGCCATGTGGGCCACGTGGGTCGGGTGCGCGGGTACAGGCGGCGCAGGCTCCAGCGACTCGTAGAAATGTCCTGAATCACTGCTGTCTCCATCTGGAATTAAAAATAATAAGATTTCTGAATCAAATTTTTAGATTTTATTGTATAAACTAACCATAGTGTTTAAAAACGTTTTATCGAGATTAAACTAAACACATATTTTAAAATCATTATGTGATAATATAGATAGCCAATATCTTCATAGCGTAGTGTACATAATACGTACAGAAACAAATCCTATTGTGCTCAAAGATCCATGTTAAATAAGTGGGTCAAAACGTTACGTCAAGTGACGTCACTTGGTGTGGTAACCGTGGACATGTTTCATGTCTGCAACGTGCTTCACCTGCAGTTTAGTTACTGGTATTTTTAATACAAAATTTGATGTCAGGGTTTACCTGTTGTGTCAGAGAATTAAATTCATTTACCACTTAGAGTGTGCGTACATCTGACACTAAACTATCGCATAACTGTTTCTTTGTTTGATTCCTATGAGCTTATATGGCGGTGTGCACAGTTCTCGAAAAAATCGAGTTGTTTCAACTAAAAAAGTTGTGCAACTAAACAGTTGAATGGACTGCGAAACAATCGACAATCACATAACAGCTCTTAAGATCAATAAATTATAGATAGGTAGGAAATATATTTTCTCAGCTATACTTCTTTAAATTTTTCCTTGCACGAGTTCATTTTGACAAAACCCAATAAACAACGTATCGGAAAGAGAGAATGCGCCGGATAAAATGTCAAGGGTGCGGTGCACTGGGCGGTTACATAAACGCAAATTGCCGGTACCAAGTGGCGACATGCTTCGGCTGACGCAAGTGCGCGAGCGTTTGGTGAATCTGTTCAATGTACACTAACATAACCTATAAATTTTAGTAACATTGCCCGCAACACTTTATGTAGAGGAGAATATAATCAAACAAAGAAAATAATTAGGCACTGAAATTGTGACTGATAATTACACACATATGCATTGCACATAAAATTGATGAAATATGAACTTTATATAAATGTCGTGGGTTGTGGCTAAATCATAGAGTAGGCCACTTCTAGAATTGGTTGTATTTCATAATACAGCCAGCTAGATTGATCAGCCTATTGATAATAGACTGATAAATAATAAAAAAATGTTGTATTCGACGTGAATTATTCGAAAATTCTTTGTAATAATGTCGTAATCTTTTACGTTTTTGCTTCAATTGGCACATAAAACTTTAATAAAATCACAGTCCGCCATGTTGTAACACAGAAACAAAACACTAACAGCATCTAAACGCACATACACAAACAGCAATAACATCAATGGAGAATTTTCACTATTTCTAATTATTGCGATTCTAAATATTTATAAAACTAACCTGCTTTTGTCCCTTTGTTATACCGTGGCACAATGGCAAGAATTCCAATGACTACTCGCGTTCAAGAATGCAAGGCTCTCAACATCAATACATTATTATTATATTTTTTAATAAATATGTTTATCTAATTGCAATACTTTCATTCACCACGGTCATTCATATGATTATTGAATATAAATATTTGTTATTTGTTAAATATCCAATAATAATGTGAACATAAAACGTAACGATATCTAAAGACGCGTTATTAATTGCAAATTTGGTAATCAAAATGAATTATAGAACAACTACGGTATCTTGATAGATTGATTTTGTTTAAAGTATTTTAGAAAAGCACAGATAAAAAACCTGTATTGATTGACTATTATTGGATGATGTTATAGTATATGAATCACTTTAATACACTAGAGGAGCATTCATTAAAATCAATTTGTCTGTCTATACAAAAATCTAGTCTTCTATAAATAGTAAAAAAAATTAAAAAGTAGAAAAGTAAGTTAATGATACAAGTAAAAGTAAAAAGAACTAAGAACATAACATGAAATTATAAAAAAAGAACAAAAATAAAGGAATTTTGAAAATTAAAAACGTACCATAGATAAGTAATTAAAAAGTTGAGAATTAAAAAAAATATCAAAAAGTAAACGAATCTTAAAGTCATTTCCAAATCCACTATAAGACCGAGCAATTGATAACAGTTGATAGGAAGTTTCCTTACTGCTAAATATGTTCCGAAATGGCAAACTGGAGTATGACACGGTAGCGTACACCCTCGCTTCACTGTTAAAGCTATTCAGCAAACACCATTCCGTTATCGAATCCTGTCCCTGTGCCGTGTATATTATCTTCATATTGGCTTCCTAACTTCACTTCCATACAATATGCCACTAGGCTTCAACACTATCAGCTCCACATGACACGGCGTGTTCACTTGACACCTACACGAGAACTGGCAATGTAACAATAGAAAATAATCCAGCATAGAGAATTATTGACAAACATCAGGTCGCTCGCGTCGAATACAAAGGCGTTCAATCAAAACAGCCACATTCATTCACAATCAATGCTATAAGAATTTCAAAAACAACGGAAAAAAATTATGTAAACAGACATAAGTCGTAGTCTTTTGTCTCTGTGACATAAGGTTGTGTGATTAATTATATGAATGATGTAGATTTACGAAGGACCTATGCGGTGTCATTTTATAATAGTGTTGACGAATGGTTAGTAACAACTGAAGGCGTTGCTGAGACTTTGGTACTTGTCATAACACAAAATATACTAACAATAAATAACACCAAATAAAAACACTGCAGTGACTAACAATAATAATTTTGAATTCAGCAAGCATTTCTTTCCCTTCCTACCGTGTTTATGTTTGTACATACAAGACAAGAGGTAGCTACCATTTACTTTCAGTGAGTACTATAAATTGCTTCGATAATTTATTCCATAATTTTTAGCTGATAGATATCGCTAACTACAAGTGAAAAGTATATCGAGGGTGTCTAGTTTCAAAGGCTTAAAGTTTAGATTTCAAGACTTATCTGAACCGAAGTTACGATGGATTGTAATCACAAAAAGGATATAGTTTGTCCTTGTCTTAACGCCCAAATTAATTGAGTATCTAAGTTTACTTGGTTATTACTAAATCACGTTTTAAATCTATTATTCCAAATAATTTCCGCATTTCGAATATGCATTGTATTTTAGGAATTGAAGAGTTCAATACAACAATGGATTGTTTTAAACAAAATATAACTTGTTTGTTTTAGAATAGTTACCGATAAATGCAACAAGATCTTGGATCTCGATCTCGCCATCTTGCAGTACAGTCCGGATGCACAGCCAGCACGTTTGATCCAACACTTTAATAACTGTCACTCTGTCGTCGAAGTCATCGCTGAGTCCGCGCCGGACTCTCCTCCCGGTCTGATCGTCGTTGGCGCTGTAGTGTGCTGACTTCGCGCTCGTCTCGATGTACACCTTCGTCGGTGATGTAACGGAAACTACGGGAATTGCGGCAGGTCAAGGTACGTTTGCTGATTGTTGAATTTGACTTTAAACTCGTCTGTGGTGAGATGTATGTGATTAAATGGTAATTTGTCATATCTACTGAGATTAGTGGAAGTATAATTATTGATATAGGAGTATAGAAACTATCAGCTCAGTCAATGACCGGCGAGCTATGCGCTCAAGCTACAGTTGCTGTGTCAATATCAGCTTGCAATGCAACGGAATTGATTAGCAAACATTACGCACCGGGCGCTAAAAAGGGAAAACTGGTCGGACGAGTTTAAAGTCAATATTGTAACAATAATACTGAGTCAGCAAGGACTTGCGACACATTTATCTCGAAAATTTAAAATGAACCTTGATCGCCGCAATTCCTTCGAAAAGTCCGCGGCCTCGCGGGCAGCGGCGGCGCCACTCCGTACTGTGGCGACCGTTCCGATACCATTTTTCACCATTTTTTATCACTTCACTACATCACTTGCACTTTCACAAAGTCTTTACGAACAACGCACTCGACGCGGAAGTTGCTGGTTGCCTGCGATGGAAGTCGTCAGCTGTTTATCCATTTACAGAGTAACACAAGAACTAAGCGCACTTTGATTAAGGAGTGTTCGAGTTTCCTGGTCAATTTTACATTTTAAATCGAGAGGAAAGCCGATAGTAGGAGTTGTCAAAGAGTTGTACAAAACAGATTGGCCGATTAATAACCAGAAACGTTATCGATGTCCGAATGGTCGGCAAGTATTTGGTCGACTATTCGAGTAGTGAGTCGAAGTAAAGTGGCAAGTCCCCGGCAGCTGCGCTCAGGGTCGCCCGGTGCGGCCGGCCGCCTCGCCGCCGCCACGAAACCTGAGTCTTTTTTATTGGTCACAATGTTGCCAGTCACACCATTGAGGACGCACGAAATAAATCTATTTATTGACATTGAATTATATTGCTCTTGAAAAACACTGCTAGTTTGTTTTCCTCATCACGTTAAGGCCTTTTATTCATTGTGCTTTGATTAGAACTCTCGATGTTATTTATTTTAATTAACTAATATTAGAGTTTATTTAAACTAGCTCCATAGATTGTACATGTTAGTAGATAATAAACTAGAGAGCGCTGTCTAAAATTCGTTAGGCGTTTACATATTTAAAATCTATTTCTCCTAATATGTTGTCATGGCTTACGTGAATGCAGAAAACAACTAGACTCTTATAATGTTAACATGGCATATCGCTTGTTGTCAGAGTGGTGATTGTTGCAACACAATAAGGTGTCATCAGTTCCGCTGCACTACTAGAAACTATTTACTGGCTGGTATTGTGGCATACACTATAAAGAAGGAAATAAAAAAAACATTACTCTACTAAAAACAAAAGACAACAGTATTCGATAATAACGTAAAGAACTTGAATCTTAAGACAGATAGACTGGACTTCACAGCAGTAAGTTTTCTCGACAGATTCCAATTAGAAAAGACTAAAATATTTAGAGATCTTGTTTTCGCCTCTAAAAGCTAGAAGGGTGAGAGTAGAGCCAAAAATTAAATAATATTACACGACGTATTTTTAGTTTAAGTCATAATTAAGTACTGTAACACTGTCTTAAGTAAACTATTAAAATAATAATTAATTACAAGTTATAAGTTTCTGTTGATTTATGTGTGGTGTAAAGATATCGTTATATTTTTTTGCATGTTGATTAAGATTATCTCAAGGGACACATGTGTCCAATAATTTTGGTTTGAGTTCTATAAATCATTACATAATTTATAATATTCCCTTTAAGTTAAACTGCTATAACGCATGCGCATGCTCGTAGATCTGTGGCATCAAGAGAGCACACAGAGTATGCTTTCTATTCTCAAAGGTAAAAAAACATTATCTTTGCTTTGTTGTTTATTGTCTACATGTTCAAGCTCTATTCTAGCGTATAGTTTGGTTAAAAGATTGCGAAATTGAATCTCAGTGTTTTTAAATTTGTTGTCTCTCTCTTTTCAAAAAGAATGATAAGGATGGCAGTATGATTTAAACTTTCGGCAAAAGAAAATGTATATTAAAACTTTTGTCGAACGAAATATTACATAATGTTTCTTTTACTAGAGGTTTTTATTGATCAAATTCTTTTTCTAATCAATAAATTCAGATTTTTAATGTAAAAAAATCGAATAGAAATTAATGCTTGTACCTTTTTGACCGACTTCCCAAAAGAAAGAGGTACTCAATTCGTCTGTATATTCTTTTTTTTTTGTATGTAAAGAACGTTGTATCAATCATTGTCAAGTTATAATATCATTATTACTTCAGTCAAAATGTTAGATAGAGCTAAAACATTAGTCACAGTCTAAAATTGTAATAAACTCAAGACGGTATTCGATACGAATGTAGATATTGAACTTTCAAATTCAGTGGTTTAAAAAAAAACAGTTCTGAAAACTTTAATAAAACTTTACAGATGTCAAACACGATTGTAATTTATTTTTGTCACATTTCAAAAGATAATACAGTCATTTTATGGAAAATGACATGAAATGTTTATCAAATAACAAAAAAAATGATTCCAAATTAACTAAGGAAGTAATAAAGATTACAAATTTAACTATTCTATGCATTTAACATAAATAATCGGTATTGCACTTGAATGCACAATTTGTAGATTAATGAATATTGACCAATTAAACCAGTAAATAAATTGAATCGTGAATTCCGGCCGAACATTCGAGTTCCGCATACGAACATTGTTATTGATGTTTCATGTTCCACGTCTTTACTATACCTGCATCAGAAATACGTGTGATGATTAATACAAAGCGATTTCTATATGTTTTGTTTGGTTTTTTGGAAGACGAAAATACGTAGAAAATATTACGTTTACATTTTTAAAACCTTATTTGTTAAACTTAAAATGTTTTCATAAAAGTTGAAGTTACAATCGAATTGTAATTGGTTCTGTTCTAAACATCATAAAAACAACAACGCTATAAGACTATCATACTTCATACTAATATTATAAATGCGAAAGTTTAGATGGATGGATGGATGGATGGATGGATGGATGGATGGATGGATGGATGGATGGATGGATGGATGGATGGATGGATGGATGGATGGATGGATGGATGGATGGATGGATGGATGGATGGATGGATGGATGGATGGATGGATGGATGGATGGATGGATGGATGGATGGATGGATGGATGGATGGATGGATGGATGGATGGATGGATGGATGGATGGATGGATGGATGGATGGATGGATGGATGGATGGATGGATGGATGGATGGATGGATGGATGGATGGATGGATGGATGGATGGATGGATGGATGGATGGATGGATGGATGGATGGATGGATGGATGGATGGATGGATGGATGGATGGATGGATGGATGGATGGATGGATGGATGGATGGATGGATGGATGGATGGATGGATGGATGGATGGATGGATGGATGGATGGATGGATGGATGGATGGATGGATGGATGGATGGATGGATGGATGGATGGATGGATGGATGGATGGATGGATGGATGGATGGATGGATGGATGGATGGATGGATGGATGGATGGATGGATGGATGGATGGATGGATGGATGGATGGATGGATGGATGGATGGATGGATGGATGGATGGATGGATGGATGGATGGATGGATGGATGGATGGATGGATGGATGGATGGATGGATGGATGGATGGATGGATGGATGGATGGATGGATGGATGGATGGATGGATGGATGGATGGATGGATGGATGGATGGATGGATGGATGGATGGATGGATGGATGGATGGATGGATGGATGGATGGATGGATGGATGGATGGATGGATGGATGGATGGATGGATGGATGGATGGATGGATGGATGGATGGATGGATGGATGGATGGATGGATGGATGGATGGATGGATGGATGGATGGATGGATGGATGGATGGATGGATGGATGGATGGATGGATGGATGGATGGATGGATGGATGGATGGATGGATGGATGGATGGATGGATGGATGGATGGATGGATGGATGGATGGATGGATGGATGGATGGATGGATGGATGGATGGATGGATGGATGGATGGATGGATGGATGGATGGATGGATGGATGGATGGATGGATGGATGGATGGATGGATGGATGGATGGATGGATGGATGGATGGATGGATGGATGGATGGATGGATGGATGGATGGATGGATGGATGGATGGATGGATGGATGGATGGATGGATGGATGGATGGATGGATGGATGGATGGATGGATGGATGGATGGATGGATGGATGGATGGATGGATGGATGGATGGATGGATGGATGGATGGATGGATGGATGGATGGATGGATGGATGGATGGATGGATGGATGGATGGATGGATGGATGGATGGATGGATGGATGGATGGATGGATGGATGGATGGATGGATGGATGGATGGATGGATGGATGGATGGATGGATGGATGGATGGATGGATGGATGGATGGATGGATGGATGGATGGATGGATGGATGGATGGATGGATGGATGGATGGATGGATGGATGGATGGATGGATGGATGGATGGATGGATGGATGGATGGATGGATGGATGGATGGATGGATGGATGGATGGATGGATGGATGGATGGATGGATGGATGGATGGATGGATGGATGGATGGATGGATGGATGGATGGATGGATGGATGGATGGATGGATGGATGGATGGATGGATGGATGGATGGATGGATGGATGGATGGATGGATGGATGGATGGATGGATGGATGGATGGATGGATGGATGGATGGATGGATGGATGGATGGATGGATGGATGGATGGATGGATGGATGGATGGATGGATGGATGGATGGATGGATGGATGGATGGATGGATGGATGGATGGATGGATGGATGGATGGAATTCCAACGACTGAGGCCGTTGTCGCTACATCTTTATGTAATTACTTAGCTAGGTGGCATTTAAGTAGACAACAATAAAACCGGCCACTTTATGACGTCAGTATGCTATTTATAAAGTTGACAACAAAGAATAAAATATGATTGTTAAGGTTAAGTTGGTACTAAGTTAATACTGTAACTGCCGGTTAAGCAAAATGAGGTTTACGGTAAACGGAACGCCGTGAAAACAATAGATAATGCTCAACTTAGAGCAAACATTGTAACTTTAATGTAGCGAAACGATGCGTGACAAGAGATAAAGTCCAATTAGCTGATAAAGAACAAACTCATAGAAAGCTTAGCACAGTCATTTACATTTAAAACAAATAGAATTGTGTGCCCTTAATCCTTGCGACACTTTACTTTTAAAAACAAATGACGATTTCCATCATAGAGTAGTTTAAATACAGAATGTCCAAAGTTAAACTTGTTCACTGTTTTATTGTTTTAGTTACTTTCACAGTGGCGAGGTGGCGCGTGGAGGCGCGGCGCACGTCCGGCGAGGTGCGCGGGCGCAGGGCTAACTTGCGAGCGCTCGGCCCCCTCCCACGGCCAGTGCTCAGACGCCGACAAACGCCATATTTGTCTCACCCCTTTAAACATGTTTTTTCTCATCTTAACATTTACGGTATCTTTACCCACGAATCCTTTCGAATATAAAACCTTCAAATAAAGCAAGTGACTTTGATCTTAAAAGTAATCAATAATTCATAAGAATTATTAGAAAACTGGTCAAACAACTGAACAACGACATTGATAAATCATGAACGATAACGCGCATAAATTAGCACTACAAATAAATGAATATGGCTGTTGACAACACAATTTTATTTTTAAAAAGCCAAACTATATTTATTTAAAAGCCATACCAGGAACCAATATTCTATAGTTATATATTGTGAAATTCGTTGCATCGGAATACGTTAAAAAGTGTATATCGGTGCGTAGCAATTGTAGAGACGTGACGTAACATTAATTCTTTAACTGGAGCAACTGAATAATTGATCCCACGTTCGAATTCTGTGCCTTCGTTAGACAGATCTGGGCTAGGGTTGTCGATAGTTATCTAAGCTCCCTTTCAGTATTTAAGTTTTTTTAAATCATTTCTTATTCATTAATGTTTATAACCTATCCTCGATATTAGAATTTAGAGATTGCTTACATTGTCATTTATAGATTTAAAATTTATAATTAAATTCGAAGTTTGTGGAATAAAAAAAATACAATTATTTTTCGTAGTACTGACATCCCTAAAGTTCCTCCTAACTGAGTTGAATGTTCTGTCGTGTATTAGCCATTCTAATCAAGTTTTCATCTAGTCGAGCGACACCGACGTTCCTGTTACTCTATGAAGGAAATTACGTGATCGACTGCGGAATTTCCTGATATCTAGTTTGCATTACTAATACCTAGTAATAAGCTAATATCATATTACAATTAAATTTACTTTTTAATTAAATGATTACAAACCAAATAACTGTATGGGAAACTAGCTGTTCGCGTGCGGATTTATATCACGAAATTATAAAAACTTTATTTTTTTGTTTACATTCGTCAAATTATCAATAGCAAATGTCAAAATGACATGACATGACAAACCTTAGCAATCTTGCTTTCTTGATGTTGGCAGCAACTTATAGTCTCTTTTTCACATTAAGGTTTTTATCCAAAATATCTACCCCCTAAGTTAAATGGCGAGAAAATATATAGCCTAAAGCGTAACGTAAGTGGAGGGCTTTTTATTAAAAAAAGAATTATTCAAAAATATGCTGTAATTGCTGACATCTTACGCAACAAAGAAGTGTGTGTTTACGCTTTATTATAATAGTATAGATATAGTATATAGTATAGATAAAATTTGTATTGCCTAAGGTTTATTTATTGTTAGAACTGATAATTTGAAAAGCATAATTAATAATGTAGAGTTCACAACTCTATTAAATAAATACAAATTTTAGACAAGTTTAATGTTGACTTATATCGTTTCTTATTCGAGTTATAATGATTTTGTATGTTTATAATGAAATTAAAAAATAGTTTGTTAAAATTAGGCCTGTCTTGTAAACAAAGATAACCTCAATGTGCATTCTAAATGTTTTTTTTTTATATAATATAAGGTGACAAACGAGCAAGCGGCCACCTGAATCCACCGAAATAGAAAGAGACCGCTGCCCATAAACATCCGCAATTGCAGATTGCCTACCCTTAATTGACGGAGAGGGAGACGCACATAAAGAGGACATTTCCCCTTCCTATGCGTCACCTCCACCGTCAAATCCACTTTTCCTTCCCATCCTTTCCTCTTAAGAAAAGGGTGGAAAGGGAAATGGACAAAAATTAGGCCTCCGGCACCACACTCATCAGACGAAACGCGGAATTGCTTCCACTTCACGCCTGTTTTCTGTGGGGTCGTGGTATTACACCGGGCGAGCCGGCCTATTCGTGCGAAGATGTTAAAGTGGACTCTACCACTGTTAAACTACACAATTGTTAACTCAGAGTTGTTAAGTTACTAAGATCAATGAGGTATATTTATCATACTTAATTTATACTAAAATATACAACACTGGGTGCTGCGGTAAGTGATGTTTATAACAATTATTTTGTAAGGGAGTACGTCATTTGGTTTTACTAGCGGGTGGCGCTTCGATGACCGCATACCGTCACAGGTCTCAGACTACAATCTCATATGTATGTCCGGCTTGGATCGTAATACATTTACCGTATTGTATAATATATAATAGATAAAAGAACTATTAAAGAACATTTTTCATAATCAATTTGACTTTTCATTTGTAGTCCTTAATGTGAAAGAGAAGGGAATAAATTGCAGTTAAAAGTTTTTTCGTGTTGTCTTAGGGTTAAAATGAATGACAACAGTCGACTGCTTGAAGCTTTCAGTACGTCCTTTGTTTTGCGTTGTGTTTTGTTTTATGGTACGATTTTGTTTTCTCCAAACACGAGTCTAAACAAGTTCGCAGGAATGGATAGGCCTTTCACAACGGGTATAACTAGTTTCGATATTAAGCAATGACTGAGAAATGACGCGGAAGTGAAAGGTCAAGTTATTGTCATATTTAAAAAACAAGTGTAGTTTTCGTAGCTAAGTTCTTGACAACATTTCTATAACATGAAAAATAACTTACTTATTTTATTATTTAAGTGTTGTACTGTACGGAATATCAGATGTGTGTTTGCCGCTATTTAACTAACTTGTATTTTAAAATGTTTCACAAAAGTTTAAATAACTTTAAATTTGATTATCATGTAAAAGACATCAACGAATTCATTCTTAACAATCTTACTAATATTACAAATGCGAAAGTTTAGATGGATGGATGTTTGTTAGAGTTTGTAGCCTAAACGGCTGAACGGATGTCGATGAAAATTGGTATAGAGATTGGTATAGATGTAGAGGATAGTCTGGAAGAACACATAGGCTACTTACTTTTACTTTTTTTTAATGTAGCTAGTACTACAATAAAAATTGCTCTATTTTAGTTTAAATAAGAGATAGTGAGAGGTGATTTGAAATAGAACTAGCGTCTAATATTTCTCAGAATATCAACTAATGTTCACAGTCTATTTAACGTAATCCGACCGTCGCCATTACGAAACGATCGGTCATGACGAATTGCACAAATCGTTGCAGTGTTTGGTCATCCCGACCAGCATACACCGACCTCTCTTGGCAACATACACACAAGTTTATTGAACCGAGTCAATTATTTTAAAGGGTCATGCTACACTGGATACTCGCGGCTATTTGTAACGCTAGCGAGCCTACTTTTAAGGTCAAGGATGTGTACACGCACTCAACATGAGATACAAGGACGCGATTATGGTTCATAATACAAAGTGTTACGTGCTACATTTGTGTACAGTGATTTCTTATTTGTAACATAATTATACAAGGATACTGATGTTATTCATGCGTAAGAACAAAATGAAGATATTTAATATTAGAGCCGAAAACAGGTAAAAAAATTTGATAGATAATATTCACAGTGAGTACAGCATAAATATGGAAAACTAGCTTTCGCCCGCGACTCCGTCCGAATTAAAAAAAATAAAAATAAGTGAGTATACCGAATATCATCCAAATCCGTTCAGCAGTTTAGGCTACAAACTCTAACAAACATCCATCCATCCATCTAATCTTTCGCATTTATAATATTAGTATGAAGTGTGATAGCAAAGAAAAATATCAGTGGGAACTTATTGTAACGTGTCTAATTGTCTAAATTAACAAATAATTAAACTATACACTTTTGTTGTAAATAAAATAATAAAAATAGAATCCGTTCAGTGTGTCACCTTCCTTAGTTACTACGTGAGACGAAGAATCATACGATGAATGACAATTTGTTTAAAAAAATCCACTTTGTGATGGGAATGTGCGATTGTTGGGAATCCTTGACTATAAAGACAATGGCCTGTTAACAGAATAATTGAAAACTTTGACATTACATTTAACGCTCATAGTTATCTTAACAATTATCTAATACTAGCTTTCGCCCGAGACTCCGTCTGCGTGGAATTAAAAAAAAAACATTGAAAAATATATGTCTATGTTACTCACAGATATATTACCTTTCTAACGGTGAAAGAATTTTTAAAATCGGTCCAGTAGTTTTTGAGCCTATTCATTACAATCAAACAAAGTTTTCCTCTTATATTAGTATAGACTAGGTTTCACCCGCGACTCCGTCCGAATGGAATTTAAAAAAAAACAAAATTGTAGGCTATTTGTTCTTCCCGGCTATTCTCTATGTCTATGCCAAATTACATCGAGTTCCGTTCAGCCATTTAGGCTATAAACTCTAACAAACATCCATCCATCTAACCTTTCGATTTTTAATATTATTATGAAGTATGATAGTATGATTTGAATACACGAAATTAATTGTGATTTTGTATTAAACATTCTAAATTAACCTTAGTAAGAATTAACAAAAAAAATCAATTTACATTTTCACTTACATACTAGCAATTAAATAAAACGTATAATATTTTGTATTACATCCTCGCCCTTCCTTTTCCATACAAAATAAAGGATATTTAGCAATGGAAAAGATGGTTAGGAAATGAATCAATAAAAATGACCCATTTACAATTATACAAATCTGTCTTTAGATCGAGATCTCTCGTATTAGAAACGGCAATGTATAAAGGCTTTATGGTAATAATGCTAGGTAAATTGGAATGTGTTCATGTTTATAACAATCCTAATTGCACAGTTTCACCGCTATCTATGTAGGTTAGTGACGATCAATACCGTTGTTATAGTCACGCGAATTTAATTGTTAATAACTGTGCATTTAATTAAATAAATTAGGAAACATAATAATCAATTGTAATTCTAATTAGTTTAGTGTAAAACGATAATTATATCTGAAGTAGACAAAACTGTTAACATAAAGAAATATTTCTAGATTTGTTTTCTATTTTCTTTTGTCATGATTGTAATTGTATTGTTTCTATTTAGGAATGTTTAAACAACGGAACGTTATTTCGGCAATTAATCAAATTGTTTCTTGTTCGTGGGCGCTGGTATGCGGCTGCGGCGCCGCCCGCCCACGCCGTAACTAGGTAAGAACGTGCACTCGCGACAGTCCTGCCCTCTACTTATGCGTACTTACCGCATAAGAGCATTGTCATTGTTGCAAGTGCGATGAACTTTTGCGAAATCAATAGTCTTTTGCTTTTTTTAATATCTTCTCTAGACGATTCATATTTAAGAGCAAAGAATGTAACTGAAATATACTAAAACAATATAATAGTACTTGCAATAAATTAGCACGATCCGCGCGCTATTGTTTTATTGTGATGTTTTTGACAGGCGCTTAAGAGTTTTTAATGATTGTGTATTTTTTTTTATTTCAACGAAATAAATAATTCAGTCTTCAATTCCTATAAAATTAAAAATACACAATTGAAAATTCCAAAATAACAGATTCGGTATCTAATATGAAATAAACGCCATCTATCGATAAGAGTTAACAACTAGGAATTTTAATGTTTCATTCTCTGGTACATAGAGGGCGTAGGAATAAAAACAAAAAGTTTGAAATTGAAAAAAAACTAACCTTTGTCATTCGATTTTTGCTTCGGAGTTTTCTGCCACTGATGTCGAACCTTCTGCGACCAGCTGATAGGACTTTTTCTTCCGCGACTTCTCTCGCGAACGCTGTCAGTAATTTTATCCATTATAGTATTATATTGGAACGGAATTTATTAAATAATGATTTATTCAATAACTTTAAAACTACTTGGGAGCATGTAGGAATTTGTAAAAAATGTGTTATACTTTGCTCTACTTCATACAGACTGAGTTAGATTCAAATAATGTTGCAGTATCAGAATCTGATAAAACTGTTTGCTTTACTCTTCGAGTAGTGCATTAGGCGCCGCAATATGTAGGTCATATGGACGACACAATAAATGATTCTCGTATATTATTTTTTATATAGACTTTATATAACTCACATAACAATTTTCTGCTCATCAGTCTTTTCTTCATCGGAAACATCGACCCAGTCGTCGCTGCGATCGCTCCTGTCACTCACGCTGGTCGTACTGCTCGGCACTTGGAAGGCGATCTCCTGCCCGTTGTAACTTATCACAGACCTCTGCCCGTATATGCTGTTGGTCTTCTGCTCGCTGGACAATGTCGACTGGCTTATGTTGGACACGTTGTCGAACGACAAGCGCTTTTGAACCGCACTAGCTAACTGCTTCTTCAAATTGTTCCTCAACTTTACCATGCTAGGACTATTTGGAATGCTTTCGTAGCAATGAGATAGTGAAGTGTTGTCTGCCTGCTTGATTGTGTCGTAAATATTCTCACCGTCATTATAACCCGTGTAGTTAGATGACACAAAAGAATGTCTACTACTGTAGTCTGGACTGCTCTGATTTGATTGGACCTTGGGAGGAATTTTTTCATAAATCCTTCCTGTACCGATCTTTTCGTAGCTTTCAGTGGATGTACCGCTGACTGACTTCGTGATAGCATAGTTTTTTGTGTTGTCTTGAGGACCGTAAGGTCGATAGTCCTCAGCTATTTGGATGCCTGAACTGGAAGTGACGCAGTATGGCTTGATGGGGGATTTGCAGTACTCGTACCCGTCGTCGCTGTCGCCGTCCCCTCGAGTTCTCTCTTCTAACTGATTGAAACAAAGTTCATAATTATGTAGACTGCTCTCATCTCCTTCTGGGTGGGATCTCGCTTCTAAAAGAGTTTGATATATGTTTTCCTCTTTGGATTTTATAGTCGGTGATAACTGACATTCCTCTTTTGGTATTTCAGGAAGAGGACAGTTAATTTTCGAAGTTCTATCGATACTTTTAATGGGAATTATTACTACATTATCCGTGTCTCTTGGTTCTAATATTTCATAGTCATCTTCGAGTGCCTCCTCTTTTTTTGGTTTGGAAGTAAAACCAACAAGAACTTCTTTATTATAAGCCTCGACTAGATTGCTTTCGAAATCCGAATTGGAATCATTTTTAAGATTAACTGTCAAAGTACCAATATGAGATTCGTTGTTTTCAGTATCTTGAGATTCTTTTGAATTATTTTCTTCATACGACATAGTGTTGTCATTAATTGTTATGCTAACAAAACCATATGGACCTTCGGAAAATGTCTTATCACAGTCGGAATAAACTTGAGTGCTGCCTTTTCTTCGCCAAAGAAAAGATTCATTGGGAGTAAAACTTGAATTTATTTCTTTTTCATCTTCTTTGCACATATTACTTGTAACGGTAACAGTTTGGTCTTGTACAATGGTTTTAGATTCCGAGGATTCGTTTAGGTCTTCTTGAATAATTTCCACTGGATGCAATGTTAGCTTTTCAGTATGTATAAAATTAGTTTTAAATTTCATTTTATCGTAAATCGGTTCCTTCCTTTTGTTTGTGTCAATGCTAGGAATGCTGGTATCCATTTTTTTAATAGCGTCTCCTAAATTTGTTTTGATTGTTTTAATTTTTGGCACACCGTCTTTAAGTACAAGATTTTTTGTTAAAACTAATGATGATTTCTTTTCAGGTACTTTTGGTTTTTCTTTTCGTAGAATTGTACTTGTATTGCTTTCTGTTTGGTTATTTTGTTTTTTAACAGTGCAATTGAGATTAGATTGTGCATTAATCTCACATTCAAACTTCTTTATGACATTCTTGACCACATTAAGCTCTTGAGGTTCCTTATTCTCGTTCGTTGGATCTTCAGTTTTCACTTTAGTCGATGTTCCGTCAACAGAATCCGATCCGCTCTGTTGTTCATTTGAATCTAGATACTTTAATCTCTTCTTTGGCGATTTAGGAATTTTGTTGCCATCAGATTTAGATCTTAATATACTAATTTTGCTTGAAGCGCCTTCTGTTAAAAGTAACTGGTCAATTGAATCCATACTGGAACACCTCTTTTTGGTATATCGTTTTTTAGAACCTTTTCTGTGTCTGACAACAATTTTAATGTTAGGACTAGAGCTTAGTGTGGAAGATGGAGTTGAACTATTGCTTACGGAACATCTGGATGCAGTTTGTAAGTCTTCGATCGTCTTTGCCAGCTTTGATTGCGTTTTGGGTGCAGTATTTGGTTCTTTTATTAAGTCGTTGAATTTTTTTGTTAATTCAGATACTTTGTTGCTTGTTATTGTCATGGTTTTTGTACTTAACGGTGGTCGTCTGTAACATGTGGAGCCATTTTTTATTTTGAAACTGACTTTTCTTTGTTGTTGTTCTATTCTTCTCTTTACATTAATTGGGCAGTGTGTTGAACAGGGCATTTGCTTGTCTTGTTCTTTTATGTTACTCTTATTTTGGTTAACATCTTTCCCTCCACCGGTACTTCTAGTATCTTCGCTATCTGTTGTAATTGCAATTTGTGCGTAGTGTAATGTAGGTTCAACATCAAAGTTCCTCGAAGGTGTATTAACTGTAGTATCAAGGAAGGCTTTTTTCGCGTCACTTATTGTAGATCTTGATTTTTTCGGTGATAATGAAGATTGTATGGGTACTGTGTACACACATCTGTCTCTATCATCCTGTTTGTCTTTAACGGCCATGTTTGTTTCTGGTAGAATGAAGTTCTTGATTAGAGACTTGATAGTGCCGTGTTCTTTGCCTTCACTGTTAAACCTCTCGATCGATGAAATCAATTTCTTCGCGCTTATAGTTTCCCCTTCCATCAGATTGTCTAATAGCATTTATGATGGATATTTCTGACTGGTTTTCTACGCCATCTGGAACAATAAAGTATAGTAAATTAATTAATGAAAGTAAATGTTGACGTAAGAAATAATTGAGTTCGATAAACTCATTAAAAATCACGCTTTTTTTTGCCAAATGAAAGTGCATTAATACACATAATGAGTTTTCACATAATTTTAATTTGATTTTCATGCGAGTGCAATTGTTGAAGTATTAAGTTCCCACGAGATTGCATCTGCGATTTGATCTACAAATATGTAAGACATACGGATGATTAGCCAACGTACGCTGGAACACAAAGAGAATTCCCACCATTCTACAACATAACTCAACGTAGTAACAATCGACAGATTGTATACGTTACAGACAAAAATCTTGAAATAACTACAATTTGTAGTGTTATTTACTTTTCTCGAAACATTAAATGACTGCTAAAGCGGGCGTACACCTTTGACTAAACTATCGCACAACTGTTTAGTCGCTATGAGCTTATATTGAGATGCCCCCACTACTCGATTTTTAGTTGTGCGACTAAGCAACTGCCTAGTCGCACAACTAAAAATCAACTGAATTGCCAATTCAACTGAATTGGTTGCGAAACAATCGACAATCGCACAACAGTTGCGCGATAGTTTAGTCAAAAGTGTGCGTCCACTCTTCTATAATATATTGTTTTCAAAGTTTGAAGATGAAATGTCTAGACTTCGTGAAAAGCACGAATTTGTGGTAATTAAAATACAAAGGGAAGCCGTATAATCTCTCTATCTTGATACTGGACTAAGCCGACATTGCAATTTGAGGTGGAACGCATTCTGGTTTTTGACTTATTTTTTTAGTCTCTACAAAATTTAAATCTTTATTATAACAGCATATTCTTATATAAAGACAATTAACAGTTATTGATCAATGAATATAGCTCATCGTTTTGTCTTTATAAAATGCTTGTTAGGACAGTATTATGGCGCATTTGAATGACAAAAGACAATACGTGTTGTGGCCACAGAACGAATGTGTGGCGTGGACAATGAAGCTGCATCTGGACAATAACTGGGTATTTAGGTAACAGAAATACTAAGTGAATCCAGTTCATAAACGGTTCTTGACACGTTGGTCTAAGATGGGTTTGTTTTTAACATCTAACAATGCCAATAGCACCAACGAAATATAATTTTAAACTGCATATTAGAGTAATATTGGGTACCTTTTTCTTGGAAGTTATTAAGTAGTTAATATTAATTAAGTATTTTTGATCTATTCTTTTTTTGAATCGAGTATTTATGATATCTTTTTACACATGACATAATATAAGTACGAGATTCTTTTTTAAACTTTTTTATACAATGTAACGAACCGTTAAGTAACGCTCCTTCGGTTGCTTAATAACAAGAATGTCGTTAAACGAAGTTTATTTCTGTAACAGCTGCCCATATGCGAAACGTTCATGCGTTGTCTGAATAACACTGTTTCCGTTAATATTACGCATACTCTACTCTACACATGTGTTCGCATTAGGGTTGCTACACTTGATCCCAACAATGGCGAATAGCAACCCTAGAGACTTGGTTTACTGTCGCGCAGCATTAAATGCTGTAATTACTTATACTTTAAGTGATAATTAGGATTTACATGAAATGTTTCTGCTTTATTAACTTTAGCATTTAACGGACAAAAGACAAAAGTCCCATATTGCATTAATAGAAATCAAACTTGAAAAAAATGTTTTGGTTATTACAACTATTACTACACATTGATAATAGAGATGCGTATATTTTAACCTGTTCGTAACGTTGTGATTAATGATACTCTTGAAAGTAACTAGTTAACACGACACGATTAGGAGCCAGTCATGATTGTAGAACTATCTATCGGGAGCAAATAAGAGGTCAAGTCGTGAGGGAAACGCTTTCACTTGTATCATGCGAGAAACAAGTGAACGCAAACTTCGTTGGCGCAAATTTGGACCACCCGTTACGCCATTTTGACAGCGCGGTAATAAATGTAGCCTATAATATGCCTATCTATGTCAGCTACCCTCCAGTGAAAATCCCGTCGAAATCGGTCCAGCCGTTTCGAAGATTACCCGGAGCAAACGCGGCTTGCGGACAGACAGACAGACAAAATTTTTTAAATCCCAATTTAAATCCCAAAATCTGGAAATTTTCTTTTGATATTACAAACTGACACTCCAATTTTATTATATGTATGTTTGACCGCGGATTCCCACTGCTGTAGTATTTGTACAAAACTGTCATTAATCACCAACCATTGTCAATAATAATTGTCATCTCTTTTATTCACTTTGAATAAAACAAAGATGGTAATAGAATTTTGAGGTTAGAAAGTGAAAATTGTGTCATTTTTTAGTGTTTGTTTATATACCGTGGATGTCTCATGCGACGTGAATCTAGATTCATACAAGTCTATGCTATTGTTACATTTTAATAGTCAAGGAATATTTATATTTACTACACTTGTGATTAAGGTCTCAAATGGAATGTCTGTTATTTTAATAACATTGTTAACATTCCTATAAAAACAATAGTCGCGTCGTTTATTAGTTAAATTACATTTTCCTTATTTAAGTGTTAATTGTTATTGTTTTCCTGAATATTTGTTAAGTATTTAATCGACTTTAAAAAGGAGTAGATTTTTATTTCGTCTGTATATTTTCATGTAATTAATCGGCACCAAAGGAAAATAACGAAAAAAGTAAAATCTTCTATACTAATATAATAAAGCGTAAACACACACTTCTTTGTTGCCTAAGATGTCAGAATTTATAGCATATTTTTGAATAACTCTTTTTTTTAATAAAGAGCCCTACACTTACGTCACGCTTTAGGCTATATATATTCACGCCATTAAACTTCGGGGTAAATATTTTGGATAAAAACCCTAATGTGGGAAAGAGACCATAAGTTGCTGCCAACATCAAGAAAGAAAGATTGCTATGGTTTGTCATGTCATGTCATTTTGACATTTGCAATAGAGGTTTTGACAAATGTAAACAATAAAATAAAGTTTTTATAATTTCACGCGGTTACAGCTAGTTAATGATTAAATGCCCTAAATTCTTTCAACTCCTTTCGTAAACTGTTAAGCTACAAAAATATAATAAAGTACAAAATTGACAACATTTTTTGACATTCATTTACCATTCTGAGTTACACAAAATTCTTTTATTATGAAATCAATATAAACCCGCCACACAGTTATTTTTAACTTGACCGTAAAACTAATTACGTTACATACATGGTCATTGTAACAAGAACCATCTAAAAGGCCCACTTTGGATCGCTGCGCCAACGCAGTAAGTATCTAAAAGAGCACCATTCATACCAAAGCAACACAGAAACCCAGATACAACAAAAGAGCGCATTCATACGGAATACGAACGTTCAGTTTTCGCTGACCTTGCAAAAGTTATAACTGTAGTTGTTAACGGTACAGCTTTTACTGGACATTGCTGGTGAAGCACAAAAACGTTAATCGCAACGTGACAAGCAACTTCGCTTTCAGTTGTGTGCAAACAATATTAGTAACTGTAAGAGCAAGTGCACACCTTTGACTAAACTATCGCACAACTTTTAAGCGCCAATAGCCTAATGGTTTGGGGTACGGACTACCGATCGTGAGGTCGAGGGTTCGAATGCCGGTATTCGACTATTGTCGTGATCCATATCCTAGCACAAGCCGAAAGCTTAGTTGGAATGGTTAAAGGAAATATTAGTAAATTAACAAAAATCTACTAATATTTAAAAAAAAAAACAAAAAGAAAAACTGGTGTTAGATTGTCGACTGTTTCGCAGCTAATTCAACTTGTTGCACAACTAAAAATCGAGTAGTGTGCGCACCTCCATATAAACTAATAGGAATCAAAGCGAGACTAAACTGTTCTGCGATGGTTTAGTTTCAAGTGTGTCAAATATTTGTATAGTGGTATCCAAACTTTATGCCGGCTAGCTACAATATTGCGTTCTCCGGCAACCTTATCTGCACTTGTAGTGGGTGTATATTCAAGTTAAATCTATTTCGCCTTAAAGTTTGTATCTATTTATACTTTTTACTCGACGGTTAAAATACAAAATAAAATGAAACAATTTACTTGTATCTCAATTTAATAAAAACTTGTAAAGACGGTTTCTTTTTTTAAAACTTTTTAAAAGTCACGTCAAAAAGAAAACAGACAGTAAAGTGTTACGAGCGCCATCTGTTGGGGAAAATAAATACAATTTCATGTTCATTTAACGCAAGAATACTCACACGCTATACTGAGAGGCGTCGATTTTTAATTCTAAATCAAGTATGGTTAGACTACGTCATCATTTTACCTACAAAGTTATTTATTATTAATCAAACAAAATGAAGTTAATTAAATTAATTTGCAAATGTTAACTAAATTCGATATAACAATTATACATGTGAAAATTTATAATTATTATGATATAACTCAAAGTTTTATGTAATATTTGAAGGTGTTAAGTTTTGATTAATTTACATTTTTTGTTATTAATCTGCCTATCAAACATTTCTATCAAGTTTTAAATAGAGAGTTGTCTGTTCAGTGTTACCTCTATATTATTCACAAGATGAAATCATACTTCATACTAATATTATAAATGCGAAAGTTTAGATGGATGGATGGATGTTTGTTAGAGTTTGTAGCCTAAACAGCTGAACAGATTTCTATGAAATTTGGTATAGATGTAGAGGATATTCTGGAAGAACACATAGGGTACTTGAGTTTTTTTTAATTTCACGAGAACGGATTCGCGGGCGAAAGCTAGTATAAAATAACGTTTGTTTGTAGACAGGATAGATTAGATAGAAAGTTGAATTATTTTAGTTAACTATACTGCCACACTCAGAGTTCATTTATATATAAACAGTTCATTTTAATTATTTTACTTAAGCAAGTCCCTTAGTAATTTTGTTGCAATAAATTTGATCATTTTCCTTTTGGATATTCTAAAAACTGTTATCTAAGCGTAGTTGGAAAAGTGTATGTAAATATTTCTATTTTTAGATCCATAAAAGTTTCACTTTAGACATTAAAATGAGAAAAGCATCTCTGATATAGAAAGCAATCAATTTTCCATTACGTAAACAGAATATATAAATTCGTATGCAAATAAGATATTTCCAAATGCTTACAATAATATTATTTGAAGTGACCTGAATAAGGTTATTTCGTGTAATAAAGTTATTTTCGGATATATTACTTACTAGCGAGTAACTCAGCTTTGCTTAGAAGGATAAATGAAAATTAAATATCCCTAGAACAATTTTCTTTAAAATAATCTTTAAAAGCTAAAACACTCTCATTAGGCTGTAGCCAGCCCAGGATCTAGGTTTAGGGGGGACAGATACCATGTCTTTAGGGGGCAGTATAGTCTAAAATGTCTTGCGACGCCCTCTACTAATGCCCGGTTCACATTTGGCCAGTACAGTGTATCAGGTTCGCCGGGCCGGCGTAGTCTGCATGGCCTTAATGGCGCCCGATAGTATTCACACATTGGCCAGTACAGTGTATCAGGTTCGCCGGGCCGGCGTAGTCTGCATGGCCTTAATGGCGCCCGATAGTATTCACACAATTGCCAGTCCAATTAATGGACGCTACTGACAATTGTGCTCGCCAGGTGTGAACCGGCATAATGTAGTTTTAAATACGAGTGTAAATCGCAAAGGGTTTAGATCTGATATTGTTTTTAACTACAGTCTCTAACAGCTGTTACTAAATATCCAAGGGGAACTATGGCATATGGCAGCCTTCAAGTAAATGTGTTTAAATATGAAACGTAACAATTTATTACTTGATACTATCTCTAAATATAATTAAAATTTTGATATGAAAACATAATCGTATCTCGCTCTAATAATTTTATTCATTTACATAAATATTCACTATTATTTCGCTGCACGGCCTTGAGATAGAAGAGTGCGATTAAAAAAGAAATAACTTCATATCTTCCGTCCCTCTCTAGCGGGCACTAAATGCAAAAACAAAGCGAATTTAATAGAGTAGAGGAGTATCGGTTGGTGCAATGTGGTGAGGCAAGCCGCGTTCGGATCGCTGATTACGATAATCGAGGAATATTTATTATATTTTTGTAGTTTATAATAAAAAGGTTTGATTTTATTAGAGAACAAAAATACGCCTAGAATTCTATTTCATTTTTAATTTAATCAGAATAATCCTCATCATTTTGAATGTTTTTTTTTATTATGTTTGAGATGATTTCACTAAAAGTCCTTTACTCATTTGATTTTAGTCAAAGTTAGTGTCGGTGTCGATACAAGAATTTACGTCATAAATGCTACAGTTCCATTGTTTTACAAAAAAGGATTTAGCGAACTCTATTTGGGACAAAGAAGTGGTAGGTGGTACGACGACACTGTCCAATCGATTGTTGTTAAACACGTAGAACACGCTCAGTACCAACTTTTCATACGTATTTGGTTAGTAAAATTAATTCGCACAGACAATAAATATGTCATTAAAATTCACATAGATTTACAAGGTATTGACAGCATCATGCTAGTGCAATTAGGATGGCTGTACACAGAATTGTCAAAAACTTCGACTTAAGTTTGTTTTCGACTCCAATATGACGTCACAAAACAGTATCGCAAAAGAAAGGGTAACCGGGAATTTCTAACACACCGGAACTCTCATCCTGTGTCATTCCTCACATGTTGTTACTCTCTCTTTCTCACACATGGATTAAAAAAGAGACATAACAATACGTTAATGAGTATTTCAGGATCGGACACTTATGGTTAATATAATAAAAAAACAATGGATCTTTAGATTCAATGTACGTTTGTAAAGATTGAAAGTTAATAAACATGAGGATGAAGGCCATGTGTTTGGGTTCAATGCCCTAACAGTTTTGAGAACTTCCGTTAGTGTTACGTGGCTCGGTTACTGTTTATTTGTCTATACGATGTATGGATGTTAGAGATGCTTCGTTATTAGAGTTGCCAATCTTTTATTAAGGTTGCCACAAAAATTATTGGCAAGTGACATGTCGAATTGTTGTCGAAGAATATTAAAAATGGGAATGTTTGTATGTTTGGCTGGATGTTTGTTGGAAGGTCTAAACTGTTGTATGGATTTCTATGAAATTTTCAATAGATGTAGAGCATAGTCTGGAAGAACACAGACTAACTTTCTCGCTTCTAACAACCCACTCTTATTTAACTTATCAAAAATCCAATAAAGCAATATTGCGTATTATTATTATTGTCAACGACATTAATATAATTTATGTTGCAACTGATTTAATTAATACTGTCGGA
This sequence comes from Papilio protenor, assembly GCA_029286645.1. Lineage (NCBI taxonomy): Eukaryota > Metazoa > Arthropoda > Insecta > Lepidoptera > Papilionidae > Papilio > Papilio protenor. Next base: position 1,087,953 of record JAGSMZ010000022.1, read on the forward strand.
GGAAGCATAAATTATCTGTGACCATTAATAAACATTGGTACAGATTAAAACAAGAACAATGAATTGTTGTTATAAAATTAAATTGTTTACATTTATTCCAGTAATAAAGTAAGTTCATTGCAGCTGAGAAGTGTCCTTTTAAGAAGTAACAACCGCTGGACTATCTTACAAAATATGTATACCCAAGTGAGAGTTTTCGATGGATGTAAGATGTGTGCTACCTCCAAAAAGGTTGAATAGATCTGGATCAAATTTGGAACAGAGATAGTTAAGCATTTATTTTTTCTTTTTTTCTTGGCTTTCACACTTAAGTGAACATTTTAGAATAGGCTTCTAACTCAGTTTTCATCATCACGAACTAAGGAGATTCTTATATAATATTTGAAAATGTTATGTACATTTGCATGGTGTTTGTTACATAAAGGTTTGTATGTCGGTATGTAGTGTAAAAATGTATTTGTTTGCGGCGAGTGTGCAACGCAATTATTAAGGTCGCAGTCATGCGCGAACTACTTAATTGCTCGCAAGTTAACTATAAAACCATATGAAGTAACTTGTTACTGATGCATATATGACGAAGCCGAGTTAGTCTAGATTTAGTCTAGCTGTCTTAAATTTTTACAAGATCGATAATACTGCCGTTATCTAATCGCTTAGTGTATCTAAATACACTAGAGTTCGTCCTTAGTAACATTACATTAGTGAAAAATTTTTAATCTACACACACGCTTGTTTTTCGATGAGTTGCAGTGATGAAATTGACAAAGGAGTGAGCAGGACGACATGTGGTTTACAAACTCCTGCTAAAGTTTGCATTCCGCATTGCACACGGTTGCACACGGCTGTCAATCTTCTCACGGTGCGTTGGACTCGCATTAGTAGACAATCTTTATTGTATTTGCCCGCGGATACAAATATAATTCGAACGCATGGCAAGAACTAGGAAAATATTTGTTGCAGGCAGCTTGGATATCTAATTTTTTTTTAAATTATGAATTTTGTTTTAATTACAGTTGTTAATTGCCTTTCTTTTTAATTATTAAAACAAAAGCTTTTAAAGATAACCTATCCAACTAATAAGTACCAATAAAACATTACTTTTATAACCTCAATTGTAGCGTTTTACACTTGATTAATTATCTAGATAGACTTATAAAATTTGTCAGAAAAACACCAGAAGTTGACAAATTAAGGCGTTGCGACGTCCATTGGAGCATAACTGGGGCATGTTCCGCATGATTACAGGCCCGATTTTAATCTTTCTTAAGACATATTATGCTATTACTTAGTATGATAAGTCTACTATTTAACTTGAATTAGCTAGAAAATATGACTGACAAGACATAGAAAGACTGCACTCCTCAAATGGACATAGGGCATTGTAGTGTTCTTGTGAAAAGCCAAAAAAGTCAATAATATAGGGGGGGAAAAGGCTATGTATCTTTACTGCTATAGATTCAGTTACTATGAAAACGCAGCATCAAATATTAAATACTAGCTTTCGCCCGCGAGTCGTCCCCGTGGAATTGAAAAAAACAAAAGCGAATAGCCTATGTGTTCTTCCAGATTACCTTCTACATCTATGCCAAATTTCATCGAAATCCGTTCAGCCGTTTAGGCTACAAACTCAAACAAACATCCATCCATCCATCCATCTAAACTTTCACATTTATAATATTAGTAAGAAGTAAGATATAAAAGTGATGTCTAAATACGTTTTGATTCGCATAGCCTCCTGCAGTGAGACAAGAATAGCTTAAACTGTGCGTGGTGGGAATCTGGAGCACGTGTGCATTCGTCTTTATATTTTTTATAACGTAATAAAAATAATACATAAAACTATATACATTACAATATTATAGAGTTAGAATGTAATAAAACGGCCAAAGCTGGATTTTTAAAGAATTTTTTAGGTTAGAAAAGTCAATGTGGTGTCGATGACCTTATAAAGCACGTGTAATTAATTAAAACGTCATGATTGAAAAGTAAAAAGGTTTTATGTCTTAAACGTTTCAGTTAAAAGATGTAGATTAACTTTTTTATGAATTACTATTCAGACTTTGTACCATTGTAAAGGTAATAAAACTGCATTTTTAATGTTAATATTTGTTTTAAAGATATCCTATTTAAAACCTTTATTATACAAAAAAAAAATCGCCCGCGACTTCCCGCGTGGAATTAAAAAAAAACAAAAGTATGTAGCCAATGTGATCTTCCAGACCTTACTCTACATCTATGCCAAATTTCATCGAAATCCATTCAGCAGTTTAAAAATTTAGGCGGTAAAATCTAACAGACATCCATACATCTAAACTTTCGCATTTGTGATATTACTAAGAAGTAACATTTCAATTGAAAATAACATAAAGGGCCATACAGACGTATGGACTTTCTCTTGCACCGGCAACAGTTACAAATATTTTAAGCCTAAGCAATGTAACGTGAACCAGTTTCATAACCAGTCTGCGGTTAGCAAATCGATGCTCTGTCAATTATTTAATACATTTTAAACGACTGTAACATTACACCATCGATAGTAATTGTCCGTAACAATAATCGATATCAGTTACACATAATCGATTGACACACGCTATACCACGTGTATGAAACTTAAACTTACCACAAATTGGGCGATATTGAGATTAGCCGGGCGTTAGGGTAGGACAAGTCGGGGCTATTGCCCAGGGCGCCCTATATAAAGAGGCACTATAGGGACAGATATTGCAGTTAGGGTCGCTGCTGTCGTAATCTCGCCCAGGGCGTCGGTAATTCTAAAACCGACTCTGCGAATTAACGTGAATAATAGAAGCCAGAGAACTATGCGTGGACCACGCCATTTAAAAATTCCTTGATTCTGCCTACCCTTATGGGTTTTGGTCTTGAGTTGTTTAGTTTTTAAGACAAAAACATGTGATCTAGATAGACAGAATAACTGAGGTACTTCCTGATATATGAAGATTGACCAAATACTCAAAAGATCGGAAAGTTGGGCCAGGATCGAGCAAAAAGGTGGTCCGTGGTCTCTGCCTACCCCTCTGGGCGTGAGTTATCTTATTGTATACTGATATATTTAGCTCCTTCCAGATTGCGATGCAGTCATGTATTTGTAGAAACGTAAATGCCCATTCAACTTTTACTTATTGTTACACTGCTAAAGGAAGACTGACTTAGGAAATTCTTAGTTTTTTTTGGATCCACGTCTTGTAAAAAACAAGGAAGAAAGCAAGCGTGAGAAACAAATAAACAATAAGGGACGGAAACCGTATCTATTATGTATGAGGGAGCAAAACAATGCTTGCTTAACTTAGAAGTTTTGCTCTCGTTGCTTGAAACGGTTGTAGTTTTTTTATAGTTTCCTGAAAGATTTACCGTTGGTGTCTGTTATAGGATGATATCGATTTACATTATTTCTCACAATATTCTCGAAATAAAAAAACATAAATAGCAATAGCCTTCGTACAAATGATTCAGGAGCGGAAATCCTGAATTTTGGAAACTAGAATTTTTCTTCTAAACATTAGCGATTGCGGAATAAACAAAGAACATTATATCAACAGTAGTGACATCTACAGTGTGTTGAATAAATAGTCAAATTCGGACGTCAACCGTTTGAATTATCTTGAACTGAAGCCTTTACTAATGTAATCATCATATAGATAAGGAACAGATTAATTAAGATAACGAACGAATTATGTCTAATTTATTACTATTAATAGGTTGTTGACAATTGTTAATTTAAAACAATATAAGGAAAACATGACAAATTAATCAGTGCGAGGAAAAATAAATTAGATGGTAATTTACCAATATTAAGACCTCAATTAAAATAATTCGTTCGTCATAATTCGTTGAGTTATTAGGCGTATCCATATTAGTATAGACTATATGACGCAAGACCAAAAAGTTTGAATATTTAAACTGATTTTTCTTTCAGCGTTGTTGTTTTCAAAGTAAAAAATACAGGTTGTAAAATTTCTTTGTTTTCTATACAACAAATCGAACCGATCACGTGTTGTACAGATGTATTTTTATAATAATCATACTAAACAACAATCAAGTCAATCTACATTCCGAAGAAACCCATTATCTTCATTGTTTGTAATATTTATGTGATTTCAATCACAATTGTTTAACTATTTCTTTACAATCTTATTAAATATTTCAAACTAAAACAGTTAAGGAATTCAACCATAACTTGTCGACATAAAACATAAAAGTATGACTATACCTTTGATTGAGGTTGGGTAAAATCCAATGAACACAACACAACACTGATAAAACTATTTTCCGTCAAACTGTACCGTTAATTCACATCACAATGTTATTATTAGTTGAATCCACGCTTGTCTCAGCGGGGGAGCTAACGAGGACCACTCAGACGTCCATCCGCGGCGACGGCAGTGCTTCGAGTGGTCCGACTGCCCGACGTCACGTGACCTAGTGGTAACTGGGTGAGCCACCACCTAGCCTACCTGCGTCAATTCTTTAACAATCCGCCTTCATCCGATTATAGGGTCGTTAGCTTGGAAACAATAAGCAACAACAAAAGCTGACCGGTTCTAGACGTGCGGTTCCATGAAGTCTATTAGTGTTTTGTATTGATTTCTTTGGGAAATTATATCTGATGGAACGTACAGTACTTAATATCTTGAGAATTACTTGAGTTTAAAAACTTGATAATATATCTTTGAAGCTCTATGGTACAAAACCACTAAATTAAAACAGTCACCATAGCTAAGGGAATAAAGATTTGCAACAAAAAAACGAAGTTCAAGTAGATAATATTTTTCGAAGTCTTTAATATTGTACCTAAGAGGTTAGAACGGTGTCTGGAGGCTTTGTAATTCAATGTGTTGTAAATATTCATACGTTTGAAAATTATCGAAACATCATCAAACACTCAGATAGTCGAAGTCACAATGGTAGTAAACCACAATGCAATGTTTTGCCAACGAAATCCACCGGCGACCTCGCGCCGATACAATGGCTTGTCTGAATAATGGACAATAACAAAGGTTTCGGTGCCATCGTATTACGGACTTCAGTATTTGTACAAATAATTCTAAAACACCAAGTTACGTGTTCCTGGGGGCGTAATACGAAATATTGCGAGATAATATTCCTAACATTGACAAAAGTATGAGATTTGGCGGTGTACTTTTCGCTCATAGGGGCGCTGCACAAACTTTTGTCGATTACGTTACGTGTACTTTAACATACCAGGCTCCAGTATTGTTAACTGGCTGTGACTGCAGTCATTGGTATTGCCATAATATTGTTGTCCTTGTTCTTTTCATAAGAACAAAAGAGATGACAATAAGTGGCAATACAAATGTCATGTCGGTGCAATCGAAACCCAGTAATGCTAAATGTAAATATTTAAATCGCATTTATTTTATTATGTCTATTGTCCAATTTTAAATGCATAATGGAAGTAACAATAACAATACAATTATTATTAACCGGAAGACAAAACCTTTCTATTATATCTTTTCTGGAAGGAAGCAAATTAGAGACGTGTTTTGTAAAATTGATTAGGATTTGTGAACTAAGGGATTATCACGAATTCGTGAGAAAATTTTCGTAACGTCATCGACATATGTATTAGATTTGTGCACCTCCCCTACCAGCCGTATCTACCAACTAATCATACGAATTTTGTCGATGACTGGTATGTTCTCGCAACTGTTTTCGTCACAGACCTTCTTAAATAAGTTGTAAATAGGGTTTAAAATGAAGGATTTTGACGCTCGATGACAGAAACAGTCTGTCCTGGACTGTCTTTAAATCATTTCTAATTACGCCTATTGACTGTAGTCATGTGCATACTAAAGAGATTCTCTGTCTCGAAATTGAACCGGCTTTCTTTAGAAACGGTAGAGATGCGTAGTCATTTGACTAAATAATGTTAATGTCGCTTGAAAGTTAGTGTTGACTGTCAAATACTTAACTCTTTTATGTTGTTTAATTAAGTTTTATTTAAGCTGTTTAGAATTTACCATGGACATATAGTTCAATAGTATATTGTGAAGTTAGTGACGTCGCTGCTGTTTGAATTTCAGTATGACGATAGTAAAGAGAGACAAACGGTCAAATTCTGAAACGAATCTTAAAGACTTTGTTCAATAAGCGCTGCTTACAATCTGATAGATGTCAATATTTTAATGAAATTAGAAGTTTAAGCATGGCCTTATCATTTATGCCGCTGTTACATATTAAAATGTCGTTTCACTATACAGCCGAAAGACAAAAGAAAGGAGATATTGAGTACTACCGATTGTTTATTGACTACTAGCTTTCGCCCGCGACTTTGTCCGCGTGGAATGGAAAAAAACAAAAGTGAATAGCCTATGTGTTCTTCCAGACTATCCTCTACATATATGCCAAATTTCATTGAAATCCGTTCAGCCGTTTAGGCTACAAACTCTAACAAACATCCATGCATCCATCCATCCATCTAAACTTTCGCATTTATAATATTAGTTAGTATGATTTATGGAAGAGTAGAAAATAATCGTTAGTTTACGTAAAATAGGTAAAATGCAACATTCCGTTGTAGAAACTGCGACGCAAACAGGACTTCCAGTAGTTTTTGCGTCGACATGAATCGAAGATGTATTCAGCAGATAACTGGCATGCAACCGCAAGCAAACTTCACTCACTACATTGGTATATTTACAAGTAATAGTAAAAGTGTCTTGTATTTCGAAAGAACTATTAGTTCCGTAGAGTTACTGTTGTTGGCTGTTCCAACGAAAAATTGGGATCTATCAAGGTTTTTTTTTAAATGTTCCTTAATCGTTGACTTATCTTCTGAAATGTTGTTAATTAGTTTAAGATAAAATAATAACTAAAATTGGTTTGTTACACGCAGCTGAACAAACACTTTCCGCATGAATTCAGCCATGACTATTTAGTGTCAGATATAAGCCAGTTACTTTAAAAACCAAAAACCATTGACGCAATAATTTTATGTATTACGCACCTAAAAATTATTAATTTCCTTATACATTATATTAATGAACTAGCTGTTGCTTGCGGCTTTGCCTGCGTAATAATAAAATATAGCCTATGTTACACACTGATAACGTTGGTTTTTAATGATAAAAGAATTTTTGAAATCGGCTCAATAGTTTATACGTCAATCAAATATATACAAAAACCAAAAATACATATCTTTCCTGTTTATAATATTAGTATAGATGAATTACTGAAATGGTCAATGTCAATATCAGCGAAAGCAGTCACCACAAACTGAATCAAACGCAAAAAGTGGATTGGTCTGTACATTAGTCTTGTTACTAAACTCGTATCACGTTACTGTTTAGGAAGCCCGACGAGGAAACGTATATCAATGTTCGTATGGTTTCATTACATCGATTATACGACAGTTGTGAAATACGTGTTGATTAAGTTCGGCATGGGCGTCGACAGCCAATGATTTAGACTGACTATAGGAGGGGGGGGGGGGGATAAATACTATTAATATAGTCTTATTAGTTTTTGTATCTACTATATATTTTCTGTAGGAGTTGAGGGGCCCTCTTCCCCCTTTTTTTTTCATAGGAGAATGCTTTATGCGTACTCCTCGCCTCGGGGCAGGCACGAAGTTATGTGGGATTCTCCCATAAAGGGCATACGCCCTCTTCCCCCTAACCAAGTAGACTTATGGCCCATTTTCGTACGTAATAACTACTCGAAACTTTATAGACACATAGACTTAAGCAGTCCCTAATTGTATTTCTTTTATTTATGAGCGTTAAATAAAATCATAAATGGGTAGGAAATAAACTTCCTTGACTGTAATATAGAGTGTCTTGGCTCATTTGCTTTACAATGCTGTGCGTTGAGTTGCGACGTCCACTTGCCGCCTGCGGACAATACAATGTGTCGGATATTGTATTAAAATTGCAACTAACTCACGTCGTACGGCACGTCGAACACGATCACGAATAGTTGCTTAGTTGAGTAAAAGGTTAGCGTGATATGGGCATGTTATGAGAAGGGATGAATCGCATGTAACAAGAAGGACGTTAGTTATGAATGTGGAGGAGTACGCCGGTAGAGGTAGACCTAAAAAGAGATGGATGGATTGCGTGAAAGGTGACATGATCAAAAAGGGGAGTAATGAGATGACGGATGATAGAGTTACTTCGAGGACGAAAACCCGGTGCGCCAACCCTACGGGAGTAGGATAAGGCAGGGGATATGATGATGATGAGTTGCTTAAGTAAAAATAATAGTACTCACCCTTGTATTTCAACATCCTGAATACTACTAAAAGTTTCACATTAAAATTTAAACAGGATAGTTAAGTCAATTTCTCACAAGAATGCCATTTAAAATATACAAATATCTAAGTAAGTTTTCTCTTCATTTCACTGTCATCCATAAAATTAACTTCAGTTTTACGTCCTTCCGGTTTGAAAGACGTCGTAAGGGTTTGACGCGGCTAGACGGTATCGCGTCCGGTCTACCAATTAGCCGTAAAAGGCTTTATGTCCGAATGGGTAAGGTTACTCCGGGATAGGGAAAGTGCTTCCAGGGTCAACGGACTTGCCGCGCCCGTATCTCGCGTTTTCTTGAATACTCCTTTGAATAACCCGTTTGTTTGTGAATAATGTAAATGCTATTATTATTTAGTAATCATACCAATTTAATAAATGCGAAAGTTTAGATGTATGTTTGTTAGAGTTTATTGCTTAAACGGCTGAACGGATTTCGATGAAATTTGGTATAGATGTAGAGAATAGTCTGGAAGAACACATAAGCTACTTACTTTTGTTTTTTTAATTCTACACGAACGTAGTCGCGGGCGAAAGCTAGTAGTAAATACTTGTACGCCTTTTCACGTAAACTCTGTAAGTTTATTTGTTGATGTTTTTGCATTAATTCAAAGTGAAATTTGTCCCACGGTTTTGAAGCCGTTTAATATTAATGTAACGGCTAAGTACATTTTTGCAGTATAATAAAAATATTTGTGTTAATTAAAACGATAAATATGACATAATCCGACAAAAATGTAAGAGAAAGCTCCCTTTAGAGTTCCAAATAACAAAACCTAATTACCAATATCAAGTTAATTAGTTAAGTAATTCACTTGAATTCCTTGAAGACACAGAAGTATCTGACGGGAGAATTTTAGCTTCGTTTTCTATTATAAATGTTATTCTATTTTCTGTTTTACGAGGTTTCATCTGTGGTGTTTCCCGTTGGGCCGTGCCTATTGTTCCGATTCGGAATGCCGATTAGCCCAACGGGAAATGCCCTCACCTCAAGGTTTTTAGACACCACAAGCTGACGAAAATTGAACTTAATCGACGTAATCTGAACTTATCTGGAAAAAATACATCGAATATCTATGAACAATGTCATGTCTTGTAAAGAACATTTTACCGCAGATTTATTGGACATACTAGTATAACATAATGACGTCTCTTTCACTCTGTTTGAGAAAAAAGAGATGACTAGCTGAAGATTAGCAGGGAACCGTATGGTGTTTTGAAAATGCAATCGTAAATGCAATGTGAATTAACAAACGCCCATTTTAAGACTTCCGCAAGTCCATGTTCACGTAAGTAGAGAAAGTGTCACTAATATTAAGAAATATTTGTTTTAACGCCAAATATGAAAAAGCTGCAAGAAAGTACTGTGAAATATTATTTTTTTAGTTTATTGTACACATTAGTAAACAATTCATAAGTTTGAGCAATTTCCTACACATTGTAATAACAGTAGACCTATATAGAAATTACTAGGACCTTTTTAGTTAAAATTTATTCACATTAAAATAACTAAATAAAGTAGATTTATTTCGCGATCTGATAATACATAAAGCGAATGAACATATTATTATATATATCTAATAATGTAGATAATGTCCTCTTAGCCCACTTATTATTAGTCTTGAAACTCGTTCGTTGTATATAATTTTGTTACTTTCAAAAAATCGTGATTATCTTTTTTTTAATTTGCAAGCAATTAATCAAGCGAACTGTAACCTTATGTAACAGAACGAGAAAAATGTGTAAATATTACATAAGCATGCTTTGTATATATTAATTAATTATATCTGATTAACAGTTACGAACTGTAAATATTAATTTTTATTATAATTCCTCACGATTTAAAAATAAATAACATTTATATCATCATCAAGTGCTTCCAAGTCTTTACTTTTAATACGCGACAGGACTATGGCTAACAATCTATATCTATACATATAATAAAATTGCAGTGCCTGTTTGTAATATCATAAGAAAGATTCCAGGTTTCGGGAAGACGATGTATTTGCGAGCGACAGCTCGTTATTAAATACAATTTTAAAACAAATAAAATAAACGGTATCGCAATGCGAAATGAAAAATTACAATATGCAAAAATAACAGTCTCGTTAAAGGAATATGTCATTAAACGGATTCTCGGAATTGCAATCGATTTGTGATGACGTCAGAAACTATGCAACGGTATAGAACAGTTCCGTTTTAAGATCGACTGTGACTTTGATCGTATTGCTTACGTGGAAAGATTTTTACTATACTGCAAGAAGTCAATGTCAAGTGCAGAATACTAAGAATGTAAGTTACTATTATTACTAAGAAATATTATAAAGGAATAGAAATAATCAAAGTTGAAACATAGAACATAATTTTTATTTAATAACATAATTTACAGGAACTGGAAATGACGTCAATGAATGCAGATCGTGCGGCTTTTGTTTAATTTCTACTTATTGATATTCAAAGCCGTTGACTCTAACACGCGGGGTAAATAAAAATCACAAGACTAGACTAATGGATATTATCTCGTAAAGTAATGCAAATGCACTGCGAATACATGGTGATTAGTTGGTTAAATATCTCCTTTCAATATTGCACACGGTCGTTAACTTAATAGGGTTGTCAACTTTCAAAAGGGCTGAAAAGACCTAACTCTTAAATGCATTTTTTATTTAATTATGAAATAAATATTTCAGTATAGGTATTGAGTAACAGATTAAGGGGAAAATAATTAAAAAAAATCTTGGTTTCAATAAAAACTATAATTTTGTTTGTAGACTTTTGGCAACTATATGGATTTAAGGGTTAAGAACAGGACCATGGGATTTCTTTCATGCACAAGTCTTACGCGCCCTTTTATTGTGTTTTTAAATATAAACAACTTTCGAAGCGAAAGGTTACATAAACCCCCGGTTGTTTTCTCAGAATGGAAATACGAGACACCGAAATGACAGACATCATTAATTTTCTCCAAAAACCAGCGTAACTGAGGGACGGGCCCAGTTCACATCACACGTAACGTAACATTAACATGGTACAGGTTACCTGATAGCGATACGTAATTAAGTGATAACTTTTATTAAATTATGTAACTGAATAAAGACCGAAATATAACTAAGTAGTCAAGAACTCTTTCTTGACATCATCATTTTCTAGACGATTACAACTGTCATTTCGTTTCATTGAATTGCTAAAAATTATATTTTTCATGTTAAACAATAATACTTTATTAGTATGAGTTTGCAATGCCTAAATATCTGTACAAAATAAATACTGTCTTCAAAGATAATGGAGATGTGAAAATATGATATACTTTCACCCACGACTCCGTTCGCTGGAATTGAAAGAAACAAAAGAAAGTAGCATATGTCTTTTTCCAGATTCTCTACAACTCTGCCTTTCATAGAGATCCGATGAACCGATACATCTATCTAATCTTACATCATCACCAGCTCACTATACGTCCCCACCGAGGGGCTCGGAGCCTACCCTAAGTTAGGGTGACTAGGCCATAGTCAACCACGCTGGCCAAGTGCGGGTTAGTTGACTTCACACATATCTTTGAATTTCTTCGCTGATATGTGCAGGTTTCCTCACGATGTTTTCCTTCACCGTAAGAACGTCGGGTAAATTATGTACATATGAAAATTCGAAAAATCGAAAATCACATTGGTACATGGCGGGATTCGAACCCAAGACCTGTAGATTACAAGTCAAGTGCTTAAACCACTGAGCCACCGACGCTCTTTCTATCTCTCTCGCTCATCTAATCTTACGCATTTATAATATAAGTAAAATTCTCTCCATAATTAATAACTCTAGGACTTACTTAAAATGATTGTCTTTTCCGTTTCCCGTCTATTAGATCAACGTTGAATTTATTTGAATAAAGAGATAAATTCTTTGTCAACCAAGCAACAACCATGACCCCAACAATCGAGAGCATTTGTCTTCCGTCGCGGTCGCCTTGACTCTCAAGAAAGCGCAACTCACAATACTCGAGAGTAACGGGTCATTGGCAACAAAACTATTTTAATAAATACTAATTCGATCATAAAATATACGAATATGGTTATATGAAAACGGTTTATGTCATTAAAAGCTTAGTGTGTTATCGATTGCTAGTGAACTCCGCCAATTTGTAATCTCACTAGCAAATTATAAAGTGTAAGTAAGAAACTTACACACCTCTATTATGTCTTTTATTTAATTATCTATAGGGAAATTCATTAATTCCTTATTTCAGTTAAAACTAGTGACTTTATGATGTGATAGTGTTTATAATCGTTCGGTGATGTATTCAAAATTAGCCGTTTTATTTTAGCGCGATCGGGCTTCGCAAAAAGCGGTTGAACCGGTCCTGGTTGAGTTGCAAACTTTAGAGGAGTCGAGACAAAACTTAGACAGGAATTGGCATTACCTAATATTTAATAACCGCTTGTGAAATTTAATAATACATAATAGTAAGTAATAGGCGCGGGAGAAAGGCGCGATAAGTCAACAAGACGTGATAAAGTTAATTTACGTAATAATATTAATTACAATCGGTTTATTAATATTATTAAAAGAAAGGTATAACGTTTAAAAAGATACATAAATTAATTATAGTGAGAAAGAAGCGTACGGAAATATGGAAGCAGAACGTAACGTAGATGAGTATGCAGAAAAAGGGTAGGTAGAGATGGTTTGTGCGTAATTTCCGCAGAACGATTATTTTACACACATGATATAGGAAGTATGATGTGTTGGCTTTGTTCGTACATGAGTACTATTTCCTGATATAATTATGTTTACACTAGCTGTTGCCCGCGACTCCGTCCGCGTGAAATTTAAAAAAAACAAAAGCTAGTAGCCTATGTGTTCTTCCAGACTACTCTATGTCTATGCCAAATAGCATCGAGATCTGTTCAGCCATTTAGGCTACAAACTCTAACAAACATCCATCCATCTAAACTTTGGCATTTATAATATTAGTTAGATTTCTTAATATGTCACAATGTGGATTCAGTTACCTAGTACATATTAAGAAAAACTCACTTGTTGTTTAGACGTTACATCGAGCATTTTAATAAGACTCTTGAGTTCGAATCTATATGCAAATTTGACTAACTAAAAATCATAGTTTACAGAATTTAGCTATTTTAGGAGGTGACCGTTAATGGTCACAAAAAAAACAGTGTTGCAAAAATTAAACAAACATGTCAAGTTGTCAGTTTCATTTGTAGTCTGAATACTGCTAAGATAAAGAGATTTTTATAGCCAAACATTTCCGAAACAAAAGATAAAATATACTGCTATCTCACTCACTCTTATTGATAAAACCGAGATGGCAGTAAGTTTTTCTATGGAAAGACGGGAGACAAAATCTTCTACCTTTCGAGTCCAAGGTCATTCCTGTCACTTATTAAGTAGGGAAATAGTGCAATAGGTTAATAGTGCGAATTACATAGTTTACTTTCACACGTTCTAAACGAATTGGATTGACAATTTTGTTATAAATTAAACTGAAATTCACACGGATATGTGACAGGTAGCCTAGAAAAATGGTTGTGAGTTTTAATTGCTTTTTGCGCAAGAAAAAACTAGTCACGGTTCCGTATATTACGCGTAAAGCAGGCTTTAATAATGGTGTTAGATCTACATAAATACTAGTGATCTGCACGGATGTACGTAAATGCCTACTCAATAGTTAACATTAAGATAGAAAACTGTTATAATATTACATTCAAGACAGAATAGTCTTAGTTATAACGACATTTTGTGATTGGTTACAAAAATAGCCAAAAAGTAAACAAAAGAATTAACTTACAATTACGTAAACTTTTTTATTATTAAGTACTAGCTTTCGCCCGCGACTCAATTCGCGTCGAAAAGAAAAAAACAAAGGTGAGTAGCTTATGTGTTCTTCCAGATTATCCACTACATCTATACCAAATGTTATCGAAATCCGTTCGGCCGTTAAGGCTACAAAGTCTAACAAACCATCCATCCACCTAAACTTTCGCATTTATAATATTAGCATGAAGTATGATTTTTCCATCGAACTAATTACATGTCTCATGTGAGTTAAAACTATCTACACTTAATGATTTCGATACACAATTAGATTGTAATATTATCAGTAAAATAAACAACAAAGTACTCGTTCAGAGAAGCAGATAAAAAATGGACAATTTAACACACAGACGGTTTATTTTTAGTGACGATAACACAGACGTTCATTACTGTTAATGGGAGCTTGTTTAACACAGTACAAAGTAAAAATAACCTCCATTATATGCCCTGGATATTGTGTAAACAACTTCTTTGTCCATTAAATACACAGAATTTTGTCTAAAATGTCATAACTTCAAACTGCGACTACTCTATCAAGGGACAAAGAGTTATTCGTAAGTATTTATATTAGAAAAGCTTTATAATAATTTATCAAAATATGCCAAAGTTATTAAATTATCGTACTTAATCGAGTCGGTTTTTAATTATTCCGTTAATTATCATAACCGTAGAAGGACTTGTATCTAACATGGTAATTATAACCTCAAAATGCACGTTGCAACATGCATTTCGTCATTATCGCGAAATAGCAACATTGAACGTACGGTAATTGTTCTCAAATAACACGCTTTATCTGTAGCAAATTTATAATGCACACATAAATACAAATAATCAAGTAAAATCATTATTTGAAAGCCATTCTCATTGTAATAGGTTTTATCGGCGCGTATTTCTCGAGAGAAAAATTACATTAGTGATGGCCACGTTATTTATCATGTTTCGTACTTTTTCTTTGCAATGTAATAAAAATATAGATGCATTTCTATTTTCACATTACAAGCTTTCTTTCTGTTTATGTTTTAAATGTTTCAAATGATGTAACGTCCAATTAGAAAAATTATAATATTCTTTAACAATAGCTTTATAGTACAAAATGACATAGGTACATATCGGATTTCAATATGAAAACCTTGTAACTAAATACCTCTTACATATGTCTTTCCTAATTCATTTCTCCTTAGTCAGATAGCGCAGTGGTCAAAAGTCCAAAGAACAAATCGTTCAGTATCATCTCGATTTTGAACTCTGAAACGTCAACACAAAATTCATTATGCACTGACGTTTTTCGTTGTTTTTTCGCACTATCTTTGGCAAAAGTACCAGATGATTCATTCATTAGCGGAGTCGCATTTCTAGGTCAAAGTGTGTGTGGATATCCGTATTTTATGTTAAATAATATACAGACATAATCGCTTAGTCATTGGCCTGGTCACCAAGGTAGAGTGAATGTTGGTAAACCAATTATTGAAAAAAAAAACTATTGAATAGTTTTTAAATTCAGAATAAATGGGACGCGCGACGTGTTAAAAAAAAATTGAAAATCGGACAACCACGTGCTGAGATATGCGGTAACAAAAATATGAAATAAAACATACAGACGAATTGAGAACCACCTCCTTTTGGAAGTCGGTTAAAAACCAGAAACACGACCAATTATTCTTTACCCCCGAAATGTCTTAAATGAAATGTATACAAGTATAGTAAGGTGCAAAATATAAGTAGCATTTTCTACAATTTTTTTAGCAAATTTGTAAAAATAAAGTCAACCAACCCGCTTTAGTCCAGCGTTATTGATTCAGCCCAGTCTTCCCTAACTTGGGTAGGCTCATAGCAACTATGTGAGATATAAGTATGAGCGGGCAAGAAGTAAAAGTGCCAAAGATTGCCCCTTTACAGTTTTTCACAACTGTTGTAGAACGTGTTGAATATTACCTTACCTACTTTACCTAGTCTTCGGAGAGAATTATTAAAATTTTGTTTAATTCGTTTTGTTATAATAATGTGTACTGCTGGTATTGAGAACTGACTACGCTACGAAGGAAGCACTTTCAATATTATGAAATGATGTGTCTGATTGATAACATGCATAGATAGCATCATTGTGCGTGGGCTATCAATCCAAGCTTCGATGTAGATAATTTATTTGAGCTGTTTTATAAGAAAGTGTTTTAAGATAAGAACAGAGAACAAATCCATATTATTATGTAAGCGTGTTTGTATATGTAATTTAATCTTTTAAGATAGAGAGATAGGTGTAATTATTTGTTTGCTTGAAACTCTAAACTTTGAAATCATAAGTCATATGTAATTTAACGTTGCTTTGTTTATCTTTAGACTTTGATTTGGTATGAGACACCTATTAAAGCTATTTAAAATTTTCATTGTGGACTACTACTCCATAACTGAAAGTGGTTGTCTTGAGAAACTCGGCTGAACCATTTCTTAAGTTAGTATATTAATTTTTACTTATATTATTGTAATGTGTCTGTCAAAAGATTAAAAAAAAAAAAATCATCTGTCACTTTTGACAGCCGAGATACACGTGTTAAAAAAAGAACGTTGATCATTGATCATGATTATTCGCTGAGGCTTGAGTTTTCCATTATTATTGTTTATTGTTCCTCGTGACTACTGTTTTCCTCCTTTTGGATGTGGAAGTGTTGCTCCTACATGAGGCAGCGTAGTCGAAGGAGGAGTGTGCCGCCTGGGATCGGAGTACCTGCTGCCCAGAAGTTTAGGAAGCAGTCAAGAGGCCGAAGGCAGCCAATGAACTGAACCCAGCTGATGTGCTTGTCGCTTCCTTGTAAGCGAGGTTGATCGCTGTTTAAGTTTTTTTTTTAAATTTATAGCTTAATAAAAGCAAAAATGTTATAACAAAAACTATTTTATTTTATGTATAACAGAACAACGCGACATTATAACTTATAGAGTTTTTGGAAAGAAAGTGTTTCTTTCCATTCTATCCAATAAGAAAAAATAAGTGTAAATGTGCGTTAAATACTTTTGTCACGTTAATTTTAATTTTTGCATAAGAAAAGTTTTTTTTTGTATCGTATTAAAGACTTTATTGAATGATAAGTGTAACAAATTGGTTAATTGATATTTCATAGCATATCTCTTCGTGAGAAATTATTGTAAACATGGCTACAGGAAAGTGAATCGAAGGACGATACCTGGCATCGCTGTGCACGGCTTGAGAATTTTAATGGCGCATCACGACGACCAATAAAAGTTTACACGCCGGTAAAGCGCGGGGAAAACCTGCACAGATAATATATTTGAGTAGTGCTTGGTCCAAACAAATGTCACTTTGACAGCTGTCACTATTGTTACAATGGCGGATGCTGGGAGGCTAAGAAGGCTTTTATTTCGGTAACTAATTCTGCTATTAATTCTGTCATTAAAATTATAAAAGATACGATCCATTGGTAGTCGAGTTAAGTTTTATATAATTAAAGGATATATTTCACAATATTAGGCGTAGAACTTTGTTATATAATTTTAATACAAGCTAGAACAAGTCTGCACATTGCAAACAAGTCGAGATGTAATATTTCGAGATGATTTTCTCTTAAGAGAAAAGTGGCTTTGGTTCACGATTTCTATTTACTTAGTAAATTTGGTAAAGACGTGCGAATAAATACGTTTATTATATTAACTTAGTAATAAACTGATCTTTGTCACTTATAAGGAGGCTGCAATATAAAAAGCAAGATTTTTTTAATTACTTAACGGCATCGAAAACAGTGTTACAACAGAAAACCAGGTTATTCTTTTAAAGTAAAGGTGCTTCTGGTCTTTTCAACTTTTTTAGACATATATTTGAGAGATGTTATTAGGAAAATTCATTCATAGTTGTATGTTTTGATAGTATGCTCATGTAAATAAGTTAGAGGATTTTATTAGGAACATATTTTTATATTATAAATTGAATATCATTGTTCGATTTAATTGACATTAGACACTATCAGCGTCTAAATAAACTTAACTGAACCACAGATGTAAGTAAGGACATAAGTCAATTGTAACTTTAGGTACCTATTTTGTATGCGTGAGAAATTGCTTGTTTATTGTTTTAGGTCAAGTATGCATCGAGGAATGTACGTGTCATTTGGATATGCAAAGAAATTTCCTGGTTCAGAGCACGATTGGCTGGCGACTGTTTTAGTGGATTTTAGTAAAAGAATAAGGTGAATTGAACTTTAGCGATATACATCCATATGAGTAAGGATTGAAAGTGGTACAAAGGTAGAGAAAGACATTAAAAGATTGTGTGAAGAGGATATCTTTCTGGATAGAAGGGGAATTAATCAGATATGGCAGCTGAAAGACATGTAAGAGTAATTAGTATTATACATGCGACCAATTATCGCAGGGATAAGTGTGATTATGAGGTATCATTCTATGTTTAAGTACAAATTACTAGTTTATGTACAAGTTAAGATGAAAGTCTAAATTGGTCATGGGGTATCTCCATTGTCAACAATGTATCTGATAAAATTATACAACGAAATCGAAATGTTAACATAAGCTAGTAAACACAAATATCGTAACATTTAGAATCTAGATAATGGGAAAAGTATTGTATTAACTGTGGTAATATGCATTTAAATCATCACAAAATTAAAAATAATGAACATAATTATAAGGTTACTGGGTAAATTCATAAAATAATAATAATAATACAATAGCGTCGGTGGCTCAAGGGTTTGAGCACTAGACTTGTAATCTACAGATCCTGAGTTCAAAACCCGCCATGTACCAATGTGTACCGATTTTGCGAAATTTCATATGTACATAATTTACCCGACGTTCTTACGGTGAAGGAAAAGCATCGTGATGCAACCTGCACATATTGGCGAAGAAATTCAAAGATATGTGTGAAGTCAACCCGCAGTGGGCCAGCGTGGTTGACTAAGGCCTAGTCACCCTAACATAGGGTAGGCTCTGGGTCCCTTAGTGGGTACGTGTAGTGAGCTGGTGATGATGTGATGATAATATAAGATATACTTCTAATTAATAACAACACGGCAAGTTTAGTTTACAATAGGACAATTAAAACCTTTATAAACCTTGCAGTCATGTACACAGTTTGTATTGTACAGGTTAATAAAATGTTGTGACTCAATATTGTGTTAAGAATTGTGTAAACAATTGGTCCGCAGTGTACTATACACCAATAATTTTGCAAACAGTATACAACACGCCAATAATTTCGAATAAGTAAACACATCACAAATTTGGTGTTGATAAGATAATAGAGTACCGAAGATTTTTAATGATTTATTAATTTAATATATGACATACCTAGTTTATGTTTATGTGATTTTTCAGAAGGTTTTTCCGAAAATTAGCAAGTTTTGTCTTACATTTGTTATTTGTGTATAACTAGTCGTTATCAAATATTCGTTATATTGCCGTAGACGAGTATTCTCTGCTTAAAAAAAAAACACTTTATCAAAAGATCTTGTAAACTTAAATTTTGAATAACAAGGATTAAAAATATACTTATCTAATCGACTCATATCTATAGAGACTGCTGGCTACTGCTAAATTAAAATTCAACTTTTTATTTACGTTTTCATGCTATTTTATTTTTAAAAATGGCAACTTTGTTAGTCACACAGATTGTCACTAAAGACACTAGTACACTTGTGCAAATAATGCGTGAAATCGTCACATTCTTTCAAATATAAAATTACACTGTTTTCTTGCTTGCGTTTGTTAGAATTGTGTTTAAAATATGAAATTAGTAATCAAGACATAAATTGCACGATAAAAAAGAGTTTATTCTCTATGAAAAGAATGACATATTGTTATTTAAAACGTAATATTGCATGCTCAATGTGAGTCGTTATGATTCCATTGTCAACCATACTAACCCGGAGTATGTTAAATTTTGTGCAAAAATAACATGCTTGCGTTCTACAAAATATGTATCTCCCATTTTATCGAATCCTGAACTTAAGTAAAGTACTATAACCGGTAAGCCTTGTCAACATAAAGTTGACGCAATTAAGTTATTCATAGATGACTGAATCGTTTTTAAATCGTGACATTGTTATCAGCTGTTTCCACTTACCAAGCGAAGAAAAGAGACAAACATATCCATGTTAATTCCCCATCTATTTCTCTATCAGCATGATAGAGAGACGATGTTACCACAAGCACAATCACTGCACTATATCGATACTGCCCGATTCGCGGGACGCACGACTGCGCGCACGCACGTTCAGAGAGAGACTGAAGGAACAGGCTTCGATTGGAGGCTTCGATTTATGTAAGGCTACATTTTACTATAGATAACCTGTGGCATTCATTGCAGATGTAAAGTTTAAGGAAAATAATTCGTAAATGAATAAATAAAGATGCTTTGTGATAAGATAAAATTAATGTTTATAACGATGTTATAACGAGAGAGTCAGATATACAAGTCAATAGAACATGTTAAATTGTAGATCAAAAATCAATTACCTATCAGCTTAAAATAACTTCAATTAGTAGAGCAAGTATCGTGACGTCACTAGTCCGGCCCCGTGCAGCACGGGCTATTGCTAATGGCAACACTCGGAGGCCATTCCACATTCCGCGCCGAGGACAACCTCATTTGCCCGCGCTACATCAGTGTTGCCCGCAACTCATCTTACAGGGTTCCTTGAATTATTCTTGAAATGTCGTATATCAACACAACTTAGTGACATAATTACACTAGATTTGACATAAAAAGGAAGAAGATTGTAACTTGTAAACATTTTAAGTGAAATGGAGCTTTAAATTACTAATTATAATTATTAATCTCATCTTGTTGATGAAGACTTTAGAAGTCTGATCTGGTGTAGTCTATACTTTAATATTATAAAGAAGGAAGATTTGTATTTTTGTAGGTAAAAAACTCAAAAACTACTGGGCCGATTTCAAAAATTCTTTCAATATTAAAAAGTTACGTTATCAGTGAGTAACATAGTATAATTTTTTTAACTTCACGCGGGCGAAGTCGCGAGCAACGGCTAGTTAAATGTAAAGGGAGGCATAAAAAAATCATTGCTAACCTAGCAATTAAATCGTTAAAGACGCGCTAATACGTTACAGCACCTGCTAAAACAATGTAAACAGCAAGAGAAAGTCAAGCGACCAAGTGACGATAACAAACGCCTTGTCCGATGTCTCTTAAACTGAATATTGATGCGATAAAACCGCTTTAATGCTTTATAGAGACGTGCGCGCAGTACAAACACATTGCGATCGACGGCTGCAGTGCTTGGCATTCCACGATCGAAGTGATTACATTCGCCCATAAGCCCTTGCTTAATCATGTGAAACTAAGGGCTTCATTGATTTGTTAATACGTACATTTGAAAGTGCTTAGTAGATTAATGGGTACTTGAAATTGTGTAGTTTGTAGAACGCAAAGGATTATGACAATGAGAGGCATGCGTCGAATTTAGGCAATTCAAATTGCCAAATATCATTAGGTCGTCCAAAGGTACGTGTCTTGTTTGTCCTTCAACTTGGACAACGGCTAAAACACATTTCCTCTCTAGATAAGTATACCTTCTTGGTTATTACACGTCTCTAGACATAAAATTTGATAGTAGATATAAAATTACATCGCTAACCTTTTATTATTACTGTTATTGTATAGAAAGGATGTATGATAAATAAGGAAATTTATGATGAGAAAGTAATTGGTATAAAGTTGGCAGGGATCCCCGCGGGCGAACATTTAGCGACGATTAATGACTTACAGAAGAAAGGCGATAAACACCTGCCTGACCAACGATTGTACATAGATTTATCTAGAAGAAACTTAGATTTATTTGAATCCTATGAAAAGACAAATGGTGGATGATTTAAGACTGAAATTCTGACCTAATTCCTTCGTTGAATTTTATGCCTCAGGATTTTATATATAGCATTCTGCTCTTGTATCTTGACAAAATACTCTCGCATTATGCAACGTTAAAATGTAAAACTCTATTAAGTTAAACTATTCGAGTGCACAAATATTTTTTGTGAGCTTCAATTAGCTATCAGTCAGTCGAATAGAGAGAGCGTTTATATCTTTTTGACGTCATAAAACTCTCACATAACGATAGACAAGTGTGGAATTAGCGATATTACATTATCGTTTGAGTCATTTACGCCCGTTGCCTAAAAGTGATATCTAAGAAGTGAAAGGGCTCGAAATCACTGTCACAAGAGAATAGATTTCTTTCAGATTTGTTAGGGTATCATCACGTTTTTAGTTACATCATTATAATTATTATGAATGGTGGTTTCTAATAATTGATAGGATAGTGAGCCCAAGTTGGGAATTCGAGATTGATGTGTAAGTCGCAGATTAGTGTGTGTGTGTGTGTGTGCTTTAGATTTTTACGAGAAATATCTTTATTATAAATCTGTAACAATTATTGTTTACCCTTGCTTTGATTGTCTTATCACCACGTATGCTGTTGTTTACATTCCGTATGGATATTTGATTGTTTACAGTTACTTCTATACGCTACACTAATATTATAACTATAGTGGAAAGATTTGTTTTTTTTTTTTGTATCGAATGAACTTAAATACTACTGAGCCGAATTCAAAATCGTTTCGCCATTAAAAAGCTACATAATCACTGAGTGACATAGGCTCCATTTTATTGCTATACTAGCTTTCGCCCGCGACTCCGTCCGCGTAGTATTAAACAAAATCAAGTAGCCTATGTGTTCTTCCAGACTATCTTTTACATCTATGCCAAATTTCATTGAGATCCGTTCAGCAGTTTAGGCTACAAACTCTAACAAATATCTATCCATCTAAAATTTCGCATTATTAGTATAATTTTTTAATTCCGCCCGGATGTATAATGAGTTAAAGTTAAATGGCGGAGTTAAAATGGCACCAGTTTTATTAAATAACTTTATTCAGAATAATTGTAATAACATAACTGTAATATTCTATTAGTTAATAGTTAACTGTTAATTTACTACTACAGAAGTCGGAAGACGGCCGTAGTGAAAGTGTAATGTAGCCTAATGCAAACAATGCTATATAACATCCGAAATTGAATAGACATTACAGAGCCTCAGCTGTTACTATGAGTCAGGTAGAAAGGCAAGTTCCCAGTCGACAAATTAAATGTTATTCAATTTGGGCCTAACAGGTGAAACAAAGGCGCATCTTGTGACGTAACATCCACGTAAAAGCTCTGGGAACTAACAAGTGTATTGAGACTTTAATGTGACTTGCAAAGTGAGGGATAAAAAGGTTCCCACGTATTTAATAAGTTTATATTTTGGAATAGAGATGACAGTTGCTTAGTTAGGTTAAGTCTTAAGTTACGTGACAGACGGACCAGAATTTTTACTCTATTTTTGTTATGCTAACATTTTGTATATCTAAATGACAAAGTTTGTAAAAGTTTGAACACCAAAATATTTTTTAACAGTAGAGTTTTGTTGGCATTAAAAATTCGCGTCTTTATACAAATGTGGGCTGATACAATGTTTGATTTTCATATACATGTCAAATTAAACAATTGTAAAGTTGAAAATTTTATTTAATCAAACATATGCAATTGAGGTTATATTAATAACTACTCTTGCGATTAAGATGCTTAAGATTCGTTTCAGTAGACGACAGTCTTTCTATATTTTTATCGATCATTTACTGCTATGTGGTATTAAGACAAAAATGGGATTACGAACTAACTGTGAGAAGTGTATTTAAAGTGAATTCAACAAACAGCATTCCCTTGTTATTGGAAAGCATAGGAAAGTGAATTGAAAGCAATTCAACTAAAATCTGAGTTTCAAAAGAATTATGCAATTATCAACCTTATACAGACACAATAAGGATTAACGCCTTTTAGATGGTATACCATGGCATTAACCTGATCTTAAATTAGATTCTGCAAGTCCTTTTATAGAGACATGAAATTATTTTATAACCTCACTCTTGGAACTACATTTAAAAACACATCGTATAACTGTTTTTATACGTTGTTCTTGAAAGCTTTGAATCGAAATTGAAACACGTTATTTTTTAAATGTACAAAACAAGTTAACAGAAATATATTCTGCTAACTATTTCTATGACTATTATAGCCAGTTTCTACATTAAACCATTAGTTAGTGTTTTTGGTTCGATAACTTCATGAGATGCGTTTCCGAACTACGTAACTTGAGTTTTACTCTTTTGTAACTTACTTAATCCTGACACTAATGAATCAGTAGGTAATGATGAAATAAATTGAGACTTCAGCAACCCAGCATTAATCTCCTTCAAAATATAGTGAAAACAATATTTTGCGTACATGTGTTTTAGTAGAAACTAACTCTATTGTGTCACAGTAGTAGAGGTTCAGAAATGCGGCAGAACCATTTGCCAAACTGTCAATCAAACATCATTACGGCCTCGAATACATACGTACTCGTATTAAGCGATCTTGTATTATACCATAATAAATAGAGACATGTACTTGTAGTTAAGTATGTCTAATGCATAGTTGCTGAAGTTTCCATTTATTTTTGACCGACTTCCCAAAAGAAGGAGGTACTCAATTCGTCCATATGTTTTTTTTTTTTTTTTTTTTATGTGTGTTACGGCATAACTCCGCCCCTGGTAGACCGATTTTGAAAATTCTTTTTTTATCCGAGAGGTAGTGCTTGCAGGTGGGTCCCATTTTTTTGTTTGATTTTTGGAGTCAAAGACTACGGCGTAGTTAAATAGTTTAGCTCAAAATTGCGTGACGAAATTTGGTGTCATTTTTGCTTTCTATGCTTCCGTAGCCTAAACTATAAGACTTACACAAAAATCATGTATGGAAGAATTATAGCCCTTTAAATTTGCTAAATAAAAGTCCGCAATAGCATATATCTATCTATTAAGGTTGTCGCACAATAACCACTTTTTTCATTAAAATTTCGATCAAAATCTATACCTCACTTTCAACGCTATTACTCGTGTTCGGTATGGATCCTTATCAAAATAAATGTGTCCATCATCAAGAGAATTTAATGTAGATTATAAATGCCCTTGGAACTGTGTAATTCCGATCAATAGTTTAGGAGATATCATAAATAGCAAATTACGAGTCGCAGAAAAAAATACCAACTTGTAACAAAGTTTGCTTTCTTGGCTTACGTAGCCTAAACTATAAGACTTACACAAAAATCATGTATGGAAGAATTATAGCCCTTTAAATTTGCTAAATAAAAGTCCGCAATAGCATATATCTATCTATTAAGGTTGTCGCACAATAACCGTTTGTTTCGAGAAAACCGTCAAATAAGTGCAATCGACTTTATTTAAAACGCTTTTATTCTTATTTGGTATGAATCCTTATCCAAATAAATATGTTTTTCACGATAGAGTATTATATGTAGATCATAATTGCCTTTTACAGTATGTAATTCTGTGGAAGATTCTAGAAGTTATCAAAATATTAAAACTCACGGGCAACAGCGGCGCGCGGCCGCACCGAATTATGAGTGAATGATCGCAACGATGTATTAGTTCTTTACTTAATTTCTTAGATAATCGATTTAGATAACTCATTATTTGTTTGAAAGCTAGTGATTATCATACTGCGATGTCAAGATTCACTAAAAATTGAGAAATAAATAAACTTTTTAATAAAAAAAAAAAAAAAAAAAAAAAAAAAAAAAAAAAAAAAAAAAAAAAAAAAAAAAAAAAAAAAAAAAAAAAAAAAAAAAAAAAAAAAAAAAAAAAAAAAAAAAAAAAAAAAAAAAAAAAAAAAAAAAAAAAAAAAAAAAAAAAAAAAAAAAAAAAAAAAAAAAAAAAAAAAAAAAAAAAAAAAAAAAAAAAAAAAAAAAAAAAAAAAAAAAAAAAAAAAAAAAAAAAAAAAAAAAAAAAAAAAAAAAAAAAAAAAAAAAAAAAAAAAAAAAAAAAAAAAAAAAAAAAAAAAAAAAAAAAAAAAAAAAAAAAAAAAAAAAAAAAAAAAAAAAAAAAAAAAAAAAAAAAAAAAAAAAAAAAAAAAAAAAAAAAAAAAAAAAAAAAAAAAAAAAAAAAAAAAAAAAAAAAAAAAAAAAAAAAAAAAAAAAAAAAAAAAAAAAAAAAAAAAAAAAAAAAAAAAAAAAAAAAAAAAAAAAAAAAAAAAAAAAAAAAAAAAAAAAAAAAAAAAAAAAAAAAAAAAAAAAAAAAAAAAAAAAAAAAAAAAAAAAAAAAAAAAAAAAAAAAAAAAAAAAAAAAAAAAAAAAAAAAAAAAAAAAAAAAAAAAAAAAAAAAAAAAAAAAAAAAAAAAAAAAAAAAAAAAAAAAAAAAAAAAAAAAAAAAAAAAAAAAAAAAAAAAAAAAAAAAAAAAAAAAAAAAAATATGTTTTCACGATAGAGTATTAATATTTAATCATAATTGCCTTTTAAGTATGTAATTCTGTGGAAGATTCTAGAAGTTATCAAAATATTAAAACTCACGGGCAACAGCGGCGCGCGGCCGCACCGAATTATGAGTGAATGATCGCAACGATGTATTAGTTCTTTACTTAATTTCTTAGATAATCGATTTAGATAACTCATTATTTGTTTGAAAGCTAGTGATTATCATACTGCGATGTCAAGATTCACTAAAAATTGAGAAATAAATAAACTTTTTAATAAAAAAAAAAACCGACTTCCAAACAAAATACACTAAAACAAAATCTTCTCAAAAAAACAGTACACTAAAAAGTAACGAAATAATTACTTGAAAATAGTAAACCTCCCTTATTGTAGCTGTTATGTCTATATTGTACAATTATTATTACTTTGAAGTCGGTGTCAGTCATTACTAAAAACGTTACTATACTTTCAATTGTCAATTGTTATGGTAAAAATGTAGAAAACCTTACGTAGAAATATCACTGCATACACCTCGGCTGACACCGACATCAAAGTAATAATAATTGTACAATATAGACATAACAGCTACAATAAGGAGGTTTACTATTTTCAAGTAATTATTTCGTTACTTTTTAGTGTACTGTTTTTTTGAGAAGATTTTGTTTTTATATTTACCTAGTGATTCATTAATGTTAGATTGATCAACTTTCAACGGAGTAAAACTCAAATTACGCCCATTTCACGAAATTATCGTACTAAAAACTCTAACGAATAGTTAAATCTAGCTGGGAAACCGTCCATAAGGAAATTACACACTTTTGTATACAGAGAAAACAGAGATTATGGATTTCCATATGACATTGTCCTAGTATTATGCACATATAAAAAACTTTCTTACTATAATTACATTGAACCAAAATAATAAGAGATATTAAACACGCAATCAACGCTAAATAAAATTAAAAAGCAGCAGAGCATTCTGTACCATGCAGTACCAGGATGCCACAGTGTAGATAGATGTGGATATGAGCTCGCCACCGTTCAATGCGAATTCCCGGTATCCGAGTGATTCACGCTGCCCTGTGACCATATCGTTAAATAGCTGGATTTTACCTTTGTATATCGTTACAAAGTATTGTTTTCTACGTTTAAAAACCTTGTTAATACAAATATGTGACTGATCATACATGTAGTTATGGGGGATTATACCCAACCGTCACCCCGCTCTGTCCCCACATGAAGACAGATGAGAATAAAAAGCTACACCCGTCCCACCTTTTACGACGATGAGACGGTTGGAACTTATTTTTATTTCATAACGGTTCCATCTATTACCTTATTGGTGATAGTGGGACTAAAAGGTGGGACGGATGAAACTTTTTATTGTCATGTGGGGATAGAGCGGGGTGACGGTTGGGAATAATCTTTCAAGGGAATAATCGAATAATCGTTGTAAACTCGTTAAAATCGCTTCAATCGTCTAGATTACAAACACACAAATGCTACAAAAATGTTACTCTTCGGAGCCTGTCCGGTTAAAAATGTGACTAAAAAGACTGAAATTCTAAAAAAAATTAAGATATCGAGAGAATCGTTGTATTTATCACCCATGTTAATATTCAAGGCGATAGCCGAGATGAAATTTAATACAACTACAAATAGATTTTTCGTGAAACCCATTTGTGGATGATAACAGCGTGTGCATTTAAAACTAAGATTCGGTTAGTGACTTCATTGTGTACACGAGGACTGAATGTAGATTAGATAAAAATTGTTTTTTTCTAATATAATTAGGTAAAAAAAAAACAGAAACTGTCCATTCAGCCAGCCAGCCAGTACTTAATTTTTTAAATCATTTTATACATTATAGCGATTAAGAAAAAAAAAATACAGTCAATGTAATTATATCCCAAAATTAAATTGGCATTCAGCATTTAGCTGCATTTTACAAAGCGTCGTACAGAATTTTAATCAAGACGGGGAAATCCTAGTAGATCCAAGTACAAATAATTCGAAATTATATTTAACTATTTTTTTATTGGTCTTTTATAGAAAAGGATCTATATATTTCCTAAAATGTGATGTGTTTCCAAACATTTCCCTGTAGTGTTTATACTCGTCTTCTCTGTATTAAGACTGTGCGCACACCTGAAACTAAACTATCGCATAATTGTTTATTCTCGCTTTGATTCCTATAAGCATATATGGAGGTGTACACACTACACGATTTCAGTTGTGCAACTACACAGTTGAATTGGCTGCTAAACAATCGACAATCGCACAACACTTGTGCGATAGTTTAGTCAAAGGTGTGCTCACGCTCTAAGTGTATTCTTACAAACGTATTTAAATTAAATCGTTAAAAAAAATCGGTCCCGTAACACAAAAATAACAAGGTGTACCCAAAACAAACACGTCAGGAGGTCATCCGTTACACAAAATGACATACAATCTGCACCATAGTGTTGCGCCGTGTCCGATAAATGTCAAATAGTGACGTGCTTTGAATCGACAAACCGCCAAGTATGGGACCATTTGAAATGTCCTTGTGGGAATCGAAAGCTAATGTTTTGTGTCGCAAGAGGTCCGTAACAACGATGCCCTGCGAATTTATTATCGGTTATGCCTTTATGTGTAAGTAAAACATAATACGATGTGTACACCGCTTGCGTTACTTGACGCGTTTGAATTAGCCGCTCTGGGTGTAAATTGATGTCCCAACATCGATGTTTAATCGTTACAATGACTTCCTACTATGCTTTGACATTTAGATTTTGAAAAATAATTGTGATATTTTATTAGAAAAATTAACAAAATGCAAAAAGCTAACATCACGCGGTGTTCCCAGGCGGTCACCCATCCAAGTACTGACCGAGCCCGACGTTGCTTAACTTCGGTGATCAGACGAGAACCGGTGTTTTCAACGTGGTATGGACGTTGGCGAACAGAGTTGTTAACGTAAGTATCGTATTATGAACGAGATAGTAATTCGACAAGCAGTATTTAAATAATCAAAAACCATAAGCCTCCACTAACTTTACCCGTAATACTCCGAGGAAAAACAATTGACATCTTACTTTTATGCATGGGAATAATACATTAAAAATATATCATGATCCATGATTATCTGTACGTAATCACTATAGTTTTCTGCAAAATCTAGGAATAAGAAATTAATAAAAAAGAGGACAAAACGTTTAAGTAATTTTGGCAACCCTGAGCAAGATCAAAGTCAACAAACCTTCGGGTGTTCGACCTTATAATGTTCGCGCACGTCGCGACAACATGACCATACGTCTCCTAATACGTATAGAACTAATAAACCTGGCCCCACAATACGTAAACTACAACTATTTTTATATCACACCTACGCAATTTACTCCGATATAACATTTTGATAAAATACAAACATCTCTTATATCTTAAAAAAATCTTAAGTTTAAGATTCTGTGACATATATAGAAATTAATTAATTGCCCGACTCACAGAAGGGAAGTAGGACACTTGTGTAGGTGAGACAAGCATATGTAGGTTTACTTGAAATCCGTTACACGTATTCGAATAAGTTACTACACAATAAGTTGGGAGACAAAACATAATGTATAATACTAAAATCAGGAATTCTTGTAGCTTATAGTGGCAATTTGACAGCTTACAACTCCGCACGATGCTGTGCTAGATAGTCACTTGTTTTGACTCCCAGGTAAAGCAGGGGCTGGTCACTAGTGTGTTAAATAAAACCTATACGTCCAGTGTGAGCTATGCTATCAGTAAACAGCTGCGGAGGAAATAATTTGCGGATGCGACGTTTGATAAGCTACAAAACTGCAAACACCGACCTTATTATGA
Source organism: Papilio protenor (assembly GCA_029286645.1). NCBI lineage: Eukaryota > Metazoa > Arthropoda > Insecta > Lepidoptera > Papilionidae > Papilio > Papilio protenor. The sequence continues at coordinate 1,118,239 of JAGSMZ010000022.1, forward strand.
CCAATTGAGTACAAATTGTTACATTTTGTGACTGAAATATAATTTAAGATAAACAATTTAAGGTCATGGTAAATACTATAAGATTAGAGACTGTATTATATTATAACCTTTAAATTGCAAATAAAATCCTAGTAAATATTTTTTTGTAGATTTAATCAGCCAGCTAGTAGGCATTGCGATCGTTGCAAATGACTTTCTCATATGTAAGAATTATATAAAAACTATTTGATATGATGTTCGTCATATTAATTACAAGCAATGATGCAACATATGTACTTACACCGTTACAATTTCCTCTTCCTAAGGATCAATGTGAGATTTCCGCTCGGCATAGCAAAGGTCAATAACCTTACAACACACTGATTGAAATAAAGAATGGTGGATACAAATTATTTAATTAACCGATCTTCTATACTTATATTATAAAGAGGAAATATTTGTATTTTTGTATGTAGTAAAATAATTCAAAAATTACTGGGCCGATTTTAAATTTCTTTTACCATTAAAAAGCTACGTTATCAGTGAGTAACATAGGCTATATTTTTTATTATTTCATTTAATTTCACGCGGACGAAATCGTGAGCAACAGCTAGTATTTAATAAATGTTTGTCTGACGAATTGGGATTGCCACTTGACGCTCTGTCAACGTAACAAAGTTAAAAAGTTAAGCGAAAAGTAAATTAGAGTTTTAACAAGTCGCTCTCCTATTACATGCCTCAGTGAATAAAAAGATTGCAAGTTATTTTTATTTCTACTCCGAAAAAGGATACTTGATGTAAATTATTTTATGGTAATCCTTATTTCCGTTGGAATAGATAATTACCTACCAGATTACCAGATTCGCAAATAATTTACGTTTAGTCATCCGAAACAAGATAACTTAGCAAGTTCTGAATGAAACTACGATAGTGATCTTGAATTACTTTTCTTATAGTTTTATGAGTTTATTGATTTTTTTTATATTCCGAGGTCAATGGTACTCATCGAAATGTAAGCAGTTTCAATAGATTCACAATTTTGTATTGTGATTTATCATTTGCTATAACAAAAAGAGGTACACAATTAGTTAATCTTTTTTACTTTGTTTTTTATTGACCATTAAAGTATGTTAATTGACCATTAACGAACCTAATTTGAATTTAGAACCTTGTTTTGCAGATAATATCGAGAGCGTAATGAACCGATCACGGCGGAACAACTGCTACAAAATGGTAGGGAAAAACTACATGACCGTGAAAAAAGATACAAATCGATTTTCACTATAAAGTATTGTGGCGTATTAATTGGTAGAAGCGTAAATCTTTGTGAATCTTCTTGTTTAGTCGCAGGCCTAACAACATCGATTTTGCAAAACTATTGAACGTCTTTTAATCATATAACGCTCGACGTCATTAAAAGTATCTCTAAGCAAATAACTTGGAAAAAAACAGTGGAGGCCGGACAGATCTATTGCTCAATACTGACAGACTTCGAGGGCGCGTTTGCATATTCTATTTACCTATTAATATTTAATTCGTAGTAATTTGCAGGTCCGTTCTAGAGTAGAAATGAATTCAAAGAAAATTAAAATACTTTATCTTAATAATTTTAAAATATGTTTTATTGTTTCTTATTTTTATGAATCAGGTAAAATGCATAAAATAAGAAAAATAAGGATATATGAATATAATGTAATATTATCGACAAAACGTTGAATACTCCTTGATGATTTGAATAAAACTGGTCAATGATTCAGGCTCGCCATTCGATCACGACAAGCACAAAATAAACAAGAGGTAAACTCGCAAAACTACTTTTCTACGCGCGCGAGCTATGCGGTAAAATGCTTACTGATGAGTCATCAGGAATGTAGTGCTTTTAAGAAATACTTCGAAAGTGATATACTATTTTAAACATAAAAAGATTTTTGTATTGGATAGATGTCGAATGCAAATGAGTACGATTCGTTAACTGTTAACCATATATTAAGTAAGTCACAATAAATAGATATCATTTTGGAATAAAAGTTAAGTTTAAGAGAAAATACGTTTTTATTGATTTTGGGTAAAAAATTTTTTTTAATTTCCTAAAAAAATAGCAACTTTTAATTTGGTGTCTAAGAATAATTTATATTGGCAACACTGCACCATGTCTCCATTGTTGCCATGGCAATGCTGTCATAACAAATTAAATTCAGATTCAGCGTCAGATATTAATATTATTACTTTGTGGTTACCAGGCTAGCGAAACTTCGAACAAAAAATATTTTGTATGGCTTAACGGACTTTTTGATGGCAAACTTAACAAATTTAATGTCATGACATTAAATTTTGTCAAGTTGTCATTATGAGCATGCTTTCTCACTCTATCGTCAAGAGTTCCTTTTCTACCACAAGTGTCATTTCAGTTGAAGGTCTTTGTCAAAGTCCGTCAAAATCTATCTTACGGACAAACTAATTATATAATACTAGTTATGTATAATTTTTAGATGAATTTGTGAATAGTTCGTTTAACTGTTAAGTTTTTTAAATTTTATATACAATGTCGATCATGAAACGATTTATAAAATGTGAAATTTGTAGTGTACGGTCCTTTAATAAAATAGGACAAAAAAGAGATTTTACGGCGCAATTCCCATTGGATGAGAACCGGTAATCATTTATTAATAATTTAATTATTAAAAAACGTAAATGTAAAGCTATCATGGTAGTTTTAATTAGTTGTATAAAGTTAAATTTGAAAAATTTATTTTGTGCTAGTGATGTATCTAGTTTACAGTTGTCATTGTAATTTTATTATCGATATTTTTTGTTTCTCAATGTAATGAGGAGTTTCCACTGTCGATATGCTTGTATAAAACATTAATATCCCTCACATTTTCAAAAACGAATTACACTCTCTTTAAAAAAAATGAGACATGTATGTATATACCGTTAATTGAATCCTTCACATTTTACAGAAACGCACGTGTAAACATAATTCTAAGGTACTTTTAGCAGTCCCACAAACTTGAAATTTTGAATATAAATACAGGTCAACGTATAATTAAAAGGAAAAAAATGTAAAATATCGGAATCTGGGTGGATGGATAGAAATTGTTACCTGAAATTTTTTGAAGGAAGGAAAAGGTTTTATCGTAAATTCTAATGTGTCTATTAGGAATGAAGCCAGGTATACAAAATTATTATTTGACAGTTACTCTAGAAAATTATTATTTCACAAAAATTTCTTTTTGTTTTCATTATACTTATAATATTACTTGGCGATGCCTTGTAAATAAAACAAATAAATGTAATTTTGGTGATTATTTTATTTATTTGCTTCCCTTTGGGTAATTTAGGTTCAATGTCAGTAAATGAAAAATTACATTACGAATAATTTTACATTGAGCCTAAATGCAAAGTTATTTGAAATATGAGATTGTATTAAGAAGGGCCACCCAATCACCCCACATTTAATCGATATCGATATCGAGGTATCGATTATAAGAGCCCTTCACTAATGATTTTTGTTAGGTTGGTGCACATGTTTTTTCATTGTGTCGGAATAATTGAAATTAAATATTTTTATCCTGGTAACTTTTTGCCACGAGAAGTGAGTTTGGCAGGTGTCAGACCGAATTCATTCTTTGTTCTAAGTCCCGACTCTTACTTATATGCTCTTTGGTGGTTACTAATTCTTTCAATAAGCTCAAATCACAATGAGCCGATGGTTAGATGTAGAGGTTGGAACAGACGAAATAAATCTTAATACTTTGCCTTCAAATTTAGCTTTGGTTGATCTTCAGAATGATAATGAGTATAAGCTACTGGTTGGTGATTTCGGACGAGGAGAGGAAATGCCTAAACTTAAGGTAAACTTTAAAAAAAAACCAATCATGTAAGCGTTACCTGCAAAAGGGGGGTATAAAAATATAATCAAAAATAAAGAAATATTTAAATTGTGTTCTATCCTTTTGCAGATATTTAGAGGGGCAATGCAGATGACCGATTTAGTGCTCCCTGATCTACCTCTAGGTGTGGTTGGCTTCTACACCAGTGAGACAATGCCTCGTCCATGTCCTGTTATAGCAATAGCGATGAGTTCATGCATTTACATATATCGGAATATGAAACTGTTTTATAAATATTATCTACCATCAGTGGAACAAAATAGTTGCGAATTAGAAATATGGAGACAGGTAAATACATCTTAACTTTTTTGTTTCAAATCATATTAGATGATAGATGTCTCTGAGAGATATTGAACAAGTACTATACTCAAAGAGTAATGTATTTTGTATAAACAAAACATAGATAATAATACCTTCTGTGTTTACATTTTTGGACATTAGAAATTAATTTTATAAACACTACGTTCTTGTGGAACTAATAAAAAAGTTAAAAGTAGCCTATGTGTTCTTCCGGATCAAGCCATTTGGATATACATAGTAAAAATCATCCATCCACAATTTCAACCCTTGTTATTATGATTTAAATGTTTTCAGTTAATTGATCCAATAAATCATAATGAAGAGTCTATTAAAGGTCTAACAGCAAGTCTGCAAGCAATACCTCAGAAAGTGTTAAGCAATCAGTCTAACAACTTTTTAGATCTCGATTTTGAACAAAGAATAGAGTATGTAGAGCAGTTAACAGAGTTGCCAGGTAGAAAAAATGTTGAAATAGTTTGTATTACAACAATGAAAATTAATTCCATAGACAAACATGGAGTCAGTTGTCTGATTGTAGGAAGTGAAGAGGGAGAAATTATTATTTTAGATCCAAATACTTTCACACCTATGACTATGGTAAGTTTTTTTTAAAACAATATTCTTTTATACCATAATGTGAATCATTTTCTCTGATGATCTTATTAGTAACTTTAAACCATATTTACCATAAAATTGTGCAAATTTGCTGATAATTGAATCATTACTCAGGCAAAATTATGTGCAGAGAAGAAAACCCCATACCAAATGGTAGCAACAGGACTATACAATGTTGACTATAGACTGACTGTGGCCACCAGGTGTAAATTGACTTCTATCTGCACTGTTACAATGCTGAAATTGCACAATAGCACATGTTTTTAACTGTATTTTTTTGTGTAACACCCAAAAAATATAATTTGGATACACTAAGCACTAGTATGCACCAAACAAGACATCAAGATGTTTCTTTGTATGCAGAATTTTGCAGAAAATCAACTGTTTTAATTATTATATTAAGATACCAGTCACTGCTTTGCTAAAAGTATTTCAATTTCTAATGAAAATGCACAGATTTGACAAATACTTAATTTGTTAAAATTATAACTACCATCGATGATAACAAAATCCTAATTATTGATTGTGTGTGTCAGAGTGGTTGACTTTGGCCTAGTCATTCCTAATTTCTTTGCTTGAGGGGAATGCTTTATGCATACTCTGTGCCTCGGGGCAGGCACGAGAGTTATGTGGGATACTCCCATAAAGGGCATAACCACTAAACCCTTCGGTTCAATCCTGGTCATTATGTATGATGCCACAGTATCAAGTCACGCCTAACTTAGGGTAACCTTAGATAACTTAGGGATCTGAACCCTCAGTGGGGATGTATAGTAAGGTGATGATAATTTCTAACATGTGATTAATATGTTTCAGAGAAAAATCGGTGTGTCTCCTGAAGAGAGAGTGGAAGGAAGGTCAATTGTTGTTTAACACTGACGAACATATAGTAGCTATTGAAGTGTCGCCCATAGATAATAGTATATTTGTTATATGTTGCAATAATACACTATCTTCTTACAGCAAAAAGGTTAGTATTCTATACAAACACAATAATGTATCTTATATGATGAAATTACATTTAATTAACTTTCTGAAAGTTGAATATAGAAAATTACATATATTAATGTACAACTAACTGTTGCTTCCGACTTCGTCCACGCGGTATATAAAAAAAAACATGGCCTTGTATTACTCAGTGATAAAAATAGCTATTTATTGATGGTAGATTTTTTAAAATCGTCCAAGTACTTTTTGAGTTATTTCAATACATACAAAAATACAAATCTTTCCTGTTTATAATATTAGTATAGGTATTAATAAACACATTGGATGCCATATTTTTTCGGAATATCTATTTTTTTCTATTATAGTGTAATTATTTATATATATTTAATTTTATAAGTTTTTTATTCCAGGGTAAAAAACAATGGACAATAACTCTAGAGCATAGAGCAGTAGCTCTAACTTTGGTACCCATAATGCATTTAGGAACCACTCTGGTAGCGGTCGCTCTTGCGTCGGGACATTTACATTTGTACGATGGAAAATCACGCAGAGATATTATGTTTATAAAAGGTTTGTATGAGTATTATTAACTAGCTTTTGCTCGCCACTTCACCTGTATAAAAAAATCTATAGCCTATGTTACTCACTGGTAACGTAGCTTAAACGGTGAAAGAATTTTTGAAATTCAGTACTTTTTAAGATATTCCAATACATACATAAATCTAAATATACAAATCTTTCCTCTTATAATATTAGTATAGATTGAAACATTTAGAAGGTTTTTATTAAGCTTGTCCGGCTCGAAGGACTAACGTGTTATAGTAATATTTTAATACTGTTTTTTTTTATTTCAGGTGTGGTATCTGCGATGAAATTTGGACAACTTGGACAAGAGGAAAATGTATTTGTAATTGTAACAGCTAGTAAGTTATTTGTATAGCCAGAATTGAATTGAAATCAGAAATTATAAAAAAAACACAATTAAAATAATTACTATACTAATATTTACTGTAATAATACATTTATTAAAAAGAATTCTAGAAACATAAAAATTTAAAAAATTAATCTATAGACAATAAATGATATCAGCCAGTGACAATATTTTTGATTTCAATTGAATTCGAATATAGATAGTTTTTTTAATAGTAAAAAGAAAAAATAATCCTAATTTGCTTAGTGTTTTTTTTTTATTTTTAATATTTAATGTTTTTAGATGGTAATCTAATGTTGAAAATACTCAAGAGAACAGCAGATTTTAATGCAGAAGCAAGTGCGGATGTGACAATTGATAATATTAGCTCAGAAAAACCTTGGCTAATATCTAAAAGATCTAAATTATTTCTCGAACAGTCCGCTAGAGAACGAGAAAATGCTATCGGTGAGTTTCATAGTTTTATGCAGTTTATTGCACTCAGAGACGTTTAGTAGGCACTTAGTAAATTCAGTATGAGAAATACAACGTAGGACTTTTAAAATAACCATTTCCTTGTAAGTTTTATTTATTAAATTTAAAAGGTCTTTTTATTGATTGTTTTATTTGATTATATTGACATTTCCAGAAATGCATGAAACTTTTCAACACGAATTAAATAGGCTAAGGCTTTTGGCAGCTAAGACGCTTCTAGAAGTACATGTTAAATCTGACAACTCTATAGCGGTGGGGGCTCTAGAACCTATACGGCTCACAGCTGAGGTAATTATGATGATTAGTATCCACTTTAGTTTATATTTTTTTATTTAACTAATATGCAAAATTTAGATGAATAAATCTTTGTTACCGCATATCTCTGGGACGACTTAACGGATCTTGTTGAAATTCAACTTATACTTAGAATGTAGTCTTTAAGAATGCACAGAATTCTACTTAACATTTTTTGTTTAATTCCACAGACGAAGTCGTGGAAGAAAGTTAGTTCTTTTATAAAAGTTTCTCCGAAAATGTGTTTGAAACCAAAACGCCTACGATTTTTTAATAGCAAACAATACTTGCCATGAAACTCGACTAGTCTAAATACTTTCCTCAATGACCAGAAAATTGTTTACAGAATATACAATATTGTTAAATTCTACTAAAAAATATTAATTTATACCAGGTAGAGGGTCTAGGTCCTGTGTTTCGTGTGACCCTTATCTTAGAGAACAGGAGCAGGTCGCACGCCGCCGCCGGCCTCGCGCTGCTACTGCTCGCCAACGAGAATAATTACAAGCTATACAGACCATATTTAAAGGTAAGAAACTATCGTTCCTAGCTCTATAATACTTGGTTTGTTTGTAATATGTTTTTTATAGCATACTAGCTTTCACCCGCGACACCGTCCGCGTGGAATTAAAAAATAACAAAAGTGAGTGGTCTATGTGTTCTTCCAGACTATCCTCTACATCTATACCAAATTTCATGGAAATCCGTTCAGCCGTTTAGGCTACAAACTCTAACAAACATCCATCCATCCATCTAAATTTTCGCATTTATAATATTAAGTAAGATATATAGTAAGTATGATTGTGGCAAGAATTCGTCTTAGCGAAGTGATCGCTATTGACATCCACATTTGCAGTATCACCTACATTTAAATGACAGAAAACGGGATAGAAACGTGGTATTTCCCCTTCCTATAAGTCTCCTTCTCCGCAAAATCCACCTCACACTTTTTTTCTTGTAAGAAAGATCTGCTTTTTATTATTATAGGTTTATATGGAGGAATAATAAAGTAAGAATTTCTATGAACTGTATTTCTATTGATTTCTTGGGAAATAAAAAAGTACATGTAGTGATTTTATTATGTTTAATCTTATCTTCTTTAACCACTAAATTAAAACTGGATAATTTTCTTATCCATCATTATCTGTAACGCCGGTATTATGATATTGTGAATAACAGATATGTATCGTTGAAATAATTATAAATTGGTTTTTTTTTTGATAAAATATTGTCTAATTTCATTTTTCGCTCTCTCTCTCTCTCTCTCTCTCTCTCTCTCTTCCCAAGCGAATATCATAGCCAATCTAATATATTAAACCTATCTTAAAGCTTAAAGTAAAACAACTGTCTCTGTTCTTTACAAAGACAATGAGCGGGATGGCGATATATTTTCAAAATGGAAACGAAATTTTCGCACATTCACTTTTAAACGTTTACTTTCGTAATATACGGGTTTCTTACCACGATTGGGTTGTTTTAGCTCCCGATATTTTGCGAAGAAGAAATAATAAGTAAGAAACCCGTATCTTACTAACATTACATTTGTAAAAACGACAGTTTAACGTTTAGTAATAACTTGTAGGTTCCCCTTCTCGGTCCGAATTCCCAACTACGTCTACCAACGAATGTGGAAGAGGTATTCGATGAGAATATAAACCCTGAGGTATTCCTGAGGGGTGTGACTCACGAGGGCGGGCAGCGCGCGTTGCTCAAAGTCCTGCTACTGAAAGAGGGCCAGCACTCCCCCGCGCTCGCCGCCACCGTGCTCATGCCACCCACTGACCCCATCATGATACCTTATGACACACAAACTGACACCGCTTTCCAACAATAAAAAACTAAACATTAATTAAAAAAAGCACTTAATCAGAAAGTAGAAAAGGTTTCTGTGATGTATGTAATTGTACGCATTAAAATGTACAAACGCACAAAAGTGTTTTATTTGTTGTATATTGATCCGTTGAATTCACTTATCGTTAGATAATAATTTTATGATGGTTTTAAACACGTTGATATGATTTGTTTTATATATTTGCTTATCAATAAATAATATTTTAATATAACTGGTTTTACTACTAAATCCTAAAAATTAGATTGTAAGAACCTAAGTTTTAAGTGCAGAAAGGAAGACATTGTTTACTAGAGACCAATTCAAAGGCAATGCAATTATATTTACACATGTAATTTATTGTTAACTAGATTACGCAAGCGACTTCGTCCGCGTGGGATTTGTAAAAAAAAACAACAAAAAAAGTAGCCAATGTGTTTTTCCAGACTATGCTATACATCTATGCCAAAATTAATCGAAATCCGTTGAGCAGTTTTGGCTACAAACTCTAACAAACATCCATCCATCTATACTTTCGCATTTAATATTAGTAAGTTGAGTATGTTTTGGCAGTTGCAGTTAATTAGATGATGCAAACATGCCTGTCAAAAGCTTATGTTATTTTTTTTTAGAAGTCGATGATCACTTTCTTCTCCTCGGTCTTATAGGCATGGGCATCATCAGCCAAAATCTAGGTTAGATAAATGGAGGGGGGGATATCCATACTAATATATTATAAAGAGGAAAAAATTGTATTTTAGGATTTTTATATGTATTGAAATAACAAGCTACGTTAACAATGAATAACGCAGGCAGAGAATATTTTTCAATTCCACGCAGACGAAGTCTCTAGCTACAGCTAGTCATTAACATGCCCATGCTTAGGTAGTAAATCCGCAGCTAATACCCGGTATCAGATAATTTGGTCAATGTCACCTTGATAACAACTAAACCGGTACTGATCCTGGTATCGATTATAAATGAGGAAACCTTTTTCAGGATTAAATATAATATAGAACAAGGCTGATAGCATTTAAGGACTTTTATTCAACATTTGTAGTTCACGACCACGACGGTAATGAAAGTAGCGCCAGTGGTGGAGAAATTGAGAAGCAAAAGGTTAGCGTGGTATGGACATGTTATTCAACGAGACGATGGGGACGTAAACCAGAAAGTGTTAAGACTGAATGTGGATGGAGGTGGGCAGAGGAAGACCGAAGAAAGTATGGATGGATTGTGCGAAAGAGGATATGCATAAGAAGGGAGTGGATTCAGATGTGACGGCTGATAGAAATGTATGAAAGAGCAGCACATACTCTGCCGACCCTTCGTAGAGATAAGGGCAAGTTGATGATGACTTAGTTCACGACGACGCCCTTAAAGTTGCATAATATAAAACGTAAGTACATTCTGCGTTCGACTAAAGATAATGCATTGTTTATCTAAAGTACATTATTGTGACATTGAGAATTATCATATTTATTACTAGCAATACCCCGGGACTCCATCTGCATAGAATAAAAAAAAAGTAGCCTATGTGTTCTTTCAGACTACCCTCTACATCTATGGTAAATTTCATCTTGATCCGTTTTAGGTGGCAAACTCTAATAAATATACATCCATCTAAACTTTCGCATTTATATTTATTTATTTATTGTAATTAATTTATACAAACATTTATACAAAGAAAAATCAATAAGTACCCCTTCGGGCGTGCAATATAATGAGTACAAATGCAGCGAAACAAATATTTGGGACTAACAATATAATGCACCTAAAACCATATCATATTTCAACTTTGACATTTTTAACAAGATCAATCTTAATTATAATTATACTAGCTGTCGCCCGCGACTCCGTCCGCGTGGAGTTTAAAAAAAAACAAAAGTTAGTAGCCTATGTGTTCTTCCAGACTACCCTCTACATCTATGCCATTTCGTCGAGATACGTTCAGCCGTTTAGGCTACAAACTCTAACAAACATCCATACATCCATCTAAACTTTCGCATTTATAATATTAGTAAGATAAGATTAATAAGATGTATGTATATCATCCTATAAATTGAGTAGACTATAGTAAAAACCTTCAATTTCTAATAGACCAATTGAATTTAACTGAACATATTCGTCACCTCAAATGACATTTCATAATTCCTTGTTTATACATCGACGAGGTTCTAACATTAGTTTGAAGAGACACAGACTTTTGTATGGACAATGGACTATTTTATAAATATAAAATGAACGACACGGATATTAAACCGAATGAAAAAGTTATTTGACCAAATAAATATAATTAATGCATTGTTAAGTCGTTTATTTTTATAATAACATTCTACTTTGAATACGAAAATGGGCTCAGCAACCGCTAAAAATAAGTGGGATAACATTTGCATCAAATATACTTTTGAAATATTTCACCTATCTTGCTCATTTTGTCTATGACATACGAATTATTATAAGAAACAAGTAATTTATTGTATTCATTTTTAAAATGTATAGAAAACGACTGGTTCAAATAAGCTATGTTTGTCGTGACTAAGATATAACCTATGAAATAAATCATGTGTAATTCGACTCTCATTTTCTAAATCAATATCTCTTAATTTCCGTTAGCAACAAAATAATCAATCGATAAAATAAATCTAGCGTATAATTTGTTGAAAAGCAGAGTCACCAATCATATTAGTACTAGTAGGACACAGATATTAGTAGTGTAATATGTTATTAACTAGTTTTCGCCCGCGACTTCGTCCGGTTGGAATAAAAAAATAACAAAAGCAAGTGCCTCATATGTTCTTCCAGACTAGCCTCTACGTCTATGCCTTTCATCGAGATCTGTTCAACAGTTTAGGCTGCAAACTCTAACAATCAGCTAAACTTTCGCATTTATAATACTAGTAAGATTAATTTTTATTGTACTTATAGTAACCATACCAGCTTAATTGGTGGCTTCCTTAATTCCCTAAATAGGTGTAGGTTTAATTACTATGAGCAAACCCTCATGTAATGAATTAACTAAAATATTTTATTTGTGTACATTTGGTATCTAATCACAACAGCATTAACATAGCATGGCGTTGTGAAAGAGGAGCCACCCGAAAATAAATGCTTGAGTTGAAAGCAAACACTTGTAACGAATGTCCCAATTTTGATACGATAAAATTAGATAAATAAAATAAATCTTTGAAATATTTTATTTCCATTTTTGTAATTTACAAATTTCACTTTTCACTCGTTAGTCATTTGGGTAGAGAAAAGTATAGTCTCCTATAGTTAAGTAGGGTTGTTACTCTTCGGTCTCCGCTCTAGGGTTGTCCTCTGAGGTTATTCTACGGTAAACTAAAGTAAAAAAACTAAAGGATTATTCATGGTGTAGGGTAGACCAAGACCATGCAGGGTTGTTCACGTAAGGGTAGGGCGTTGGTTTGTGGGTTTCAATGTTGCACTGTTCATTTTCAACTGTGATAATGGAGGAACTCATTACTTGTGTCGGTAAAAAGGGAGATAGTTTTTCTTAGCACAGTTTCTTCGTTGCAATTTTTGTGGTCAACGGAATCGATTGGTGACGCCCACGATGGATTATCTATTTTCCTATCAAATTTTACTTAGTCTATTCTAGGGCTGTACGTTTGCTGCTAGCGGTCACTTATCGAGGTCCGTTTCGATATCTTATCATGGTTATAAAGCGCTTATCAGCTCACCAATGATATCGGCAGCAATGAGTAATGTAATGCCGACTAAGCTTTCCTATTACAATCGTTTTATGGTTAAAGTAAGTACAGTTAACTCAAACGTGGTACAATATAAGACAAAACATTTTTTTTATATAAAATACTAGCATCAGCTAGTATTAACTAATATTAGCTGTTGCTCGCGACTTCGTCCCTGTGAAATTAAAATATAATAATATAGCCTATGTTGAAATCGGTCCAGTAGTTTTTGAGTTATTTCAATAAATACAAAAATTTCCTCTTTATAATATTAGTATAGATTAGCAGGTTTTTGGGAATTCCCTCATATATTTTGTACCATTCCAACTTGTCCTAGAAATGGTTTACGATAATCGGCAATTGGTTGGATTCGGATCTACGACCACGTGATCGGAAACCAGTACCATTAACCATTAGGCTATTGACGCTTTTCGATTGTTTAATATGTTCAAACGGAACGGAAATCGTAGTTTCTTGTAGAATTTCGTTTAGTTCTTCGTTTTATTGATAACTATGTAGTTACTTAGAGATTTATTTCTAATGACTCGAACAATAAAATTGGGATAATACGCCTCATTTTAACGGTTAAACTTTTTTCGGACTTCATTATCTCGTCAAAGAATTGGTTACAACTTCTAATGTGATAGAGATAATGGGAATAACTAGCGTTATGACCCTTTGTAACAAAAAAATAAATAGAGCAAAAACACGTTTTCAGGTAAACGTACCTGTCGTGGACATTTATAAAACAAAATTTCACTAAAATAAAGACTAAGATAAAGAAAGATGTGTAATATCTTGTATGTATTTAAGAAAATATCTACACTTAATCAATTAGTTACTTAGTGCATTTGCTATTATAGCAGCTGATAAATACGAAGCCAAGATAAATAATTCATTTGGACTTGGCTTTATCGCTATCCTTGTTAAATTATTGATTACTTAACTGATAGAGCTGGCTTTATTAATACGTGTTATTTTATGGTGTAATCAACTAACGTAAATAATAATAAATATAAACAATCAATTATAAACATCGTTATTTTAACTGCATAGCAGAGTTGTGAAACTGTTGTAACCTTTATTCCATATGATGAATGAAATTTTTTAAAAAAACCTACGTTACTCAGCGAAAACGTATCTTTCTAACGGTGAAATAATTTTTGAAATCGGCCCACTAATTTTTGAGTTATATCAATACATACAAAAATACAAATCTTTCCTCTTAATAATGCTGGTATAGATGAGAAATCTTCGCTAAGGGACCTTAGGGACAAATTAATAAATCCATCTGCGACAGTTTAACTACCATTTGGATATTAACATTTTGTTATCTGATTTATTGTTTAATAATATATTTTATTAACCAAATCACAAAATAGTCGCTTTACGATTAATCTCGCATCACGTCAGACATCAAGTGGCATTTGCCTATTTTATTTTATTTCCTGACTAACTTATTGACGTAGAAACAACGAGATGTTACAAAGTTTTTCATAACATTTTATTAAAACAATGCCAAGGAAATCTCACGTTGGTTACGTCATCTCGTTTTTTTTATTATTTGATTAACATCACTGACTTTGTTACTGAAAGCGAGGTTTGCACTCGTTTGTAAAAATAATAAATAATGTTTTGTTGTTATATTAGTAAGAAATATCTTATTAGAATTTGGAAATTAGAGAAAGTGTATTTTCAATGTTACAAAATCCTATTTTCATCTCTTTCAACATTCTTTTTTTTACCTGAATAGCACAAAAACTCCATAAAATATTATATCTTTTCTTACTTCACCTGTTCTTCATCAATTTATAGTAAAGCTTTTTCAAAAAGTTTAAGTATATATCAAATATTATCAGCATAATCTAGGGGGGACAGTACATTTTGGAGAATTTCCAATCGCTCTCTGATACGGATTATCAGTGTTACGATAAAAATGATTAACTTAAATACATTGTTGAAGTTGATAATAACATAGACAAAGCTTGCAGTTGATTCAACTTGACATACAGATACAAATAAATACAAAATACAAATATTTTATTGGTAAGCGAATTACAAGTCATAATGTTAAAAAATAAAAAAAACTTTACAGATATTCTAAATAAAAATTGTGTACATAAAACAATCATGGTAGGAAAAATTGTTCTACACTATAGAAGGCTTTTTGTATTAGCCATGACTTAAGTTTATTTTTAAATGACGCGAGGCTGGTAGGTAGGTATGACGTACTGGAATACTGGAATAAACACATTTTGTTACTGCATCTGTTGGATTTTCAAGAAACCCGACTACAAATTCTGTTTCATCATCACCAGCTCACTATTTTTCCCCACTGAGTGGCTCGGAGCCTACCCTAAAGTAAGGGGTGACTGGGCCATAGTCAACCACGCTGCAGTGCGGGTTGGTTGACTTCACACATATCTTCGAATTTCTTTGTCGATATGTGCAGGTTGCATCACGATGTTTTCACCGTAAGAACGTCGGGTAAATTATGTACATATGAAAAATCGAAAATTGGTACAGCGGGATTCGAACCCAGGACCTGTAGATTACAAGTCAAGTGCTCAAACCCCTGAGCCACCGACGCTCTTCTGGCTTAGAATTCTGTTTTGAAACTCAAAAATAAATGTAGAAATTTGTAAATTAACGTATATTTTGGGCGATGTGCCGTCGTTTAGTCTCCTAGGTCATAGGTGTAGACCTACTTTTTTATGATTTAGGTTAATCTGCTTTGTAAAGGCTAAATAACGTCTAGTATATTCTACGAGAAATGGACCTAAATATTATATGTTGTATATGAACCGTATGTTTCGCGATCGTAAATTATTTTTTTATTTTGATAAATGAAAAACTTTTAACATGTAATCTTTTCTTTAATTCTCTATAAATATTGCGAAATGTTACAAAGATAATACTCTTGTTAACGAAGGATGACTTGAGTTTCGAGAGCTTATGGTAATACTAAATATGTACATACATATATGAAGTACATTACCTATACTTAGATTTAAAGTATAAAGAGGTCATATAATTCTGTCCTGGGATATTTTGTTATAATGTATCGACAATAATGACAACGATCAACCTTTAAATAAAATAAAAAAAAAACAACATTTTGTATAAAAATTTTAATTTACAATTGTATTTTAATATTTGTCAGTGGAATATAATGACGGTTATAAGACCACCAACAATCACACAATCATTGCATTTTGATATACATAAGGTTTATAATTTAGCGATTACACTCATTATATGACAAAATTGGTATCGGTTATCGCAGCGCAACCCTATCGTAATCCACGTACAATGATAAACATCGTGCCGCGAAAATTTAACCGGACACCGACTTCGAAAGAACTCAGTTTGTTTGTTGATTTCACTTCTGACCTACCCCCAGGTGAGTACAACATTTTTACACGAGTTCATTATGTAATACCATGTAATTGCCCTACTATTGTATCTATAACTTATTAAAACTTTCGTAAGACATACCATGTTAATTATAAAACAGGGTGTTACTAGTAGGTGACCACACCGAATGTTTTCACGCAAGTAAAGTTGTGTTTTATAATTAATATTGTATCCTTAGTAGAAAAGTAGTAAATAATCAAACTTATTGGATTCCAAATGTGACTTAATTTGGCTAAACTGTCCATAATTTAGAATTTCAGTAACACTGCGAGACAGTCATTTTAAAATAATTAGAGTCTCTCATTTCGCTAACAAATATATAGTTACTTGTAATCTATCTTACTAATATTATAAATGTGCAAGTTTAGATGGATGGATGTTAGAATTTGTAGATTAAAACGTGCTAAACGGATCTCGATAAAATTTGGCATAGCTCTACAGCTATATTCTGGAACAACACATAAGTCAATTTTTTTTAATTCCATCCGCTTATATAGGTGTAATTTTTAAAATAAATGTAATCAAAAACAAGACTGGCACAGTGCCTTAATTTGTGTAAGCGTAGGATTTGTGTGCTGACTTTAGGTTCAATTTTATTTAATCTATTTATATTAATAACGTGGTTGAAATTGGAAGTCGTATTGCGTAATTCGTATTCTCACAGACCTCTCAGAGTCTGCAGTAAGCGTGTGACTAAATGTATTTTAAATTGTTTTGATCTATAAACAATGCGGAAACGAATTGTCGCCGGACACATTATGCGAAGCAATAGTATCCGCTGTCAAACGGTCATTGACCCTTGTCATTGATCATACATCCTACATCATCAGGACTAAATGCCTAATATTTCTTTTCTCTATAAATTAAAGAGCAAGTACATGATTGCCAGTTACTATGTGAAAGCAACCGTGATCTAATTCATTAACAAATGTATATTTTGTTTCAGATACCATAAATTAGCCATGTCTCTCGACGAAGTAAGTATTCTTTGAAAGCATTTTCTCATACGATAACGCTGTACCCAAAGATCTGAATTACGATGTATTGACCCAGAATACATTGTAGACCCGGTTTAAAACGGTTTTAATTTATTTTCAAGTTGTACTTTCGACCAGTTTGTAAGATTCGAGATTCTTGGCCATTTAAGTTGTTAACCGAAAAGCAGATTTATTAAAAAAGGATCACTAATACTATTACGTCAGACGTTAAAAATAATTTGCCAGAATATAGTAAGTTTGAACGATATCTGAAATAGTATTTTTAAATATTTTTCCTTTATAATTTTTTCATATCGATTTATAATCAATCAAAACAATTACACAATCAAAGAGATAATTTAAAGCTTATAATGTAATTACATTGCATCAAGGCCACTATTTTATCCTTTGTTTGTTCTTGACAAAAAATATACATTATTAATATGCAAAGACACTGCAAACTTACTTATTATTACTAAACTGGCAAATAATTAGTCTTTGTCAGTATTATTCGCATAGATGATTCCACAATGTATAATATTAATTCAGAATCCTTTTATACACCCTTGATAGTTTTCTTTTTGTATTGACAGCAATTCAAGAAAGTGTCAGAAACTGTAAGGAACTGGAAGACGAAGCCCAGTGACAACGAGAACCTCGCTCTGTACTCGCTCTTCAAGCAGGCGGTGTTCGGAGATGTTAACATTTGTAAGTTGATTATTGCGGTTAATGCATTCACTTTGCTGGTGTTATAGATCAGAGGGAAAAGATGGATCACAGGGGGCATACTTGGACATTTAATATTCCCTTGGACTAACTAACTCACCCATATTGGATGCAGAATTATCTCCACGTTGGATTTCCTTATGTGTTACTAAAGCGTTTGTTTGATTGTTTTAGGTTAGATCATTGACAGAATCAAATCAATGTTTGATTTACTTAAAAACTCTAATACTGGTATGCTCTCGTGACGTGTACGAGTAAACACTCCGCTGATATGTATACCAATTGCATAATATTACTATTGTTTGTACTTTGGAATTACTAAAAAAGTGTAAATGAACATCATCTAAACACCTGTCTTACAAAATTAAATGTAATTAATTATCCTTGTCAACAATTACTTACGTCATAAAAAAGTCACAAGTATTCGATACATGCGTAAATTATCATTTTATATTATTCTTGTGAATATTTCAATTAATCAGTTACTCTTTCCAGCTGAACCCAGCGGTATTGTAGAGAAGGCAAAGTGGAACGCATGGACCGGCCGCAAAGGCATCTCCCAAGACGACGCCAAGAAACAATACATCGAAATGGCTGAAAAGTTACACTCTAAATACGCATAAATTGATTATTTATAAGATTAGATGTTACGTAATAAATTAATCTTCTCACATACTCAAATATTCATTTTTTACCTTTTGTAATTAAATTGTATTCTGAAGAATGTGTTTTGGTAAATAAAATTCTCTCAAATTGTTTGATTGGTTTTAATTTCGTCGAACTACAAGTGGGCGTTGCTAGGGGACGTAGGAGGACGTCTCCGATAGAGTAGAAAAATGTAAAAAAGATATAAAACTACCTCGAATAAGACCATACTAATGGTAGCTAAAACCCCCCAAAATCTACATAAGAAACGCAAAAATCCCTGGAAGTATTCCAAGTGTGAAAACTTTATGGTGGTTTGGGGTTAGGGTGAACACGATATTTTCCCAAGTGAGAAAACCGTAGAAAAACCGGTTGCGCCATTCCTATAGAACCCATCAATACCTAATATACTATGCAGCATCTAGTACACTATGACATTGATGTTATCTCTGTCTCTTCAAAGGCGATAACGGAGATAACAATATGTTTCTGTTCGTTGCCAATGCAGTAGAAAACCTCGGTCACAACAATGTTAATAAGAAAGGTTATAAAATAGCTTAAAAACACTAATTATAGTTTTAAGGTAATTATAATTAAAAAGGGTAAAGTGGATTTAGTCATTGTTTAAACAAATTGAAAAAGTACAATAACGTAAATGACGAAAATAACCTAATTAAATGTTATTTGTAAATTAACTCTTGGATTAGGATAATTAGGTATGTCATAATTCGTAGGAGACCACGTCAGTAGTTTACTAATCCAAGGCAGCTCGCCGAGCTGTTTTCTTCGAGCATTGCACGATTTATTTAGTCATCCACCGGATCCGGTCTAAAGAGGACGTGTTCGATTTACTCATTCTTGTAAGTTTGTGACGTGTTATACCTTCAAATTTTAAAACACTGTGATATTGATATAACCTTAAGTGGTTTACAGCATTAGCAATGTTATGTAAAATATTCCAGTTTATAAAATCAAACTTGTTATGATTACAAAGTGATATCGTTTTTTGTTTTAGGTTAATTCGCTATTTTGACACATCATGTCAATGCAAGAGGTATGTTTTTTTTTCTTTTTTTAAATATCATAATAAATAAACAAATGTTCAGTGAGTTAAATAGTTTTAACCTTACGTTGTCATTGAATTTAGTTTATGTATTGGAGTACTTTATAGTGGATGTTTTCACGAATGTATTGAATAGTAATTAGTTTAATGTGAATTGAAAGTCATTGACACTCATAAAAATGTAAATACATTGGAGAGAGTTTGCTTATTGGAACGTACCATTCAGTCAAGAACACGAGTTTTTTTTACAACCTCACAGTTTGTTTTTATATTTTATAGGGATACATTTCAGTGTATTGAGTTAATTTTAGTAAAAAATTATTAATACTATTCTATGAAATTATAATAAATATTCTCAATTACAGCAATTTGACCAAGCGGCAGCCAATGTAAGGAATCTAAAATCACTGCCAAGTGATGGGGACTTACTAGAACTGTATGCCCTATTCAAACAAGCTTCAGCGGGAGATGCTGACCCCGCAAGTAAGTATCAGAAAAAACAATTTTTAATCTAACTCAATAAAAATATTAGTTAAATGCTTACTCCTACCCTGTACTACAATTTATTTGAAAAAAAAAAACATTATTAAAACATATAAATTAGTAACATAAGTGAGATTTAACTATAGAGTATGTAGTTTGTTTTAAAAATATTCAGGTCATGTAATTTAACTGTAGTTTACTATAACTGTTAAAATGATGGTAAACTTTACCTACATACATGTGAATATTTTATGTCTTATATTACCATTAACATACTTTCACATAAGTAGTTGAATTAAAAGTAGAATATGTTTGAAAACACTACAAATATGGTAGTTTTCATGTATTTTAAATAAACTATTTAAAGATAAAGAGGAAGATGAGAGATTAGGAAAAATTCCAATTAGAGTTAGAACAGGATTTAGTTTAAAAAAATTGGTTGTATCCTAGAAAAAACACAAAGTATATGTTTGCGGTCTTTGAAAGTTAATAGAATAGTTAAGGGCTTTAGTGCGTCATATTTAATGTTTTTGGCATTCCGAGTTTCATTCTTCTACCCATCTATATGAGTTATCTATGCGATAATTAATTTTAGTGATTTTTTTTTACTTAGCATCATAAATCAATGTAATATTTTGATACTGTATAGTTATAATATATTTTTAATATTGCAGGCTCTGAATGAGCGGGCTTCATAATCTATACTTCTATATCTATACTCTATACTATATACTTATATACTTATATACTTATATACTTATATACTTATATACTTATATACTTATATACTTATATACTTATATACTTATATACTTATATACTTATATACTTATATACTTATATACTTATATACTTATATACTTATATACTTATATACTTATATACTTATATACTTATATACTTATATACTTATATACTTATATACTTATATACTTATATACTTATATACTTATATACTTATATACTTATATACTTATATACTTATATACTTATATACTTATATACTTATATACTTATATACTTATATACTTATATACTTATATACTTATATACTTATATACTTATATACTTATATACTTATATACTTATATACTTATATACTTATATACTTATATACTTATATACTTATATACTTATATACTTATATACTTATATACTTATATACTTATATACTTATATACTTATATACTTATATACTTATATACTTATATACTTATATACTTATATACTTATATACTTATATACTTATATACTTATATACTTATATACTTATATACTTATATACTTATATACTTATATACTTATATACTTATATACTTATATACTTATATACTTATATACTTATATACTTATATACTTATATACTTATATACTTATATACTTATATACTTATATACTTATATACTTATATACTTATATACTTATATACTTATATACTTATATACTTATATACTTATATACTTATATACTTATATACTTATATACTTATATACTTATATACTTATATACTTATATACTTATATACTTATATACTTATATACTTATATACTTATATACTTATATACTTATATACTTATATACTTATATACTTATATACTTATATACTTATATACTTATATACTTATATACTTATATACTTATATACTTATATACTTATATACTTATATACTTATATACTTATATACTTATATACTTATATACTTATATACTTATATACTTATATACTTATATACTTATATACTTATATACTTATATACTTATATACTTATATACTTATATACTTATATACGGTTATAAGTTAGGGGTCAAAGTATCAAGACGGTTGAACGTTAAGTAATACGCTAATGTATAAGTACTTAGCATATACATAAGACAATGTCTGAGTTTTGTTATGACGCAATTCACAGACTTCCATATACATACATTGTCCATTTTCATCATTATCAATAACATTTGAATTGAATGTTTACAATATTTATTGAATATATTCTAAAAAATAAAAAAACTGTTTTTTTTTTTTTTTTTTTTCAATAAAGTAATTTCTGTTGATGTTTCAATTTATCAAGATCAAAATATTATAGCTAAGTTATGTAAAACATTACAACATACACACACACACACGTTCGGTTTTTCCTCTAAAAACCTCTGTTTCTATAGACAGAACAAAAAGATGTTATCGTATATTTTTTTGTCCTTCAATCGTCATTCTCGACTCATGTTTTTATAGATCAAGTAAGGGAAAATTAAATAAGGAAACGGTCCAATGAACATTAACTATAGACTTAAGAATTATGTTTGATGTCATAATTAATACTAATAATTTAATATTATTGCAT
Source organism: Papilio protenor (assembly GCA_029286645.1). NCBI lineage: Eukaryota > Metazoa > Arthropoda > Insecta > Lepidoptera > Papilionidae > Papilio > Papilio protenor. The sequence continues at coordinate 1,140,861 of JAGSMZ010000022.1, forward strand.
TTCACTTCAAGATTACCAACTTTATTATTTACTAGTTGTTGCTTGCGACTTCGTCCGCGTGTTACTCACTGATATCGTAGGTTTTTAATGTTGAAAGAGTTCTCTCAATACATACAAAAATCCATCTATATGAAAAAAAAATCAGACACTTGTGTAGTAAAAAAAAATCGATATCAAACACTTCGATAACGATTATCGTTGCGAGGGGCTTTGATAAAAGACATTATCGTGATGTCTTACACCTGTGTCACAGTATTCTAAAGTACAAAAAAATCGATATCAAACACTTCGATAACGATTATCGTTGCGAGGGGCTTTGATAAAAGACATTATCGTGATGTCTTACACCTGTGTCACAGTATTCTAAAGTACAAGATTGTATTGAAAATGCATTGTTCATGCGCACTATGTACTTACGAAGGCCCTTCTAGAACAATTCACCTTACATCAATGTTGCGACGTTGTTCACACGTATAACCTCCAATTTAACAATTATTACAGCCTTAATTATTGATTTAATTACGCATATTAACATTTACGGCTCAGCTTATCCTCTACTGGCTATACTTTGAAATACAATTTATGTGTGTACAGTTTAAGTGTGCCAGGATTTTTTTTTCCAAAAATCTGCCATAGGTTTTGCTAAGCATTAAGAAAATTTGACTTGAAGGACCATATTTTTTTTTTGATTAGTTGAAAGTACTCTAGTGTTTTATATAATTTTACGCATATTTTTTTGGAAAATAAATTTTTTCGTCAATGAAATTAAAAAAATATGTTTTCTTACCCTGTTCATTATGTACTTAACTTGTGACGTCTGTAAATAATCAGTTTTAAAATATCTATTATGTAATTGGCGTAATGGTATATTTTAAATCTACTTACACGCGGTTATAAGTTAGGGGTCAAAGTATCAAGACGGTTGAACGTTAAGTAATACGCTAATGTATAAGTACTTAGCATATACAAAAGACAATGTCTGAGTTTTGTTATGACGCAATTCACAGACTTCCATATACATACATTGTCCATTTTCATCATTATCAATAACATTTGAATTGAATGTTTACAATATTTATTGAATATATTCTAAAAAATAAAAAAACTGTTTTTTTTTTTTCAAATAAAGTAATTTCTGTTGATGTTTTAATTTATCAAGATCAAAATATTATAGCTAAGTTATGTAAAACAATACAAATCAACATACACACACACACGCGTTCGGTTTTTCCTCTAAAAACCTCTGTTTCTATAGACAGAACAAAAAGATGTTATCGTATATTTTTTTGTCCTTCAATCGTCATTCTCGACTCATGTTTTATGTCCGACTCGCTCAATTATTACTATTTATCTTGTGTTAACACTATCATGATCAAGTCGGCAATGTACGAAAATTACTTTAAAATGTTTTTTTAGTATATTCTTCCCTTCTGTAATGACCCTTGAACGTTTCCTTATGGTATAAATTATTAACTAATGAATTATTTAAGTGATATTTATTTAAATTCAATTTTAAAAAAAAAATCTTCACTTGATCTTTGACAAAATTGTATTAAAAGTTTGTAAACCAAACCAAATAAAGTTTTAAAATGCCCCATTAAGTAGACAAAAAACCTAATAAATATTCTTTTTCTCTTTTTACAGACAGACCCGGAATGTTCGACTTGAAGGGCAAAGCTAAGTTCGACGCGTGGAGCAAAAAGAACGGCATGTCCAAAGAGGACGCGCAAAAGGCATACATCGCGAAAGTCGAAAGTCTCGTCGCTACCATTGGACTCCAGTAATGGCCAACATTGGCTCACGTGGCCAATGTAACCAACATGTGGCCAATAGCTTAGTAAATGATGGAGAGTTGATATGAGCGGATTGTGCACAAGAAAAATCAAAAAATCAACTTTACCTATAAAGTTTTTTTTTTAAATATCGTCTTCCATATTTTTTTTAAAAGTATCATGTTTGTTATATTTTTTATGAATTTAAAATCATTTTTTGATATTTTCGGGATGCCGTCCGCTTCATAAATATTTATTTCTCGGCTTAGGTTTAGGTTACAGGTGTGTAAGACATCACATTAATTAAGGATATAATTTTCGTCTACCTACAGCGGTGCTGTGGCATTTTTTATGCTGGTGTATTTTGTTATTTTCTTATACTGCATGAAAATAAAAAACTTATAAAACCATAAAATATTTGCATTTTTTTATTATGACACTATTAAAAAAAATCTTTATGTAGCTGAGAAGTGAACCGCGTACGATGAGGATACCATATAAAAAATCAAAACCAAAAAATATCATAAGAACATATTTTTTTATATTTTTAGATAGATAGATAGAAAAAATAATAATATTAATGTACAAATATCACAAAAAAACACGTGAAAAAAACTGTCCTATTCTAGTTTACTTCTTTTTTAACCTCTAAAAGTTATTGCAAAATAAGACTTAAATTACGTTCCTATAATCAAAAGTACAAAAAAATAGGTAAAACTAATGTAAGTAACCAATAACACCGCAAGCGATGACTGGTCCTGAACTACCAGTTAGAGCGCTCTCTTCAGTCCCCGCCCTGCCGTAGTCGTCCTCTCCCTTGGTTATAGCTAACGACCTGCCGACAATGGACCTAGGACCGGCCAGAGAAATCAATTCATCGATGATCTTGACGTTTAAAGTCGCTCCCTCTTCCGCCTTAATGTTGCCCAAGTCGCCTACGTGACGGACTGGGTCCCGCGGACCACCGTGACGACCCTGGAAGGATAAAGTAATTGCAGACCGTAATACTTATGATTCATAGCGACACAGATTAAATATTTAATTTGAATTTACTATATTGTGCTAGGCTTTAAGTTGAAGTTGGCACATTTAGCAAAAGAGTAAAGTTCTCGGCCTGTCAATTCCCTTGTCTTGGTATACTCACATAATAAGCGATGTAGTGCGGTCCGATTTTCTTGCAATCTGTATCAATGTTCCCACTCTGGTGCACGTGTAGGCCATGCAGGCCAGCAGAAAGGCCGGTGATGTTACCCTGTATGGACACGGGGCCGTTGGGCGCCACCTGCGTGAAGATCAGTTCACCACTAACGCCGGATTCCACGTCATCTTGCAGAAATACCACTGCTTGTAAGCCAGGAGCTGATCTAGGTCCCTGTAAAATACATTAATGATTGTTATTAGAAGTTTTACGGCAACAAGATTCAATTCGAAATGCTTTGCTTAGAGAAATATGCCACAAAATCTACATGAAGAAAAGTAAACGATTGTGCTACGGTAAGCGAGGCTATTTAAAAAGACAATTGATATGTTAGAGATAGGTATCCAATTATGGATGTTTTGTTGTGGTAATTAATGATTACATCTTATAATTTTAATATAATGACATAGGACTAAACGAGCGATGTCCATGGCACGTTTATAACCGCAGATTGTAATGCATGCAAACGGAAGAAGTAATCTGCAATTAATTTTATTGTGGTGGCTGTGACTAAGGATCATAAAGATTTCATTGCACAAGCTTTCCTGTGTCAGAGTGTTAATTATCTAGAAACTTGACATACATAGAAAAATTGTTTCTAACGCAAAACCACCTAAATATTTCTTTAAAACAAAATAGTAAATGGTAGAACCATCACACAAATTATTTTATAGTCTGTACCACAGATAATACAATACTATGGTATACTTGTACATAACTAATGAGATTTTTGGCTATCAATCAAAGAGTCATTCCGTATATTGAATATTAGAACAAGTTCGCGTCAAACTCGACTCTGGAGGACAAAGGTGCTTCGCCGCCGCATATCCCGTGCGGTGACACCTTTATGCCGGAAATCCAGTTTCGTCAGAGATCAGTGCGTATAGCATTGCAATCTCTCGACGTCAACAAGTCGAGTGGGCCAGACGGTATTCCTCCCATTGTGCTTAGGACATGCGCTCCTGAGTTGGCACCGGTTTTAACGCGCCTGTTCCGGTTCCTGTACTCCATCGGCATAGTCCCGAAGTCATGGAAGACTGCCGTAATACACCCGATCCCAAAGAAAGGCGATAGTTCGGATCCGTCCAACTACAGGCCGATTGCCATTACCCCCTTGTTCTCGAAAATCATGGAAACGACCGTCAATTGCCAGCTTATGAGGTACCTGGAGGAGCACCAGCTGTTAAGCGATCGTCAGTACGGTTTCCGTCAACGTCGCTCAGCTGGTGACCTTCTTGCGTACCTCACGCATAGATGGTCGGATGCAATCGAGGGCAAGGGTGAGGCCCTGGCAGTTAGTCTGGACGTGGCCAAGGCCTTTGATCGGGTGTGGCACAAAGCACTTCTTTCGAAGTTGCCTTCCTACGGGCTGCCCGAGAAACTCTGCGCCTGGATTTCCAGCTTCTTGGAGGGTCGGAGCATCAAGGTCGTTGTCGACGGTGCATGCTCTGACCTGAAACCAATTAATGCTGGGGTCCCACAGGGCTGTGTACTGTCGCCCACCCTGTTTCTTCTGCATATCAATGACATGCTGCGAATACGCAGCATCCATTGTTATGCAGATGATAGCACCGGTGATGCACTGTACACGGCCCGCGCTAATGTTTCTCGGGCCACTGCCGAGGAGAACCGGAACAAACTTGTGTCTGAGCTGGAGACCCTTTTGGGTGAAGTCTCGGATTGGGGTCGACAAAATCTTGTCGATTTCAATCCTAAAAAGACACAAGTATGCGCCATTACCGCTAAAAAAGATCCCTTCGTCGTCAATCTCCGGTTTGAGAACACTCTCCTGGATGCCTCAGCCAGCATCGGTATTCTCGGCGTTGACATATCGAGTGACGTTCAGTTTCGCGGTCATTTGGAAGACAAGGCCAAGCTGGCCTCTAAAAAACTGGGTGTGCTCAATAGGGCGAAGCAGTACTTCCAACCGGGCCACCGCCTTCAACTTTACAAGGCGCAAGTTCGGCCCCATATGGAGTACTGCTCGCACCTCTGGGCGGGAGCACCCCAATGCCAGCTTCTTCCATTTGACCGCATACAACGGAGAGCGACTCGAATCGTCAACGACCGAGCTCTTACCGATCGGCTAGATCCTCTGGCCTTGCGGAGGGACGTCAGTTCCCTCTGCATTTTTTACCGTATTTACCACGGGGAGTGTTCCGAGGAGCTGTTTGGAACGATTCCTGCCGCCGAGTTTCGTCATCGGACGACACGACAGACCGCCAGGTACCATCCTCACCATCTCGATGGCTGGCATTCCACAACCGTGCGATTTTCGCGAAACTTTCTGCCCCGCACAGCCACGTTGTGGAACGGTCTGTCCTCGGCGGTATTTCCAAACCAATACGACTTAGGGTCCTTCAAGAAGCGAGCCTACAATTTCCTCAAAGGCCGGCAACGCATCTGTAGTTCCTCTGGTGTTGCGGATGTCCATGGGCGTCGTTGACCACCTCGGTGTTCTCGCCGCTCGTTTGCCCCCTTATCTTATAAAAAAAAAAAAAAAAAAAAAAGTTTTTGTGACCCTTTCCGTACGAAAAGGTTATAGTTATTACCATTATTGCATGATTAAATATTTGCTATGTTTTTTTAGTATAATTACAAATTTAGTTTAAGTATGCGTATGCTTAATTAAACTGTTATATACGCACGAATACAAGATTTGAATAATTTAATTACCGTTTTTTAAAGTAACAATTAAAGGATATAACATTGATTTATATTTTTTACTTCTTTAATTTTTATCTGTGACTAGCTTTTGCCCGCTACTCCGTCCGCGTGAAATTTTAAAATAATAATAAAGAAATGAAAAATACAGCCTATGTTACTCACTGATAAAAAACCTTTCTAACTGTGAAAGAATTTTTAAAATCGGCCAGTAGTTTTTGAGCCTATTCATTACAATCAAACAAACAAAGTTTTCCTCTTTATAATATTAGTATAGATAAAGCCATAAAAAATCTTGTAGTACTAAAAACATTTTTTTTATTCAACTATCCTTTACGCGGAGTTATTCAAAGGAGTTAATTTCAGAAAATTCTTAAACATGGTTTACGCATTGATTTTTTTTTAAATACCACAAATGTGGAAATCCTGTTAAAGAATTAAGCAGTTAATCTGTTTCTATTACATTTGTCCTCGATGAAAATCTATTGTAATAAAGACATATCGGACAATGACTTTAAGATTATACATAGGCAACAAACTACGATGCCATATTATTAAAATAAGCGTGGGTTTTCACTACCGTAACAATAATAGAAAAACAAATTGCCATCTCTGTCATTTTCTCTGAAAAAAACTGAAACAACAACATGTATTTATTTGCATGTTTTACCAGTGGAAACCTACGGTAAGGGTCGCCGGATCTTGATTAAGCCACGCTTGGTTGACAACCTTGAAGTACGTAGTATATCATTAATACATCGAATTATAATCCGGGTGCAGTTGTATATAATATTTTTAAATGAACTTAAGGCATTCGAATGTTCGTTATTCTGCGGACGGTCGTAGAGAGTGACTAATGCGTTAATACATAGACGACTGAGAGTTATGTTTAAATTCGCCTTCATCGAAATGTCTAAGGAAACAATTTGAAAATTGCCCGTACAGACATTTTAGGAAGGCAGTTATTTTTTTCTAATAATCGAGATATAGCAATTATATCGGCGTT